>CM056196.1:159899435-160479435 GCA_029692085.1 Gymnothorax javanicus
CTTCTGTGCATTCTCACGTCACCCTGCTCAGTGGACTCCTCGTCAGCACATTTTCCGTCACCATTTCATAGGGTTTACGATCGCATTAGCAGCACGAGAACCCATTCGTCACACTGAGTTCGCGGAGACGCCAGCTCCTCTCTAAAGCCTGCTGTTAAATGACTGAGGCAAAACAAACACAGTTCGTCTTGAAGCCGCGCTTGAACTGGCAGTGAACGCACAGCGATGTTTCAGTGCGCGCTCAGTGGGAGTCGGGCCCAGATTACACCTAATTTGCACCAGATGGATCTCTGAGCCCTGTTCCCACCAGTTACGCTGCGTTCCGCAGTCGGCTCAAGGTCTGACTCACTTGTTGCATAAGCACCTGTCAGATGGCTTTTGTTTACAATGAACAACAAAATAAGTTAACCGTTGAACTGACTGATTCTGCACCATAACAGATCTGAAAGCAATGTGAAGCATCAAAACCGAATGCAAGCGGAAATCGTACACAATGTGGACACCTGCGGGATCAGAGTGGGACAATGTGTGAATAGTGAAATGTTCGCTGAAACAGATTAAAGGGTCATTCCATATGAACTCAACCAAAGTACAAGAATCTTCCACGGTCACTGACTCCAATTTGGCTTAAATTTATTTTGGGAGTACCTCTATATTCATAATGAACACATGCAAAATTTTAGGCTGCTACTCCAAGAGGTTTCCAAGGTATGGCCCCCCAAAATCGGGGGGCCATGCCCCAAGATAATAGCAAACGTTAATTTATAGGGATTTTGGAGGCAAATATCTTTAGAACAAATCATAGGTATGGGCTGAAAATGGCTATCCAGGGTAATTTGGGTCCATGCTTTCAGAATCTCGTCAAAATTTATCTCTCTCTTTTCATTTTCAAGATATTGGCCTCTCAAATATGAAAATTTTTATTGGTGGAAATCAAAAATTCAGTTTTCAAGGGCCCCCAATGCGGCCAGGATCCCTTTGAGGCTAAATTGTGCCATTATCTTAGGAAATGATCCAACTTGAGTTTAGGAGTAGGCATTGAGTATTTAAAACTTCTAGTTGCAGAACAAAGGGGATAATCATGGGCATTTTTACCCCAAAATGCCAATATTTGATAACATGATTAAATAGTGAAGGAGATGAGAAAACAAGTTGTCATTTTGAACAAATAAAGTCAAGATATATACATTTATGTGGAACAAGTTTCATTACCATGGGTAACTGCCCACATAGTGAACTTGCCAATCCAAAATCTGCAAAAAAAAGTGACTTTTTCAGCTAGGACCCATTTCAGGGTCTCCTAACTCCACTATTATGCCTTGGATGCAGTTTATCTTCCTTGGACAGACAGACCTGTCCTCAAATAGAAGGAATCCAGCACAATTTAGCCTCTGTAAGGAATCCTGATTCCATCATTAGCTACGTTTCCATCTAAAAGTGATTCGAATCTTTGGGAAATAAGAAATGCGAATCATGTGTGTTTCCATCAAATGTGTGAGAGAAAAAAAGCGTGAAAACCACACTACGAACTCACACGAGTTGCGAGATTACCTGTCCGCAGAACCGGAAACATAATATATTTTTTTTATTCACCTGTGTGCAAGTGCGATACGTCAGACTTAATTGGAATAAAACTGTTTCCATCCCCCGTTTTGCAAATCAACACTTTTTCGAATCATCCTAAACGCAGCCATCTAAGCAAATTTGTTTTTGTGCAAATCAGGGGGTTTTAATTCGAATTTCGCCATTTCCATCATCATTTTCTGATGCGATACATTCAAGATGCACACCGAAACAGGTGATGGAAACCCAGCTAATGCCAATCTGTCTTCATTTTGCTCAGCATTTTAATATTTTAGTCACTCAGGCATTATGGTTTTTATATTAAGGAGCTTTCTATGGAAATTTTAGGACTCAAAGGTCTATTTTTGCACTTTTGCCAAAGGATATGAAGAATGTGAGATGGTTTTTCCGAAACCCAATAAACATCATCATAGAAGAATCATCAACTATGATGTTTATTGGTGGTTGACATACCAGTTTACATTCCTCATATCCTGCCGCGAAAGTGTTAAAACAGTGTAGGTTTTTAAAAGTTCTGGGCATTCGCAGTAATTGTAGCACAGCTCCTTAAAGTAAAAATAAGTATAAGTTTGAATCCAGAAGACCTCTCCTCTGACCAAGTACCACCACTACCAGCTGTGAGGAAACTGGGGTACGGAAATCACAGGCCACAGGTTTGATCCCAATGAGGGGTACATCCACTGTACCACAGAGCAAGAGCACCAACTCTTAACTGCCATTCAGCTGTACACAGGGCATTCCATCATGAGAATTTGGATAAAGTCATGACTTCAGTTTCCAGCTCCCATCTCAAGTGCACAAGAAACTTGAAATCAACAACTGTCAGGCAGAGCTGCCGTTAGCTCGCGGTTTTATGCCCACACAGAGGGAAACGTGTACGATTTTAGCCATTTAATTGGTCACAGTCCGAACTTACGCACTCCACTGCCACTGCGCTTTTAGAGGGTAAAAGCATTAGCAGCTTGGAGTTTTCAGAAAAGAGAACATGCTTAATTTCTGAAATGCACCGCAATGCAGCTCACTCTCCAGTAAAGCAGAACATTCAGCATAGCCAAAAATGATTAAAAATGGAAATGAAACTGGGCCAGATAATAATCAGCTGCATTCCCTGTGAAATAAGTTCTTCGCACTACATTCTATCTCCAAGTTCAATTACATCCCTGAATCCACCCTACAGTCACTCTCAATCATAGAAACTCACCAAGTATTCGCACAACCTTACAGGCAGCACATATTATCAACACCTTATAGGCAGCACATATTCACACAACCTTATAGGCAGCACATATTCACACAACCTTGCAGGCAGCAGATATTCATATAACCCTAGAGGCAGCAGCGTAATTCCGTGCCAAATCACCAGATTTCAGAGAAAGTTCCCAACTGACCATCTCAGATTTTGTTCATTTTTTTTTTATTTTAATGTCCTTGTTACTAATAACTGCTGTGCAAAATTTTAGGCCAATATCTCCACTAGTTCTGGAGATATTAAGCCTTCAAAAAGGGGACGTGGCCCCATGTTTAGCATAAAAACGAGTACGACAATCAAACACCCATAGTTTGACGGCTAATAACTTTTGAACTGTTCACACTAAATGGTTCAAATTTTCACACGATTCTTTGATATAATAAGGCTCTGTACTCAGAAGGAGAGCTTTGTATGTGACATATTTGCAGATTTATGGCATGCCAAATATGGCTTCCTGGAATGCGCGTTTGTCCATGGTAGCACTTTTGGCTCTCTATATCTCCAGATTTAACGACACCAGATGTCTGATTCTTTTTAGTATATGAGATGTGTTATAGTACTATCAGGAAAACATGTTATATCTGTAACAAAAATTATACTTTCTCATATATAGGCCCCTAAAAATGGAAAAAAGCTTGTCACATCTGTATTTTGAATGCTTATAGCAAAAATCTGGCAAGGTCTACCAGAAAACAAATTAGATCAGTGAAAAGAGCAAGGTCTAATTGCTATATGTACCAAATATGAAGTTGGTGCAACCTTACAGCCAGCACACAGCCCTAGAGGCAGCACATATTCACCAAAACTATAGGCTTCACAAATTCACCTAATCGTATAGGGTTCCCGTATAGCTTGTTTGCAATCACATAATCCTGAGGATGCGCTAAAGTCAGATGGGGGATAGGAAGTGAAGAACGCCAGTTGGGAATCTTTGGTCTGTAGTTCTTAAAATTTTAGCCAGATATGCTGTGTAACTAAATCACTGAAGCCTGAGCTTTCAGGAAGTGGTCCCTGCGTACACAAGCGCTGTCCGACTCTGCTCCTCCAAACTTCAATCCATGTCTGTCACCATTTCTCCCTTAGCTTTTTAAATTCATCACCTGTGTGTGTCACTACTATAAGGACTCGATATTAGCTCGTGTTTTTCCTGATTTGATCGGTTGGCATAGCCATAAACAGCTTAAAACTTCGGCATTTTGATAGCGCTTCCCTCTGGAGAAATCACTTCCTGCCCCCCCATCTGCAGTTCCTGATGTGACGTGACATCATCTGCAAACAACCTATTCACATAACCCTAAAGGCTTTATTCACGAACATCCTCCCCATCTCATACACTTTATATATTTACATACTCTTACAGGCTGCACATTGTAGGTATTCATCTTAACACAGTATTTATCATGGAATATTTACACAGCATGTTCATGGTCTCATTGAAGACCTTGAGTAGAAGAATTGGGCATTTTAGTGCCCTGGGCTAGAAAAATCCCACATCCACGCCAGCCCTTTACAGTCGAGCCTGAACACAGCCCAGTTAATGTGCAGCCATTAAAAACATGGAGATTTTAATTACACAGGGGCCTTCAGGCGACGAGCCAATCCCTGCCCTGTGCACTCAGTGAAGTCCCATTTACACCTCTGCATCAAACGCCCTTATATTAAGACCTTACGCTCAGAAAAACCCATGCAATGCAGATATCACTGCCGATTCATACATGGAGAGTAAAAACAGATTAGAAAGGAGAGATGCCTCATTATCAACAGTGAGATTGTTTTTCTTATCGGAGAATCCAAACGTTTTACCATGAAATCCAATTTTAAAAAAACATGAGGAATTCTCAGGAGAATATTCAGAGATGCGATAGTGTACCATGAACTCTGTCACACCTGAGCCCTTCTGCGAAACTTCATCTCGAATCTTCAACAAGTGAGTAGAACACTTCTGGGGAAAACATTAAATCAGACATTAATGTAAACATATTTGAGATCCGGGACAGTTAAGCTATCAAACTACAGGTCACTCCGCTAACTTGTCTGCTATCATGGTAACAATGTCCTGTCAATCAAAAACAAGTTTTTTTCTTTTTTTTTGACCCCCTGAAATGGGTTTCAGGGTTAAAGGGATGTACTGCTTCAGCATAAACACAGAAATTTGGTAAAACTCTCCCGATTTTATTTCAATCAGAAGCCCTGGTGACCGATACCGGTATCAATGCCCCAGCCACGGACCGGCTCCCGTTTTCATTCAGGAAATGAGCTGCAAACACAACTAATAAAGGCTGCACTGAAAGTCATGGGCCGGGTGGTGCAGACGTCTTTGACCCAAACAGGAAATCAAATATTTTCAGAAAGGCCAATGTTTATCACCCTGGCTGAAATTCAAGGGCATTTCAAAGGGAATGTGGGGGCAAATCACAAAATAATGTCAGATTTTCAGGAATCGAGGAGATGAGAGTGAAAGGATAGGTAGAGAATTCAAAAGGCTGGCAGTGTTTTCTCTCGTAACCGGTAATGAGACATTACACACGATTATCCGCACAGAATAGCCACAACTTGGGTGTCTGGTCTGTTGCAATCATTTTTCAAAGAGGGGTACTTCCTGGTCAGTGACTCCGGGGGCATTTAGAGATTTTTGAGGATGAATGCCCCCTGGTCAGTGATTCCGGGGGCATTTAGAGATTTTTGAGGATGAATGCCCCCTGGTCAGTGATTCCACGGGCATTTAGAGATTTTTGAGGATGAATGCCCCCTGGTCAGTGATTCCACGGGCATTTAGAGATTTTGAGGATGAATGCCCCTGGTCAGTGATTCCATTTAGAGATTTTGAGGATGAATGGGCATTTAGGGAGATTTTGAGGATGAATGAATGCCCCCTGGTCAGTGATTCCAGGGCATTTAGAGATTTTTGAGGATGAATGCCCCCTGGTCAGTGATTCCAGGGGCATTTAGAGATTTTTGAGGATGAATGCCCCCTGGTCAGTGATTCCAGGGGCATTTAGAGATTTTTGAGGATGAATGCCCCCTGGTCAGTGATTCCAGGGGCATTTAGAGATTTTTGAGGATGAATGCCCCCTGGTCAGTGATTCCAGGGGCATTTAGAGATTTTTGAGGATGAATGCCCCCTGGTCAGTGATTCCAGGGGCATTTAGAGATTTTTGAGGATGAATGCCCCCTGGTCAGTGATTCCAGGGGCATTTAGAGATTTTTGAGGGGGATGAATGCCCCTGGTCAGTGATTCCAGGGGCATTTAGAGAGAGGATTTTCAGGATGAAGGGCATTTAGGACACGAGGATGAATGCCCCTGAGGCATTCAGAGCTTTTTGAGGATGAGGCATTCAGAAAATTCTGATGACATTTTTGCCGCCTGGATTGGGATTCTAGAGGCATGTAGAGTGTGAGGATATTTTTGCCCCTCAGTCTGTGACTCTGGGGGCATTTCGAGAATTCTGAAGCTCTCTTGGCCCTGAACTGTCCCCCTGGTACCCAGACTCAGGGTTTAGAGGCAGTGAGACGAGGGCCCCCACCAGCCCGTTTACAGGAAGCATCATCAGGGTGTTCCTCAGCGTCGCTCTAAAAATACCCCCGTCCCTCGGTGGAGAGAGGGAGTGAGAAAGAGGGAGTGAGAGAGAGAGAGAGAGAGAGAGAGGGAGATTTGTGTCCCTGCTAAAGCTGAGGATGTAGAAGAGGGGGGTGGCCTTTGTGGGCAGTGCCATCTGGACGGGCAACATCAACTACAAACCTTCAGAAGATCATAGAAGTGAGTGAAAAAGCCTGTGAAAAGAACACATCAAAGAGAGAAATAAAACTCACAAAAGTCGGGGGCTGTGGGATGGGGGAGGGCTGTGTTTACGGAAATAAAATTATTTATTGTGCCCACGGAAGTTTTACTGCTACAAAACGTTTGGGAGAATGACGAGGGGAGAATGACCAGGCTCATTTAATAAAGCGAGTGAATCTCACAGTGCAGTGCGTGTACAGAGCGCAGTGTATTGCAGTGCAGCGGTAAGAGCAATGGGGCTTGGGTGTTTCCACAGAAAAGGGCACAATTACGGTAAAGACGGTCCACCCATTTTTTTGACAATGGAACTTAGCTTTCCTATTCATTTGGGGGCTAGAAATATTGGGCATGATATTTGCAATTAGGGGCAACTTTTAAAGGGACAGTGATTCCAATGACCTTGACATCCAAGGTCAGAGTAAGACGCAAATGTCCATACTGTAATCATTCAAAATTGAGCCAACTGAAAATTAAGTTGGAAATCAAACCCTTTTCACTGATGACTCAGACTTGCCACCAGGAACAAGTCTTCTTTAGTATTTCAAGTTACATTAGAAAAGGTATTGGTTCAGGAAAAAAGGGATTAACCCTTTCCCCCGACCAAAAGTAGGTGTCCTTTAAGTTTGGTTTTCCCTGTCTTTACCGTAATCAGTCAGCTATTTTAGTTCTACAGCTTTCCACCAGACGTCAATCCTGCCCCAAAACACCAACAACAACAGCAACACAAAAGGAGGCCATTTTGAAACCTGTTGGGTGTGGTGGCTGAGTGCCAAGGCTCACGTAGTATTCAAATTTTTACTTGCCACACAAATTAAATGTCTTTTTGTCTTTGAAACCTTTTCAGAGAGGTAGTAAATAAGGGAAACTTCAGCCCTCACATTGGTTGCAAATAACCATGGGGCTGCATTATATGTCTTTACCGGCGTCTTTACCAAAATCAACTGCTCTGCCAAGGTATCCGGTGTTGTGTATATAAGTGGAAAAAAAATCCTGGAATGTGGAAATTTCAGAGTCCAACATGATGTTCTCGTGACAAAAAGGTTTTCAAATTTGAACTCGGCGTCTAGACCTAAAAAAAAAAAAAAAAAAAAAAAAAAAAAAACTTACAATACATACTGCAGTTACATACATATGACTGTAGTCCTGATGATACTGCTGTTTTCCATGTAAAAAATTTTTGTGTTTCAAGTTTGCATTTATTCAAAATAAACTTTTTATGCAGAATATTGATTCACTAGTATATTCACTGTCTTGACAAGGTTCTCAGCAGAAATTTTTGACAGCGTAGTGGGGTGGGACATGACCCAAACTGCCCAGGTGTTTGGGGGCCGGAGGCCACCGATAAGGTCCAGGGGCAGAGCTGTGGTGGGGACCCCGGGGGGCAAAGCCCCCCTTAAGCTCTGGCAATTTATGGTTTTTTGAGGCCTATTTGACAGTCTAGATGGCCCAATTTAAGGAGATAAATACTCACCTAGAATACAAATCTTGTATGTGAAACCTCTTGAAATAATACCTGGGACCTCTGTAGCTAAAGGGAAACTTGCAAAGGCTTTGGTTCTGATGTGAACTCAGGGGTTATGCTAATGCAGGGCTCTCAAGTCTCATGCAATGAGCGTGATTGTCACTCATTTCAGTCAGATGTAACGCACTTACGCCACACACAGTATTTCTCACGCAAAAAAATGATTAAAACAAAAACAATTTCCAACAGTAGGCCTATATGCGCAGCAGCACCGCTATAATAACGTAGAAACCGGCAGGAATCAAACACGTCTCCCCTGGAGTTCTCGGTGGCAGCTTGCCACCTGCCAGCCAATCAAAAAAAAGGAAAGGGCCTACACAATAGCCAATCACATAATAGCACTATCGTATCTGGGTAAGACTTAGGGCAACAACCAATGAAAAAAAAAAAAAAAAAAAAAAAAACACATTTATTCTGGAATTATTTACGTGATCCTCCTACAACAACGTTCTGAAAGCTGCATTAATCATTCACCAACGGTGGAAAACGGGAATATCAAGCACCCCACGTTCTTTCATAAACAATCTCATATCGCGATGTGCGCATGGTTGTTTCTGTCAAAACCAAACATATGCTATTCGTTTGCAGTGAAGAAGACGGTAGAGAAACGAGTTTGAGGAAAATTTGCGCATATTTTATTGGAAAATGTGTCAAACTTTGCAAGCACGCAGCTTGAAAGACAGCGTAGCGGGCCAAGACACAGCGTATTTTTTTCAGGTAACAGCTACGCTTCCAGGAGCAACTTCGCTAGTGGGATTTGAATTTGATTTCGATTTCTACTAGAAAGTGTGCAAGCTATCAGGGTAAAAAACATTACTTGACCATACATGGAACAAGACTACACTTAACAGAACTCAACTGTAGGGGATAAGTATATGTCGTAGTACATTTTTGTAATACACAGACCTGAATTTCAGCAAGGGTATACCAGATTTAATTGGATATTGCTGAAAAACAAAAAATACGTTTCCAAAGTTTCTGATATGTTGTAGATACCTCATCAGGGTACAATTTGGTGTTAAAAAAATTCAAGGTCACGCGACCCTTAAGGTCAATTTTGAGGTCAAAATATAGGTCAATAATTCATCACACCCAGAGTAACCTGAATGAGTTTAAAAATGGCAGATTTGGAATGCTTGTGAGATTCCCTTTCCAACAATACCCTGTTTGTCAAAATCAGTCGAGTAGTTTTGGAGATATGGCTGGCCATTTGAATTTTGGCGGCCACGGCCATTTTTCGTGAAATATTGAAAAAAACCATAGGCCGTAACTTTGCACTGGAAGGTCCGTTTGAGTTGGGGTCATGATACGATTCGTATCCCGACACGCAACAAATTATTTTACTGCTGATTTTCTTTCTACTTACAAGTAAGCAGCAACACTGAAAGATTTCCCAAGACAAGGCTTTTGAAGTTTATTAAAACAAAGGAACACAGTTAGTTTACCTTTAGGTACCACTGTGTGTTCACTGTTCAGGTCAATGTCTTCAACTTCAAAAAACTGATAAAAGCTGAACAGGTCTCCAGTACTATTCACTAGAAGAAACAGTCATATTGCAAACTACATATCATAAGTGGCTAATTTGAAGTCTGGAAACTTAACCTCAAACAAGTGTTGCCACTAAACGTGGCCATGTCCCCCGCTAGGTCACGGAAATGGACTGGGGTCGGTGTATCCCACCAATACACATTGAAGCCAAAGATGAACGAAATTGGTCAAACCGTTTTTGAGATATCGCGTTCACAACAAACGGGACGGGACAGACGGAGCTGAATACTAAGTCCCCCGCCCCGCACGGCGGGGGACAACAAGCTGAGACAACACTTCAACAAACTGCACTTGGAGCTATGCAACCACGTGGAATATGAGGCAGGTCACTACGTTTTCATTTAAAGCGATAGAAAATGTCACAATTTCTGGGTTTAAGAAAATATGT
The DNA here is from genome assembly GCA_029692085.1 of Gymnothorax javanicus. Lineage (NCBI taxonomy): Eukaryota > Metazoa > Chordata > Actinopteri > Anguilliformes > Muraenidae > Gymnothorax > Gymnothorax javanicus. The sequence goes on from CM056196.1 coordinate 159,909,505, forward strand.
GGACTACTTTAAAAAGTCTTGTGTAGCCCGATACATGCCCTCCGAATCGATGTATCGTAACGGAGGCTTTGTATAGCGATATGATACTGTATCGGCGTATCGTTACACCACCAGTGGACAGTTGGCATAATGTAGGAGGCCTGGCAGAATGTACACATGGTAATAGTGAAAATTAGCATTTTTAATTTGACCATAATGAGGAAAAAGCAGCGTTATGCATGTGACACCAATGCATGATGTCACTTGTTATCACATTAGTGTTCATCCAATAGTCAGATGGTAATAACATGCAATTTCCTATGCACAGTAGTCCAGTGAAATTTGCCCAGCAAAGTGTACAACCAATAAATACTTGTATTTGAAGGGTAAGAGAGAATCTTCACTTCTTCATGCTAAGGTTGACGTTACAATGACATTTCCCAAATATCATATTTTCACAGCACGGTCATACAAGAACCACCATCAAGCGTAACGATTAGCCCCAGTTAGTACCAGTGAGTCTGTGTGGCAGGTCCTTCACAGCCTGAGCGCAGATCACGGGAGTTAATGTAAGGATCGTTCGCTGCCGCCCAAATCCTCTGTCCGTCTCCCGGGATCCTGCCGATCCGAGGGGGAGAGTGCAGAAAGCGCTCGGAATATCGGCAGCCGGCTGCGCTCTCCATCAGGAAATGCACTTAGCCTGATCAATACCGGCGCGCACACAGGCAAGAGGCGCCCGCTTTACCGCCGGGAAAAAATGAAAGGAGTAACGTACATGACAAGCCTCGCCCTTCAGTTTGCAGCTTCTCTGCTGTGTTCATAACATTTTAAACTGATCAAATACAAATCCAGAATCCAGATCCACGAGTGCGCACGCGACAGTGCATTTCCTTCAAAGTGCACTGGCACGCTGACTGACACACAAGCAAGGAGCTCAACTGAAATTTTATGTAGCAAGGTTCGTCAGTATTTTAACAGAAGGAATTTTAATTGACTTTAATAAGACTGAAAACAGAAGCGACGCTTTTAATTCGAGGGAATTTGCATCGTTACTGAGTGCACTGTTTAGCAATTACAGCGCTCTGAAATAGCGTCCCTGTCTAAACACTTCTGGGGCTCAGTGTGCGCTTTCTCTCGCAGCGAAGTCTGTCCTGACACGATAGCCGAAATACATTTGGAGGAAGAGAGAATTTTATTTCCGTAAACACAGCCCTCCCCCAGCCCCACTGCCCCCGACTCTTTTCTTAGCGGATCAGAGGCGCCGCGTCCTCCGACTGCAGATGACATCACCGCCCCACCGGAGATCTGAGAGGATATTCTTAGAGATCCGTGCGGAAGCGGAGTCCTGAGGGGGCGTCACTATTCCAGGTTTGGGGGTGGGGTCTCGGCTCGCACTCAAGTACCCCTGAAGGCCAAAAGGACACCACATCACATCCTACAGGCCCATTACGCACCCATCTGTGTTCTCATGAGCATCAATCAAAATGACCTCCGAATGGAAGTGAATCGAAACAAAACCCTACGGTGCACATGCACAGACTGTGCCTTAAGGACAAGGCCTTCTGCACTCCATTCATCTGCATTAAATGACGGCACCATATATTACACTGTGACTGTTCCTTCATACGCCTCTTTCTTATTTTACCCTCATTTTTTCTAACTCTTCGGAGGGCACTTTTGTTTCTAGCATAGGTTCTGAAAAGCAACAAAGATAGCCAGAAACAACTTTTATAACAAGACTATTGTGCAATCCACCAATAAATTCCTCTTCAGGCAAAATCAGGCAATCACTCCACACCACAGCCAGGCTGAGCAACTACCCTGGACTATAGACCACACACTCAAGCAAGTAAACACACCGAATAGGGAGTCAATCATAAATGAGCACTGAACTGAATAAGTTACACATCATCTAAGCACGCCAGCATGCACAGGTTACAAATTAAACACCGCTAAACACAGCCCTGGCAAGCACGCGTGCCATTGAGCACACCTGGCAATTATGACTCGACACATTTCACTGGACTTACCCCTGGATTGCTAATAATAACCCAAAAATTGATTCATGGAAAATATTTAAATCTTCTCAGATGGATACTAATAAAAATCCAAAATGAATTTAGTATTTTGGCCAAGTATGGAGAGTCTTTGCTACAGCAGTGGGCCAGGACATTAGTCAACCCCATCTTGACTAGCACCAATGACAGTCCACACGATTAGCAAACAAGTGATCGAGAAATCCTTTGAGCACGTTTCTGAGAGAAACTTGACTGTCACAGACGGAAACCACCATAGTAAAAACACTGCCGTTTTATCGCCCTTCAAATGGTCTTTTCCCCCCGAACTATCACTGCTTTTAGAGGCAACGAAATCTCCTGAGTTAAGGACACCAGATTCCCATTTAACCATGATGGCAAAAGACGTGATTGCATAATTTTACCGTTAAAGTAATTATAAACAAATACAAGAGCAGGAGAAAAACTGTATTTTGCCGGTGAAAAACACTTGCGTGACTCGTCATACACGTTGCGATCCTGACTTCACCACAATGGCCATTTTGAGCTCTCTCTTCAATATCTCACAATCACCACGGAGGATGAGATCCTTTCACTGAAAATCCTTTCACTTTTTTTGAGGTCATTTTAATAAAAATTCTACAATCACCTCCTCGACGTGGCTTACTATGACCTGAATAAATGATTTATGCTGAAATGGCTTGATTTCTGACGTCACCAACCACCACCATGCGCAAGTGGACTTCTGCCATGCGAAACAGTTAGGACATCTCCGTTATAGCGAATACTCCTTCGCCAACTCTATCATGAGCGCAGGGAACTCATTTAGCACCGATTAAGAACTTGTTTATGAATGTGAAACAACCATATTAGCAAGTTAAGAATCAGGTAGCAAAGTGGGAAAGGTAAAGAGGACTTCTCGTGCATTACGGTCCGAAAAACTGATCCGCCACATCCTGTGCCTGCAGTAAAAAATTAGAGAAAGAATGGGTTACCCATGTATCACACACCAACTGTGAAGAGGTCCGACAGCGGTCTAACCCAAATATGTCTAACACAACTGAATTACTCAGACAAGCTGACGTGGGACAAATTATTGGTGGACTGATTTCAAATGCAAACGTTACGCTCCACACAAATAAAGCTGGCGCTTAAACCTGATATACATTAACTGAAACAGTCTTCAAGACAGACGGACGTACAGTTTCAGATTTGAAACTCTATGTAAATGAAACTAGCTATATAGCTATGTGAGAATGTCCTGCCATAAATCGTAAGCCAAGAGGCCACCGAGAGGTATGCTTTGCGTATCAATATTCAATGTTTGCGTCAGAAAACCTGAAAATGAATGACCAAACTTTAGCTCGCTAGCTATTAAGTTACTTCAACCATGGCACAGTTACCAACTACTGATGTAAACAACTTAAACTTCCAAGTTAACTTGCAGGCCTGCAAGTCCACCTAACCTTAGCTACTCTAGCTTGTCCTAGACAAAATGGTAGCTAGCTAATCCAGCCAGCTAACATTGCGCTTGGTTTGATGGATACTTACCTGGCAGCACCCAGTGATAATTTCAAGATGGTAACTTCGCTCTACCGTTAGTGTTATGCGTTGGGTTGGACTAGAGGTAAGAGGAATCTTTATAAGATGTACATAAAGGATAACAATGAGAATACTAAGGCTGAATACTGTAAAATGCGAGCTGTGGTCAAAAAAAAGAGCTGAGGAATGCCAGAAGAATGTACGAAAGGCAAATTACAGAAGGGGCAAAAACTAATCCTAAGCGTTACTTTCACCACTGTAGCAGGAAAAGGAAAGTCAAAGAGGACTTCAAGTGCAGGGTTCTGCCCATGCTGGTCATTGGTGGTTGCCACCGAATAGCACTCGGAATGCACCGACCACCACTCAGTTCAGATATCTAGTGCTTTTCCCGACCGGCACTATTTTTTCAAAGATCAGTTAAAATGAATGCATCCAGTGTCCAATAAAATCGCTAGAAACAAAACATAAATGACCCTAAATATGCTCCCCCCCTTCTTGTTATTGTCAGAATAGCGCACTTTCGTTTTCGACCCACGCCCCGTCTGCGCTGGTCTTCACTGATACTGAAAAACCTGCCTAACAGTGATGGAAACACCGAGTGCCATCTGAGCCCGCGTGTGCTGGGTATTCATCGGCGAATTGAATCTGAGGCTGTGGGGAAATGATCAGTGTGGTTGTCTCAATCTAATGAAAGACAGGCAATTATAATTGGGGCAGGGTGATTGATTTCTGTAGCGCTGTACTTTGCATGTCGATAGAAAAGTTTTCTTGCTATATAAACAACAGCAAAACAAAATGAATCTCTGTTGAGGACAGTAACATTCTTTACATGTTAATCTATCAGTTTTTAATAACTGGCGGTCGGTGGACGAAAACCGAGGGGGCGGAAAACATACCTTGAAACGGATGAGATTATTGACCCGATTTTAATCACTGTTCTTCGTTAACACGTTTTCCAACAATATGAAAAATCCATTTGCAGTTAAGTACACAGTTTCCCTTTTAACGAAATGGCAAGGCGAGTGAATAATAAATTCAATAAAAATGTTTAATTCACGTGCCTTAATAGGTAACCTTCACGAAAAAAAACCTACTGTGGATTTTCCGCGATAACTTTAGCCACATCTCACAAAGCAAGAAATGCAGACTTTTTTGCCTTCAGTTGACGCGTTTTATCTCTCGTCTTAACGAAGACAATTAGCTACACCTGAGAAGGGAGAGTTAAAGTATCCTTTATCAAGAAAATGACTGAAACAGATCAAGACTAATAAGCAGTTTAAAGACGTTTATCGCCCTCCTTGTTCTCTGTCCAACGGGCGCCACTGAAGAAATGTTTGAAACATAAATGACAGTTGTTAAGTCGTATTCAGAAATTTAATCAAATGTATTTGGATACAAAATAGAGAAACAAGTTTATGAATATGGAATCTATGAAAATTAGAGGCATCTCGCTACGCACCGAGAAGCACATCAAAGAAACACAACAATCTGGTGACTCAGAGGCAATATCTGCTTTCAGATTGACGCAAACATTTTCCTGCGTGCGCTTGCATACCAACAATTCTCTGACCAGCACTCCAACCATCCTGGGCAGAACCCTGTAAGTGCATAAAGAATAAAGATGGATCGCTGCTATATGATAACAAGGATATTGCAGATACCTTAAACAGTTACTTTGTTGAGAATTTTACCTCGGAGCGGGTTTTTATTCGGCCAGAGGGCATGTCCAATGCTCAAGATTATTTAGCGAAAATTGAGGTTAGGGATAATGAAGTATTAGACAAGTTGCATACACTAAAGGCAGATAAGGCAGCAGGTCCTGATGGCTTATATCCTAGAGTGCTCAGGGAAGTTAGCGAGATCATCTTTAAGCCGCTATCCGCCATCTTCAGACAGTCTTTAGAAATCGGAGAAATACCAAATGATTGGAAGCAGGGCAATATAATGCCAAAATATGAGAAAGGGGACTGTACTGAGCCAGGAAATTACAGGCCAGTCAGTTTAACTTGCACTGCATGCAAAATACTGGAATCTATGATAAAAGAGGAGCTGGAATTATTTATTGTATGTAATAATGTCTTGAGGGATAGCCAACATGGTTTCCGTAAGAAAAGGTCATGCCTGACAAATCTCCAGGAATACTTTGAAGAGGCCACCAAGACTTATGATCAGAGCAGGGCTTATGACATCATATACTTGGATTTTCAGAAAGCATTTGATACAGTACCGCATAAGAGACTAATTTTTAAAATGAGCTCCGTTGGAGTTACAGGAGGTACTCTGAAGTGGATTTGAAACTGGTTACAGGACATAACACAAAGAGTGGTGGTCTGTGGAATCTCATCTGAGCTAGGTATAGTGGGGAGTGGCGTCCCCCAGGGATCGGTGTTGGGACCCCTTCTGTTCCTCATCTACATTAATGACCTTGATAGGAATAATAAGAACTAATTAGTTAAATTTGCAGATGATACTAAATTGGGAGGTACGGCAAATAGTTCAGAGTCCACTAAAGTGATTCAGGATGATTTGGATAGAATCCAGAATTGGGCAGAAATGTGGCAAATGAAACTTAATGTAGCGAAATGTAAAGTAGTACATGTAGGTAATAAAAACATTAGACAGGATTACTTCATGGGAGGTTTAAAACTGGAATGTGCTCCACATGAAAAAGATCTGGGAGTGATTGTTCACCAAACCCTCACAGGTTCTAGCCATTGTGCCGTAGCAGTTAAAAAGCCAATCGGATGCTGGGATACATTGCCAAAAGTATTGAGTACAAATCCAAGGAGGTCATACTTCTCTTGTACAACACATTCATCAGACCACATCTGGAGTATTGTGTACAGTTCTGGGGTCCATACTTTAAGATATAGAGGCTCTAGAAAAAGTTCAGAGAAGAGCCACTAAGCTAATTCCAGGTATAAAAGATGAAAGCTATGAGAAGAGGCTGAAGATCCTTAATCTCTTTAGTGTTAGGAAAAAGAGATTTAAGGGTAATCTGATTGAGATCTTTAAATATATTAAAGGGATTAACAAAGTGAATTATGTAGGATTACTTAGGCCAAGTTTTGTTAGTAGAACTCTGTGTCACAAATGGAAGTTGACCAAGGGTAAACTTAGCACTGATATTAGGAAATATTTTTTCACCCAAAGAGTAATTTCGATGTGGAATAGCTTGCCTGACCATATTGTTGAGGCAGAAACCTTGGGAATTTTCAAGAGCAGGCTTGACTTAACGCAGTGTCTAGAGATATGGCAGTTTTTATCGGTACGGCAGTCAATTTGAAGGGATTTGGATAAGGCTTCGGGATTATGGTTAGGGATCAGGGTTAAGATTAGGGTTAGGGTTGGGGTCAGGGTTAGGTTAGAGCAGGGCTTGAAATTGGGACTGCCGTACCTCTCTACATTGAAATGCATTGGAAAACTGCCGTACCCGTAACAACTGCCTTGACTTAAAGCTAGATTCCATAGAGTCATTGAGTATCTGAAGTGATATATTCACATTAGTAAAAAGAAACTGGCGAGCCTAGTTGGGCTGAACGGCCTGTTCTCGCCACTCATGTTATGTTATCAGCCAGTGACGTTAGTTAGCCTGTCTACCAAAATGCCACCTAACAAGCTTAATGCCACCTAACGTTAGCTATCAGTTAAAATCAATCACCCAAAAACCAAATGGCTGGAGTCGCTTAGCTGGCCAAGTAAGGCCCAAAATTCGTGGTTTTTTTTTTTTTTTTACTTCCACAAGATGAGTAAACGTCAGCTAGTCGAGGTGTTTGAACAAGCCAAGAGCCTGATGAACTGTTTTCTTCAGGCTAGAGACACACCTGGAAAAACACATGATCTATTATCAAACTCAACAGCTTAGTTAGCCATCTCGCTAGCTAAACAGGCTAGCGATACAGCTGCTAAATGGCAAACTTCTGCAGCTATTCATAGCATTCGCCGACTAGCTAAGCTCGTCATAACTAAGCGAGTTTGCCATGTAGCTACCCATTGGCCAAGAATGTCAGTGGTTCGTGGGCCATCAATATCGCCGACTAGGCCAGTTATGAACATGCAAACCAACTGCAATGTTAAACTTTAGCCCCCAGCAGGCTCTGGAACAGCTTACTTAACACGGCATTAGCTGTTCATTACACCAGACAGCGATGCATTTCAGATAATAACAAGCCCATCCGAGATGGTTAGGCCCGGCAGCTAGAATAGTTAGCCATCTCCTCAGCAGGCCACACAGAAAACGCGTCGATTCGCTTACTTACGAGCACAATTCAGGGAAATATCGAGGAAACACTTGGAAAACACCGCTCATATTTACCTTATTTAGCTAAAATGAGCCAGCAGCCAGTAAACGAGTCCGCTGAGCTTTCCTCTTCACACGCTGGTTATTGACAGAATGCTCGTAGCTGCTTTCACACCGGACGCGAAACGAATTTTTTCGCACGACAGGTTACATTCAAAGTCAAAGCAAAGACGCGAATACTATTCGCGTCTTTGCTTTGACTTTGAATGTAACCTGTCGTGCGAAAAATTCGTTTCGCGTCCGGTGTGAAAGCGGCTTGTGGCCTGTGACTGGAACAAGTTTTCATTGGACATTCAACAATCAAATACTCGTCCAGGGAGCTAAATTAACATTGACTCGGCAATGCGATGCCGATATATTTGTGGGAAAAACTACTTACAAATGCAAAATGATCGACTAATGAGGCTTGAGTACACTGGCTAGGCCAGCGGTTTTTAAAAAAAATTAAAATCTGCGTTTGTTTTGAGTACACAACCACAACATTGAGATAGCTAGCTAGCTACTGGGCAACTCCTTAATCCTCACAGGCGAAATCCGTCTAATTTCAGCAGTCTCAACCGATTTTTTCCCTGAATGAATGCATATAGGCGTTAAGCTGATCAATATATGAAAACCATTACCTGTCTGGGGTGTTTTTCTACTGAGCGCGAATCCCCATTTTGTAGGTATTTAGCCACTATGAATTCATCGCCCTCCCTCTCCCTCGTTGAGCTGCGCTGTTGTCTCTTTAAGCCTCCCTCCCTCACCAGCGAGCAGCTCAGCGCCTTCCGATCTTCCGTCACCGACGCTACGCTGTAAAACCAGCGCATGTAGTTTTGAGAATACCAGGAGTTCCAGAAATCCAAGCTCACCTACGCAACTGCGGTCATATGGGAACTGCCTACAGTGGCCCCGCACAATCTGCAGAGCTATCGCGCATGGCCAACCCAGCAGTCGTTGGGGAAGTTGAGGAAATTCAGATTTCGGGTGTCATGGCACTGTAATTTAAAACATCCTTGGTTCATACAAAGCAAGATATTTACTCTTGCCCTTGGGAACTTAATTCATCCGATTCCTGCGTTCGGGAAGTCTGTGCAAACAAGTAAATTATAGTACATTGTCGTCACTCATATACTTTCGTACCGATTATGAGCTTTATTATTTATAACAAGTGGTATGTATAACACTTTCCATTAGTATTGTCAATTGTCCAATCATACGGTTCCACCTGTTAGATACTCTGCAGTAATTAGGCCTACAACGGGCAGCACAGCCAGGTTGACAGGGGCTAAAATTGTAATAATTTCCCCTTGAACTCATAATTGGCTAAAATTTTAAAAGTTGCAGGTCAAAGAAAATGGGTTTGTTAATGGGCAACAAACTGAGGAAATTTGCACAGGACAGTTTAGTGTTCTTTTAGACTATATAGTGCTTTGGGTTGCACAGTAACTTAGATAAATGGAGGTCTTTTGGACATTATTGAATTTTTATGCTTCCTTTTTTTTCCATTGTGTCTATTTATCTGCTTTTGCTTTTATTCTGGTATCCACTGTAAAGCACTTTGTGATTTTATCTGTGAAAAGTGCTATATAAATAAATTACTTACTTACTTACTTACTTACTTACATTAAGCTCCAGCCATTTTCATGTTTAGGTTTTCCCTGATCTATAGCATTCAAGTTGAGCGGTTAAAATATTTCTGCATGTCTGCTTGTCATTCAGCCCATCTGTGTATGCCCTTGTGCAATTATTCAACGTCAAACATACAGTGAGGTCCATAAATATTTGAACATTGACAACGTTTTATTATTTTAGCTGCCGGCTATAGAATACTTCAGTAGAAAGTCATAAATATGAGTTCAAAGTGAGGATATTCTGCTTGAGTTTGAGGATGGGCACATCAGACATTGGATGGACGGTGCATGAATTTCTGCATTTTTTCAGAGGTCCTCCTTTTTTATTATTTGGATAATCAGAGGCTCAGCTGTTCCATGGTATGGTGTGTTTTCCTCTATTGATTTCATGTAAAAGTGAGCAAATAAATGGTCTACAGCTGATTTCAAGAGTTACATCTTCATTTGGAATCTGTTGCTGTTAACTCTCAATATGAAATCCAAAGAGCTGTCAGCACCAGAAAAACAAGCCATAGTGAGGCTGAAAAATCCAAATAAACCCTCTAGAGGGAAAGAGAAACCATCAGGTATGGCCAAATAAACTTTCTGGTATATTCTTAAAAAGAAAGGAAGTAATGGTGAGTTCAGGAATGCAAAAAGGTCTAGTACATTACAGATTAAAACTGGTGGCTAACAGAAGAATTATTTTCCTGGCTAAGCTAAACCCCTTCACAGCAGTTTGCCAGATCAAGAACATTTTCGAGGAGGTAGGTGTATAATGCCAAAGTCAATAATCAAGAGAACACAGCACCAGAGTACATACAGAGGGTTGATTGTACCATGTGAACTTTTAAGAAGGCTCAAAAACAGGAAACTTGCCCAAAAAATCTAAAAATGCCTGTATAGTTCTGGACCAACTGTTGTGTTCCAGGGTCCTGGGCCTTTGGCCAGGACAGTATTTTTGGGTTTTAACAGGTTCTTGTCTCAGCATTTCACTTTTCATAGTTCATGTTTATTGTTCATGTTTTTACTTTCCCATGTTATGTTTTTGCCAGGTCTGCCCAGCCACTCCACCGCTTGTCTGCGTTCCGCCCCATGTCTTCGTTTTCGCACACTTCAGAGCTCTGGTTGGCTTTTGGTATTTCCCTCTTCCTTCTGTGCTGTGCTGGATTCAGGGCTGCCTAAGCTTAATTGGCAATTAACTGTTTTTAAGTTACTAACATTTACTAACAGTCACGGGAGGTGTAATTCTTAGACAGGCACATTACTAATACTACTAATTTAGATAGGGAGTTTATTGCCATGATTCCTGCTTTGCTATTTCAAGATCTTGCTGTGCTTTTCTGTTTTAACATTCATGCTTCCTTCCAATCTGCATGCTTCATTGGTACTTAAGCTGAGCATGCTCATTTTCTTAATGAGCAAGTCATGTCAGCCTATCATTGTCCTGGTCTCATGATCTTGCCTTGCCCCTTGTTTCTTCTCCAGGTGTTGCCCCTCATGTGTGCTGATTTTCCTCCCTTTATCTGGAGTCGGTGGAAGTTGGCTGGCAGACAGAGTCTCACTGTGTTTTCATGCCCTTGTGTTTTGTGGTTCACTGCAGTATTTACGTCTTCTTCATAGCCAAGTCAAGTTCTTGTAGTTTGTGTTCTAGCCTGATTATTCTTTTCCGTTCATGGTTTTCTCCCTGGAGGTTCCAGTGGTTTTTGTTTTTTGTCATTTGGACCTTTTAGTTTTCAGCTCTGTGAAGCTTACCTTAGTTGGATTTTTGCAACCCTTTGGGCCAAGTTTTCTGTTGGCCCTCGTGCCTGTTTTCTTTTGTTTTAATAAACTCCCTGTTCCCCTGCATCTCGCATCTGGTGTCTCACTGATCTTGCATCACCAACATCTTATAGACAAGAAAACAAAGATCATTTATACCAGAAAGAGAGGAAAATGAAGATAAGGAGAGGGGAAGGAACAGCTCATGATCTGAGGCACACCACCTGATCTATGAAGAGTGGTGATGTATGGGCATGTATGGCCACTAATTGAGCTGGTTCCCTTCTATCTACTGATGATGAGACTGTTGCCAAAAGCTGGAGGATGAACTCTGAATAGTATGGGGCTATATTATATGCTTAGATTCAGCCAAAGGCATCAGAACTAATTAGAAAAGGCTTTACAGTGCAAATGGACAGTGACTTGGAAGCATACTGCAATAACAACTCAAGATTTTTCTAAGGCAAAGAAGCGGAATGTTCTACCATAGACAAGTCAGTCACATGACCTGAATCCAATTGAGCATGCATTTCACTTGCTGAAGGCAAAACACCCAACAAAAAGGCAGGAACTGAAGACAGCTGAAGTGAAGGTAGGGCAGAGCATCACCAGGGAAGAAACCCAGTGTCTGGTGACGTCTGTGGGTTCCACACTTCAGACAGTCATTGACTGTGAAGGGTTAGTCACAAAGAATTGAAAATGACAACTTAATTATTGATTGTGTCATATTGTCCAATTACTTTTTAGCCCCTAAAACTGAAGGGGCTGTACATGAAATGGGTAATTCATTCATGATCCAGACAATATTAAAAAAAAAAAAAATTAACTGAAATTGAAGTTTAAATTCTGCACTTAAAGCACATCTTGTTTCTTTTCAAATCCATTGCGTCAGTGCACAAAAACAATGAAAATTGTGTCCATCTCCAAATATTTATGGACCTAACTGCGTCTCATCAGTTTTGCCACCGTAGTCTCTCCACTGAGCGGGGAAATAAGCGGTACAGTAAAATAGTCAGAACTTGTATCGTCGCCACGTCATATCAGAAAGTCGTGCTCGGAGTTACCTGCTTTGACCTTCTGTTTTCCGTCACGGTTCTCAGACGTAACCACAGGCTATGAAGTCAAATATGACACAATAAAAACCAGAGGTGGAAAATCCAGGGGTCAGAAAGTAACAATCCAGCCAGGTTTTTCTCCCTCCCACAGAATGAGCTGATCACTCATATTGGCTCTATCTCCTGTCAGAAGTAAATCCAGGTGCTTGGAATAAAGTTCTGGGGAGGATTTTTACTTTCTGAACCCGGACTTTCCACCGCTGATAAGAACCTTGACTGTTCTTTATTGGTACTGTGCACCACTGGTATTTAAAAGAAATTGATATGTTGCACATTTTAAACCAGCAATTACCTTGCTTTCAGGCTTGCAGACATTTGGTATTATAAGCATGAACAAGTCGATGTTAACGTGAATCGTAACATTCATTTTCACAGAAGTGCTTTGCTTAGTATTGAATGACCGCGTGCTTTTTTCCGATAAATCCAGATCTTGAGCTGGCAGGGTTCTAAAGGTAGTGATGAAGGCCAACAACATACCACTGCCCTACAACATAACACTGATTAATACCTGCTTGAACCTACAAGGTAGTAAGACGAACTCAACCAACAGCTTCAAGAACAAGCACAAAACCGCATAGACCCGCGGAGCACCATGAGTCACCGCGATTTGCAAAGCATGGACCACTGCGGCACCGTGGGAGAAAAAACAAGTCAAAAATCGTCTCGTCTTTTTCACATCACGCATTGAAAGTACTGTTGAATGTCTGTTTTACAGGCCGTTTTGAAGACTTTAATTTGCTTCACTTTTCGATGATGGTTTCATATTGGATATTGGTTTAGGCCCACAAGTATTTTTTTCCCCCAATAACCCATTTTTCCAAAGTGGTTTGTTAGTGACTACAGAAAAATTACCAGATCGATTGAACAGAAAAAACATATCAATAACTGAGCCCAACAATGACCCATTCAAAGGGCTGGAAAACCAACGGACAATCTTTGGCGCATATCTTTATACCTTTTGTATCCTGGGCCTGTCCTTGACCGTTTCCCGAATGGTCCTTCCTAAGTTAATACGCGAAGAAATCACTCAATTAGCCTGTATCATGTGATTCCAGCATATGGTGAGTATTTGGATAGATCAAGAGCCAGGGCCTGGGTTCCCACCGCAACAGCTTTACTCAAGGTCTAATCTAATTTAATAGTCTTGCAAGGGAAATAACATCTCAACTGTTTCCATGAAAGAATTGCCTTTGATTACGTTTTGTAATGTAATTACGTTTGGTGACGTGATAAAACCACATATTAAAGCTCTCAAAATGTGTTTCCTATGATTTAGCCAAGCTTGTCTTTTTTTGCTTTTAATTTAAAAGTTTGACATTGAATGGTGTTTGTCTCCAACATTTAATCAGCATTTTACATATTCCCAGCCACTCTACATTTCACGTCTCTGCTGAAAGTATTATTTGTATGCATGTACACAACGTACAACAAAGGCTTAAATGTGACCTCTAATGAACTCAGCACGCATGATCGTCCGTCACAGCTGTCCCTTTTTCTGTCACATACACACTGTGACATTGAATGACATGACAGTACCTGTAGGTCTGCACCTTGTTAAATGCAGCTCCATTGCTACGCAACAGCTCGTAATTACCTGAAGTGGGGCGTGCATCTCAAAAGGAATAATTTCAAACATAAAATAAGCATGACATAGCTGTAATGCAAACATGAAATGGCTTTAATGCAAACACGCAAGTGTGTGTGTGTGTGTGTGTGTGTGAGTGCTTGTGCTTCTCTGAGTGTATGCGTGTGTATACTTCTAAATGTGTGTGTGTGCTTCTGCATGTGTGTGAGCACTTCTGTGTGTGTGTTGTGATTCATGCCATAGTATCCCTCCGCAATAGAGTTACGGCTTTCATACTGCTGATCAGCAGTGAAATAGGGCACCAGTAAGGCTAGGGCTTTCCAGCTTTACGTTTGACCTTGACGCCAGCGAAGGAACTGAATTGCACTGGAGGTGCACCGGATGCAAACAGGACCAAAAGTCAGTGTGAAAAAACAGAAAAGCAGCTCCTTGTACAGGCGCCTCGCCACCTGTCCTCGTCAGTAGAGCGGCTGGGGAGCAGAGGGACATTCCCAACTTAAGCCTGTAATAAATGCATCGACGCTGGGCATGCGGTGACAAACAATAACATCCGCTGTGAACGCTTCCAACTTTTGAAAATCGAAAGCGAGCAGCATCAGCACGATCCCAGTCAGGCAGAAAAGGGCAAGAGAGAGGATTCTGAGCTGTCATTCTCAGCGGCTCCAGAGTTTAGCAGCTGCACTGCTAAACAGTCTCGACATGCATTTCTGTCTTAAATTGAGACACCATTTTTTTTCCTCGAAGAAGTAGAAAATATTGTCTTGATTTCAGCTGGTCTTTTCCTGGTATAGGACATGAACTCACCCCATTGGCAAATCTCAACAGATGACAAGACTGTCCAACCTTCAAGACAATCGTTTTTGCTTTAATTAGCATAAAACTTAGCACACGTGGTTTTTCAGTAAAGCAGTAAGACAAAGATCTGTCATAACTGACTCATTGTTACAGTGTGTAAGAAGACCCTGGGTTTCTGTGCTTCATGTCACTGTCCTTCCCTCCACCAGCTTCCAAATCGAGTCAGAAGGAGTGCTTCCCTGATGGACCAAGGTAGGAAAGAGGCAGGGCTGTCGCAGGAACGGCTGTTTGTCCGGAAGTGCCCTCATTTTTGCCCATTGGGCTGAAGCCGATGACTGGAGCATGCTGATGCAGGAAGGGCCAGAGGGGAGAGGGGAGGGGCAGTACCCCAGGCAACAGGTGGAGGGGACTGTCCCGGCCTAAGAAGGGCGAGATCGGTCCTGGGGACGACTGGAGTGCTCTGGGGGCTCCAGGATTCGTGGGAGGGGAACCGTCGCCAGCAGCCCTGACAGGGGAGTCTCCAGCGGGCAGTTTGGGTTCTCCATCGCCCCCCGCCCACTTCTCCTCACCCACCTCCCGGCTCTGGGGGGCATGTGCAGGGGCCGGGTCCCTGGGGGCAGAGCCACACCGCTGGCCCTTGCGGAACTTGGCGCGTCTGTTCTTGAACCACACCTGGAGAGAGGACCAATGAGAATCAGCTGGCTTGGCCATCAGAGATGCTTGAGTTCTGCAGTCAGGCCGAAGTCAGAGTCTGCCTGTTATTACATCCAGGCCATCAGCCTCTTCTCCAGACATTCCGGCTCTGAATTCAACTTTAGTCCTGCGTGGGAGTGTCTAACTCTCCAATCTGTACTCATACCTTTCACCCACTGCATGCTGGGATAGCGTCCAGCCCTCTGTGACCCAGACCATGGATACCCGGGTAAGATAACGAATGGATTCATTTCTAACTGATTAATTAAAGAATTTTAGCAGAGATCACACCCTCGCACATACTGACATAGATACATCGCTAATGCTGTCAAACCAGGCCCACAATCCGTCCATCCATTCCCTGTACGGCTTCTTCCTCACTGGGGTCACAAGGGTGCAAAGGCAGGGACCCACCTGCCAATCAACTGCAGGGCACACACACCATTCACACACCATTCACTCACACACTCATACCCATGGGAAATTCAGAGTCTCCAATTATCCTCACATGCAAGACCCTATGCGCTGCCACAGTCGTGACGTCACTCCAAGGTCAACCAGCCGAAGCCATGGCAACTGGTTCACACCGAACGAACCAAACAACATGCAGTCTAAGCTTGCACAGTGTGTATCGCCATGGCCCTTGTGTCTATGTACGGAATTAAGCTTTATTTTCAGCTATCTTAAACCCAAACTATGCTCATTGTAAAAGAACAGGAAGCATTTCTCAGTATATTTTGATCCTCAAATATTTGTGCCGCGTGTTAAGCGCGCGAGTGAATGTGTTGCTATGCTGTGAGTGTGAACCATTGTCAATGAGGTGAGTGTTGACCCCAGCAGAAGTGATGTCACACTTTTTCAGTGCATTGTGGGGGGGATCACCATTAATGTCATAGGGTGGTCAGGGGTAAGGGTGCATACCATTGCCAACAGAGATATTAGCTAATAACAATGTGCTATTCTAGGTGGGAAACAGGATTGGCAGCTTAGGGGGCCAATGGATTTGAATCGGCGGCCAGAGTTCCGCCCGACTCCCACAGGGCTACTTCAAGCAGCGTCCAAGGCGACAGCAGGAGAGGGCGTGCACATGTTATTTAACCCTTTAACTTCCCGCTCAACCATTCGGTGGAGCAAACCAATGCTTTTCCATTGCTTTTTTCGGAGAGGGAAAGTTACAATAGGTTAAAAAAGTGCAATTACAGCCCCAATCCCAAAATAGTTGGGACATAGTGTAAATTGTGAATAAAAAACAAATGCAATGACTTTCAGATCACATGAGCCGATATGTTATTTACAATAGAACATAGATGACATTTCAAATGTTGAAACTGAGACATTTTACATTTTTATCCTCAAAATGAGCTTATTTCAAATTTTCTGGCTGCAACAGGTCTCAAAAAAGTTGGGACACAGGCAAAAAAGGGCTGAAAAAGCAATTAATATATGAGAATCAGCTGAAAGAACATTTAGCAAGTAATTCAGTTAACTGGCATCAGACGTGTAACATGATTGGCTATAAAAGGGATGTCTTAGAGAGGCTGAGTCTCTCAGAAGTAAAGATGGCCAGAAGCTCTCCAACCTGTGAAGGCTTGCGTAAAAAAATTGTGGAATGCTTTAAAAACAATGTTCCTCAACAGCAAATTGCAAAGGCTTTGAAGGTCTCATCATCGACAGTGCATAACATCATCAAAAGATTCAGAGAAACTGGAAAAATCTCTGTGCGTAAGGGACAAGGCCAAAGACCTTTACTGGATGCCCATGATCTTCAGGCCCTCAGACGCCACTGCATCACTCACCGGCATGATTCTGTCATTGACATTACTAAATGGGCCCAGGAATACTTCAAGAAACCACTGTCTGTAAACACAGTCCGCCGTGCCATCCACAGATGCCACCTAAAACTCTATCATGCAAAAAGGAAGCCATTGTTGAGCATGATCCAGAAGCGCCGCCGTGTTCTGTGGGCAAAGGCTCATTTTAAAATGGACTGTAGCAAAGTGGCAAACTGTCCTGTGGTCAGATGAGTCCAAATTTGACATTCTTTTTGGAAATCATGGGCATCATGTCCTTCGGGCTAAAGAGGAGAAAGACCACCCCTCCTGTTATCAGCGTTCAGTTCAAAAGCCAGCATCTCTGATGGTATGGGGATGCATTAGTGTATATGGTATGGAACACTTACATGTTTTAAAAAGCATCATGAATATTAAAAGGTATATAAAGGTTTTAGAGCAACATATGCTCGCCTTCAGACGACATCTATTCCGGGGAAGGCCTTGTGTATTTCAGCAGGACAATGCAAAACCACATACTGCAGCTATTACAACAGCATGGCTTCGTAGTAGAAGAGTCCGTGTGCTGAAATGGCCTGCCCGCAGTCCTGATCTTTCACCGCTTGAGAACATTTGGCGCATAATTAAACAAAAAGTCCGTCAAAGGAGACCCAAAACTCTCCAGCAGCTGGAAGCCTATATTAAACAAGAGTGGGATCAAATTCCAATGGCTAAACTCAAGAAACTTGTCTCCTCAATGCCCAGACACCTCCACTCTGTGTTAAAAAGAAGAGGGGATGCTACACCATGGTAAACAAGCCCCTGTTCCAACTTTTTTGAGACCTGTAGCAGCCATCAAATTTGAAATGAGCTCATTTTGTGGATAAAATTGTAAAGTTCCTCAGTTTCAACATTTGCTATGTTATCTCTGTTCTATTGTGAATAAAATACTGGCTGGTGTGATTTGAAAGTCATTGCGTTTTGATTTTATTCACAATTCACACTTTGTCCCAACTGTTTCGGAATTGGGGTTGTACATTTCAGGGGACCCAGAATTCCTAGTCAACTCCCCCAGACCCACCCCTGGAATAAATCATCCCTGCGATTGGCCTGCTGGGGGCTACCTGGACGCGAGCCTCGGGCAGGTTGACGCACAGGGCCAGCCGCTCCCTCATACCCACATCTGGGTACTGCGTCTGCTGGAAGGCCCGCTCCAGAGCCCGGAGCTGCAATTCGCTGAACGCCGTCCGACTTCGTCTCTGCTTCTGCTGCGTCCCGTAGCACGCCTCCAGAATCAGCTCTGAAGAGAGAGAGAGGGAGAGGGAGAGAGAGAGAGAGAGGGAGACCGAGAGAGATGAAAGTATGCGAGAGTGTGAGAGAGAGAGAGTGTGATGAAAGTGTGTGACAGAGTGTGAGAGGGGGAAGGAGAGCGAAAGAGAGAAAGAAGGGGGGAGGGGGAAAGAGAGAGAGAGGGAGAGAACACTGCGTAAACAAATAACCATGACCCGCTAAATCAGCTCTACAGGAGGGAGAGTGGCAATAACTACAAACCCCTAAAGTGAATTTTTTCATAGTTTCGCTTCCAATATCTGCACAGTTTTCGATTTGTGATTAAACCATTCACACATGCTTAAAGGACAGAGCAGTAGCCTTTGTTTGAGGTTCTCTTAACAGACTTTGGTTTCACTGCGTAATTTTAAATGTCACAGGACTCGCGCCATGTGATGCAAAGGTGCATCTGTTCCAATCATTACGGAGTTCACAGAAGCACATAAGGGGTGGGATGGCGAAGATAAGGATTCGATCTACTCCTGAATAATGACTTCACTGCACCCTCTGTTGAGTGAAAGACCGAAAACAAGAGCAGATTGGGTGCATTTTTCCGTTCCTCCAATCAAATTTTAATTAGAAGGGGTGGGATTTCACCACCAATTCGCCTTTACCAGCCAAGTCTCTGCTGATTAGGCCAACATCAGAGTGGTACACCTCATTAGCATCTCTGAATTTAACAACGCAAGTGCTAAAACGATATCCTCATTTCACACAGGTGAAGAGCCAGGGCACCGACAATTTACAGTATTTCCGGTTAATACTCAGAGTTTTTGTGAGTCTTGGCGGGAGGGTAAATGTTGGGACCCAGAAATCTATTCTACATTGAAATGACTTATTCAGTATTTTTTCATTGAAATTCGCCATTCATTCATGTAAATACAGAAGGCATTAAATTGAAAAAAGGCCAAACGCCCGGATCACAAAAATATGAATGCCTGATCTGCGTAAGAGAAAAGTTGCTGAAATCTGAAAACAGAGTCCTATATTCCGCATACAGCGAGAATTTTTTTTTCATAAATCGCCGGTCCTTGCCTGAGTGTTAATCTTACCTGCCAGTCTCTCAGCCATAGAGAATGTGTGCACGGACGAGGGGCAGCCTGCGGAACGTTGGTTCCGCCGCGCCACCTGCTGGTAAAAATCGTAAAAAACAGCCGGGGTGTTCATGCCGTGCAGCGAATAGTCAATGCAATTTGCTCCCCCGTGGAAACACAGAGAATTCATAGCGACGTTCTCAGGATCTAGAACATAAAAGCAGGCGTTTTTGTTAAAATTCCAGTCCGTTAAAAGAATCAGGCAGTGAAAATTTTAGATTGGGACGTTGCAACTGCGCTTCTAGTTACGAATCTCATTAAATGACCACTGACCATGCAAAATAGGATGCATTATTATTATTATTATTATTATTATTATTAGTAGTAGTAGTAGTAGTAGAATTGAAAAAGTGAGTTCGGCTCGTGGGTACATGCATTAATATCAGCACTGTCATAAATGACAGACAAACACAAATTGGTAAATCAGCGCAAATGGCGAACACTGCCTTCAACGCCGGAAACTTCATAGTGAAGTCCGTGTTACGGTTTCTGCGCAATATCAAGCGAAGATTCCATTGTGCCTGATCTGGCACCAACCGACGAAACGCAATCGCCCACAATGTAAAGAGGCCGCTTTATACAGCCATTTTTTGCCATCAGCACGCTAATCATCAATGTTATTTGAATTGTTTACCTTAAAAAAACTCATTTGCTGACGTTCAACTTGCGGACTCCGACGCCTTCACGCTCTTGACTTCATCCTCCGACTTTGGTTTTGACCATGCGCCCGTATCAGTTCTGAAAATTGGCCCTAAACTTCCCCCCGAGTCCCACTCAATTCTGCGCTCATCGAGCAGGGATTAAAGTTCTTCGTGGCCCATTCTCACCCTCGACTATTTAAGAGGCATTAATTTGGGCTTTCCCCATCCATTAGCCAATAGAAAGAAAGGTATTAGCCAGGATTAGGTAGAATGAGGGAGAAGGGGAGGGTTCCCGGAGCTCAAGGTTTTGAAACTATTGAACTTGGGAGATTATGCCAGGATACCCCTCAATAAGGGCGCGTTTCATTCCCGAACCGCTAAAACAATCCAGACAATGTGGCCAGCAAATCTCCGAATCCAGAAAGATTAGACTAACAGCCTTTGATTGTCCCGGCGCCTCTCTGCCCTCTTCTTCCCCTCTTTCTCCCATTCGCTCGCGGATTTTCTCTCTCTCTCTCTCTCTCTCTCTCTCTCTCTCTCTCTCTGAGAGGGTCAGTTGTTTTATTTGTTCTGGTAACAGGCTCCATATTTTCCCATAAACTTAACAAAATACAAAGCTGGCTTTGCCTATTGGGATACTCACGTCGCGGACTCATAGCAAAGAAAATTGTGTGTTTATTTCAAAATTACATCACATTTAATCATTTCAATCGTTTTGGAGAATTAAACTGTCCAGTCCTGAATACAGGCGACACTGACGTAGGACGCAATTTTTCTTGCTCTATGTGAGGTGTGAGGCTGGCTCTTTAAATTCAACTGATTCGCAGCAGTGAATGTTTATGAAAGTAATTCGGGTTAAACGCATTAACAGAATAAGACCTGGGAAATCCTAGAGCTTAAGACCAGTTAGACCAATTCCCTCAATATTACTGACACGACAGCTCCAAACACGCAAAATCAATGACAGAACAGGCAGCGACGTTTTGGCACAATATCGCCTTGAGCGTGGCTCTCAGATTGAGCGCTATCAACACTGCACACTGACATCTGTTTTCTTTTTTTTTTAATTAATTAATTTAATTTAATTTTCTAGATATACGTGTGTAACAAGCGCTTCAGCCTGTTCTGGTTTTCAGACCAACTTCTTCACCCAAGCAACTCTATTATCCTCAACCCCTACGCCTCATAACATTCTGGCCACACTATGAATGGCAGGTTAAGATATGTCCTTTAATCTTAACGGAGAAGTAAAACCTACAAGTAGATGAGTGCCGGTGTAAATTCAGTCCGCCAATGAGACTAAACAGGTGACGGGCGGAGGCTACATATTCGCGCTCTCGGACTCCATGCACAGCCTCCCGTCCCCAACTACCGCGTCTCCGTACTGCTCGCTTTGAGCGCGTACTTTTAAAATCACTTGGAGTGCGCGCTCGACTACGCATGCAACTGCGATTACTTCAGGCGGAGGGTTGGCCGGTAGCCCTTAAACTCCTTCCCGACTTTGGCGTGCTAGTCTTGGCACACCCCTGGCCTCTGGCTCCGTTTAAACCCTTGAGCCTCTTTACCGGGAGGATCATCCCAGATAAGACCCGATTTGGCCTCAGTTCAGGGGTTCAGCGAGACTCACCCCACTTTACCCCGCGTGAGCAGAGCAAACGGGCAGAGTGTATGTGGGAGGCACTGAGCGAAATATGGTTTCCTACGAGTATCAGCTGTGTAAGAGTCATGGAGAGTGTGTGTTTCATTCTCTTCTCCATTATCAGGGTGAGCTGGGCGCCCGGGCTGCATAGCAAGGAGAGGAGGGTGGGTAGGGCTGCCAGTGCCCCGACACTGAAGTCAAAGTACAAAGTACAGAAACAATGCATCATGGGTAACAAAGCTTGTATGGGGAATTCCTTCACTCTTAATGGTCTCCCATCATGTCACCAGGTGCATAGCCAATTAGCTATTCCAATCCATTTCAAAATCTGTTTCTTTGTGACATCAAAAGGGAGAAGGACCACCCAGAATAATGAGGAACTGATTAACTAGCTGGCTGAAGTTGACTCTTCTGGCCCCTGCAGGGCCACTTCACTGTGTGATGTCACAAAGAAACAGATTTTGAAATGGATTGTAATGGCTAATTGGCTGTGCACCTGGTGACATGATCGGGAAACTTTAATTTGAGGTATGATACTCGTGCTAACTTACCTGTCACGCCACCCTGACTATAAGCATCAAACTCACAATTAAAGGAACGACACTTCACACACTTTTAGAAAAACACAATTTTCTGATGTGTTCAACAGAATGGAACTTTGCCTTCAAAAGTGGTTTAGATTGCATTCTTGAACCAAAATAAATAATTTTGCTCATATAACTGACATATGCATATTTTTCTGAAATAAAACAATCCCATGTTCTCTGGTTTGCATTCAAAGATCTGAAGCATCACGTGTTTTCATCAAGGTCTTCTCCCAACGGACACAGAGACCAAAATTCAGCATTACCACGACAGAACTCAGTACCCCTCACCCCATATGATGCAGAGCATCGATGGTTTAATTGCTGAAACTAACACTTCTCCCTTAAGTTTTCCCTGAAATAGGTTCAAAGTCAGAAAAGGCATTTTTTCATATTGTAGGACAATGTCACGCCCACATTCTGTATCTGCTGGCTGCAGCTCGTCACTGAAGCTTCATTACACTTATATTGAGAGAAATATTCAAACCCAGAACACCATGATTTATGCCCACAGTATGACATCAAATGAAAAATGTCAAGATCATGTACATCATGTCATACACATTTCACTGTAAGTCTGCAGGGCATATTTGGGAGCACTGGAGACCTTGGGATCTCCATCAGCATTTAAAGTAATCCTGAAGTCCTACAGGTCTGAATAAAGCAAACGCATTTGATGCAGCCCCAAAAGGAGTCTGTAGGGTTTTTAGGGTTAAAGTAAAGATGACAAAACTTATCGTTATAAAGTTCAGCCTTTTTTCATCAGGTTAATTAGTTTGTGAGTAGCTCATCCTGATCCACCCGATTCAGCATTTTTGAAAGCTGATGATGCAGAGGCCTTTACTGGGGGGGCAGGGTTACCATTTACCTTCTCATAGCAAACATCGTCTTCACTGGTTTCAGTTCCACTCGAATGGAAGCAATAATGTGTGGCATAAATAACTGATTGAAAATTCAGTTCCTTCCACTTCATGACTCATCATTGATGGGCCGCATTCAATCAACCTCTCAGTTGTATTTCGTACCTAGGATGAGCTTTTCCAAATCTACGGCGTTATCCAATTAGAGCTACAGTATAAAATTGATCCCAGACACAGTGATTGCTGGATTAAAACACACTGCATGAATATGAGCTAACGATTGCAGCTGATAGGATGTGGCTCGGGTGGAACCCAGCGCTGAGCGCAAAGGTCCAGTATCCAAAAACACCAGCATTTACCTGGAAACTGCAGTGAAGCCTGCTGTTAGTAATGCTCCCCGAAGGCCTTGTATGCCATGTTGAAATGCAACATTGTTTGGAGAGTTAGAAACACTTCATCAACTACATAACAGACCAAAACCTTGCTCTCCCTTCTGCCAGTTCAACTCATGCTTCACTGGCCTGACAAATCTGAACACCAGTGTTACTAAAGACTCCTGTTTGATGAAAAAAAAACAAATAAGACAACAAAAAAAAAACAATAATAACAGTGAGAATTCTGGATAAACGCATGTTTCTCCGACCTCCCACACCAAATCAGAAAATATTATGGCCAGGGTTGTCTTGGGTTCGAACAGGTGATATGATGCTGTGAAGGCAACATGTTTCCAAATGTTGACAGCATTTATCCTTTCCCACTTTCTGGAGCTTCTCGCCACCCATCATCAACTGAAAACGTTGGACAGCAAAGAAACCTAAAACAAGAAGGGTGTAAAACTCTTGAGTTCAGTATTTGGCCCATCTCTCCCAGCTCAGACTCCTGGCTGTCAGGGTGTATTAGTGTCGCACTGAAGTGAGTCATATAGAAGTGGCTCTACAGCTCAGGCACAGAACTTCCTGAAAGGGCCTCGGATCAGACTCAGGGCTCTTTGTGCTCCCTGCCGGTGGGATTAGGGCAGATTTACTGGTTTAAAAAAGAAGCAGTTATTTCATAAGACTTTCATGGAAAAGCCTGGCCAAAGCTGTGTTGGCTGGAGGGATTAGGCAAACAAAGGCGCTAGTTGTTTTACCACCTCCCTTCCCCCTCCCTCAAAACAAGAGAGAACTCATGGCAGCCCTCCACCACTCCTCCACAAAGCCCTCAGGCCTGCGCACAGCCCCCATCACCTCAGCTTCAGCTCAGAACTGATGGGTCCTGGAGGGCCGCAGTGTCTGCTGGTTTAACTCCAGTCCTGGAGGGCCGCAGTGTCTGCAGGTGTAACTCCAGTCCTGAAGGGCCGCAGTGTCAGCAGGTTTAACTCCAGTCCTGGAGGGCCGCAGTGTCTGCAGGTTTAACTCCAGTCCTGGAGGGCTGCAGTGTCTGCAGGTGTAACTCCAGTCCTGGAGACGCGCAGTGTCTGCAGGTTTAACTCCAGTCCTGGAGGGCCGCAGTGTGTGCAGGTTTAACTCCAGTCCTGGAGGGCCGCAGTGTCTGCAGGTTTAACTCCAGGCCTGGAGGGCCGCAGTGTGTGCAGGTTTAACTCCAGCCCTGGAGGGCCGCAGTGTCTGCAGGTGTAACTCCAGTCCTGGAGGATCACAGTGTCTGGAAGTTTAACTACAGTCCTGGAGGGCCGCAGTGTCTGCAGGTTTAACTCCAGTCCTGGAGGGCCGAGTGTCTACAGGTGTGACTCCAGTCCTGGAGGGCCGCGGTGTCTGCAGGTTTAACTACAGTCCTGGAAGGCCACAGTTTCTGCGGTTTAACTCTCCGGTCCTGGAGGGCCACAGTGTCTGCAGGTGTAACTCCAGTCCTGGAAGGCTGCAGTGTCTGCAGGTTTAACTCCAGTCCTGGAGGGCCACAGTGTCTGCAGGTTTTACTCCAGCTCTGGAGGGCCGCAGTATCTGCAGGTTTAACTCCAGTCCTGGAGTGCCGCAGTGACTGCAGGTTTAACTCCAGTCCAGGAGGGCCGCAGCATCTACAGGTTTTACTGTAATCCTGGAGGACCGCAGTATCTGTAGGTTTAACTCCAGTCCTGGCGGGCTGCAGTGTCTGTAGGTTTAACTCCAGTCCAGGAGGGCTGCAGTGACTGCAGGTTTAACTCCAGTCCTGGAGGGCCACAGTGTCTGCAGGTTTAACTCCAGTCCTGGAAGGCTGCAGTGTCTGCAGGTTTAACTCCAGTCCTGGCGGGCTGCACTGTCTGCAGGTTTAACTCCAGTCCTGGAGGGCCACAGTTTCTGCAGGTTTAACTCCAGTCCTGGAGGGCCGCAGTGACTGCAGGTTTAACTCCAGTCCTGGAGGCCCACAGTTTCTGCAGGTTTAACCCCAGTCCTGGAGGGCTGCAGTGTCTGCAGGTGTAACTCCAGTCCTGGAGGGCCGCAGTGACTGCAGGTTTAACTCCAGTCCTGGAGAGCCGCAGTGTCTGCAGGTTTAATTCCAGTCCTGGAGGGCCGCAGTGTCTGCAGGTTTAACTCCAGTCCTGGAGTGCCACAGTGTCTGCAGGTTTAACTCCAGTCCAGGAGGGCCGCAGTGTGTGCAGGTTTAACTCCAGTCCTGGAGGGCCGCAGTGTGTGCAGGTTTAACTCCAGTCCCGGAGGGCCGCAGTGTGTGCAGGTTTAACTCCAGCCCTGGAGGGCCGCAGTGTCTGCAGGTGTAACTCCAGTCCTGGAGGATCACAGTGTCTGGAAGTTTAACTACAGTCCTGGAGGGCCGCAGTGTCTGCAGGTTTAACTACAGTCCTGGAGGGCCACAGTTTCTGCCGGTTTAACTCCGGTCCTGGAGGATCACAGAGGATCACAGTGTCTGCAGGTTTTACTCCAGCTCTGGAGGGCCGCAGTATCTGCAGGTTTAACTCCACTCCTGGAGGGCTGCAGCGTCTGCAGATTTAACTCCAGTTCTGGAGGGTCACAGTGTCTGCAGGTTTAACTACATTCCTGGAGGGCCGCAGTATCTGCAGGTTTAACTCCAGTCCTGGAGGGTCACAGTGTCTGTAGGTTTCACTCCAGTCCTGGAGGGCGCGCAGTGTCTGCAGGTTTAACTACAGTCCTGGAGGGCCACAGTTTCTGCCGGTTTAACTCCGGTCCTGGAGGATCAGAGGATCACAGTGTCTGCAGGTTTTACTCCAGCTCTGGAGGGCCGCAGTATCTGCAGGTTTAACTCCACTCCTGGAGGCTGCAGCGTCTGCAGGATTTAACTCCAGTTCTGGAGGGTCACAGTGTCTGCAGGTTTAACCACATTCCTGGAGGGCCGCAGTATCTGCAGGTTTAACTCCAGTCCTGGAGGGTCACAGTGTCTGTAGGTTTCACTCCAGTCCTGGAGGGCCGCAGTGTCTGCAGGTTTATCTCCAGTCCTGGAGGGCCGCAGTGACTGCAGGTTTAACTCCAGTCCTGGAGGGCCACAGTGTCTGCAGGTTTAACTCCAGTCCTGTAGTGCTGCAGTGTCTGCTGGTTTAACTCCAGTCCTGGAGGGCCGCAGTGTCTGCAGGTTTAACTCCAGTCCTGGAGGATCACAGTGTGTGCAGGTTTTACTCCAGCTCTGGAGGGCCGCAGTATCTGCAGGTTTAACTCCAGTCCTGTAGTGCTGCAGTGTCTGCTGGTTTAACTCCAGTCCTGGAGGGCCGCAGTGTCTGCAGGTTTAACTCCAGTCCTGGAGGATCACAGTGTGTGCAGGTTTTACTCCAGCTCTGGAGGGCCGCAGTATCTGCAGGTGTAACTCCAGTCCTGGAGGATCACAGTGTCTAGAAGTTTAACTACAGTCCTGGAGGGCCGCAGTGTCTGCAGGTTTAACTCCAGTCCTGGAGGGCCGCAGTGTCTACAGGTGTGACTCCAGTCCTGGAGGGCCGCAGTGTCTGCAGGTTTAACTACAGTCCTGGAAGGCCACAGTTTCTGCCGGTTTAACTCCGGTCCTGGAGGGCCACAGTGTCTGCAGGTGTAACTCCAGTCCTGGAAGGCTGCAGTGTCTGCAGGTTTAACTCCAGTCCTGGAGGGCCACAGTGTCTGCAGGTTTTACTCCAGCTCTGGAGGGCCGCAGTATCTGCAGGTTTAACTCCAGTCCTGGAGTGCGCGAGTGACTGCAGGTTTAACTCCAGTCCAGGAGGGCCGCAGCATCTACAGGTTTTACTGTAATCCTGGAGGACCGCAGTATCTGTAGGTTTAACTCCAGTCCTGGCGGGCTGCAGTGTCTGTAGGTTTAACTCCAGTCCAGGAGGGCTGCAGTGACTGCAGGTTTAACTCCAGTCCTGGAGGGCCACAGTGTCTGCAGGTTTAACTCCAGTCCTGGAAGGCTGCAGTGTCTGCAGGTTTAACTCCAGTCCTGGCGGGCTGCACTGTCTGCAGGTTTAACTCCAGTCCTGGAGGGCCACAGTTTCTGCAGGTTTAACTCCAGTCCTGGAGGGCGCAGTGACTGCAGGTTTAACTCCAGTCCTGGAGGCCCACAGTTTCTGCAGGTTTAACCCCCAGTCCTGGAGGGCTGCAGTGTCTGCAGGTGTAACTCCAGTCCTGGAGGGCCGCAGTGACTGCAGGTTTAACTCCAGTCCTGGAGAGCCGCAGTGTCTGCAGGTTTAATTCCAGTCCTGGAGGGCCGCAGTGTCTGCAGGTTTAACTCCAGTCCTGGAGTGCCACAGTGTCTGCAGGTTTAACTCCAGTCCAGGAGGGCCGCAGTGTGTGCAGGTTTAACTCCAGTCCTGGAGGGCCGCAGTGTGTGCAGGTTTAACTCCAGTCCCGGAGGGCCGCAGTGTGTGCAGGTTTAACTCCAGCCCTGGAGGGCGCAGTGTCTGCAGGTGTAACTCCAGTCCTGGAGGATCACAGTGTCTGGAAGTTTAACTACAGTCCTGGAGGGCCGCAGTGTCTGCAGGTTTAACTACAGTCCTGGAGGGCCACAGTTTCTGCCGGTTTAACTCCGGTCCTGGAGGATCACAGAGGATCACAGTGTCTGCAGGTTTTACTCCAGCTCTGGAGGGCCGCAGTATCTGCAGGTTTAACTCCACTCCTGGAGGGCTGCAGCGTCTGCAGATTTAACTCCAGTTCTGGAGGGTCACAGTGTCTGCAGGTTTAACTACATTCCTGGAGGCCGCAGTATCTGCAGGTTTAACTCCAGTCCTGGAGGGTCACAGTGTCTGAGGTTTCACTCCAGTCCTGGAGGGCCGCAGTGTCTGCAGGTTTATCTCCTGTCCTGGAGGGCGCAGTGACTGCAGGTTTAACTCCAGTCCTGGAGGGCCACAGTGTCTGCAGGTTTAACTCCAGTCCTGTAGTGCTGCAGTGTCTGCTGGTTTAACTCCAGTCCTGGAGGGCCGCAGTGTCTGCAGGTTTAACTCCAGTCCTGGAGGATCACAGTGTGTGCAGGTTTTACTCCAGCTCTGGAGGGCGCAGTATCTGCAGGTTTAACTCCAGTCCTGGAGGGCCGCAGTGTCTGCAGGTTTAACTCCAGTTCTGGAGGGTCACAGTGTCTGTTGGTTTAACTACATTCCTGGAGGGCCGCAGTATCTGCAGGTTTAACTCCAGTCCTGGAGGGTCACAGTGTCTGTAGGTTTCACTCCACTCCTGGAGGGCCGCAGTGTCTGCAGGTTTAACTCTAGTCCTGGAATGCCACAGTGTCTGCAGGTTTAACTCTAGTCCTGCAGGGCCCCAATGTCTGCATGTTTAACTCTAGTCCTGGAGGGCCACAATGTCTGCAGGTTTAACTCTAGTCCTGGAAGGCTACAGCGTCTGTAGGTTTAACTCTAGTCCTGGAGTGCCGACTTGAGAATTTATCAATGAATGATAATTTATTAATTCAATTGATTTGATATTTATCCATTTTGATCAAGTACACATTCTCCTTCTGAGATGCCAACATGCTGGCACGAGAGGTTTCTGGTTTTCTTACTCATCATACTGCATGGCCACACTCCATATGTTTCAGGAGAAATTAAATCATTTGTTATTTTCTGAAAAGCCACAAAAATTATGACTGCAACTCCATTTTACTGAAAGAAAAAAAAAAAGAATAAATGCAATATGCATTGGCAAAAAACACCATAATATTAGTAATGCAACTAAATTTACTCTGTAACAATAAAGTGCCAACAAATATATCTAAGATATTGCAGTTTACATCTGAAATACATATATCTCCATAAAATATGTGTCAGTGCATAGAAAGCAACATATTGCAATGATTTCAGTGTCGGTCAAGGGGAATCTCCTTGGTTTAGAGATGCAAGAATAAAATCCTTTCATGCAGAACCCCATTCATCCTGCCATTATTAAAGATGTGTTTAATGGTCTTTAAATTGGTCCAAACTCCAGGGGGTGTCAGGAGAGGGATTGGGTTTCTGTTTTTGAAAGTGGCCCTATCTGTTCTGTTTACTGAGCCCTCCTAACAGATGTTTAAATCTGAGGCCTCCCCGCTCACCATCCCCTCTCTCTTTTCTACTCTTTAACTGTTTATCAATAGTGGAAATTTGTATTGACAAGCACCTGTCAAGAGGGGCGCTTTGTAGTTGTCAGTTATCTGGCGAATAGCCGCTTTTGCTCATTATTTCGGACACTGGCTGGATCGACAAGCAGAGCACAATTGGGAGGCTTTCAAGGCCGCTGTGCTGGGGGGGGGGGGGGGGGGGGGGGCATTAAGAGGGAAAGAGGGGGCTGAAGAGCTCTTCATCGGGGGAGATCGATGAGCCTGGCTGACCTCTGACCCTCAGGAGTGGAGGGGGGTGGGGGAGGAGTGGAGGGGGTCAGTCGTGCTAAGCTGTGGTCTCACCGAGATCCCGGAGGCTCTGATACCAGTCCGCAGGATCTAAGAGCCGCAGCCTCACACTAACGAGCACAAACGTGCAATTGAAGACCTGCGCGCGAGAAGTACTTTAGTCACAAAATGTCCATTTTCAGATAGTGATGGTCAAAGTTTTCAGAACATGCTGCAGATACTTTTTTTTTCCAAGGTAGCTTACTATGGACTTGCGCGGTAGTTCTAGAGGCTAAACACGGTTGGTTACCATTTTTTGTGGAATGATCCTCCTTTATTACCGAGAAATCTAGAAAAGTAGTTTAAGACTTTGGTACTTTTTGTGACAAAATGGCTGGACTTTGGTACTTTTTGTGGAAAAATCACAGACTTGAGTACTTTTAACACCAAAAACCCTTTATTGCTTGATTTTCGATACAAACCTTATTTTAGCTAAGCTTCCTTGCTTTTGTGCCTTTATGGTAGGCAGAACTACTTGTTTAACACAAATATAACTTGGTAAAATCCAAAGTCACTTAGACAAATCAGAAACGAACATTCAAAATGCAGAAAAACCTAACTTTGGAGAACCAGTCGTCTTTCGAACAACACCTCCCTTCTGCTTTAGTGATTGCTTCAAAATCCTGACTTATGTCACGTTTTGTAATGGCAAAATCTACTTGTGGGAGTATGAACATTCCCTTGGTAACCATGACAACCCTCAATTCCGGCATTTTGATTGACCAGTCAGGCACTTATTGCACAAATTTTATGGACTTGAGTTCTTCTTACAGGAAATTTTAGTGGATTCTGAAAACACAATATAACAATAAACAGGGGTGAAGCACTTCTTTTGACTAATTTTGATGATTCTTTTAACAGTACGGATTCCAGAAATGGTGCCAGCTCGATTTTTTTTCAAAAATGTGACTTAGGTACTTCTTGCACGCAGGTCTTCAATTCGCAATCACTATACACCATGCACTCCATATCCAAACCTCATTCCATTTACAAGTAAACAGATTAAAGGTCAGGAGGTGACCTCAAGTGTGGCATTTGCATTTGAAATCTGTCGAGAGAACTGTCAATATGAAGTCCGAAGAAGTGACCCTGCCTGTGAAGCGAGGCATCACTTGGCTGATAAATCAAAACAAACCCATCAGAAAAATAGCAACACCAGTATATCGATGTGCCCAAATCAACTATTTAGTACATTCTTAAAAAGAAATAAAGAACACACTGGTGAACTCAGAAACAGCAATGGGCCCGAAACACCGCAAAATAATGAGTTTGACGGATGACAGAAGAATTCTTTCCCTGGTAAAGAAAAAAATACTTTACAACAGTCTAAAAACGAACCCCTAGAAGTACATTACCGCTCAAAAGTTTGGGATTACTTGCAAATTTCTTTGTTTTCCAAAGAAAAATACATTTTCATGCATTTCACAAACATTTTTTTCCATTTCACAAACATTTTTATCCATTTCACAAACGATTAAAATTAATCAGATGATTTTCAAAGAATGATCTACATTTTTGCATAGAGGCCTATTATCAGCAACTGTCAGTCCTCTGCATCAATCTCCTGGTATGGCTGCTAATCCAAGTTAAGCATTTTATAAGGCTAATTGATTATTAGAAAACCCTTCTGCAAATGTGTTGCACAGCTGAAAACCGTTGAACTAATAAGGGAGCGCAAAAGGGACCATGGCATTCTTGAGGTTGGTTTAGTACCTGAAGCATCAGCAGTTGTTTGTTTGTTTACAGGCTCAAAATGGCCAGAAAGAAAGAACTTCCTTAAGAGACCCGTCAGTCCATTGTTGTGCTTAGAAAAGAAGGCCATTCAATGCAAGAAACTGAAAACTTAAAATCTCTTACCATGCTGTCAACTACTCCTTCAGAGGACAGCACAAACTGGCACTAACAAGGACAGAAAAAGGAGTGGAGGCCCGATGCACAACTGTGCAAGAAGACAAATATCTGAGAGTGTGTAGTTTAAGACAAAGACGTCTCACAGGTTGTCAACTAGCAGCTGCGCTAAATAGTTCCCGTCAAACACCAGTTTCAGTATCAACAGTGAAGGTGGTTTTTTTTTGATGAGGCAAAGTTTGAAGTACATATTCATCATTTTCCATTAAAATCATTATTTCTAACTCAGACAATGTCAGCATGTTCTGTTCATTTGCTATATTTCCTATTCAGACTAATTTCATGTGTGTTTCCATGGAAAACAAGAAAATTTCCAAGTGATCCCAAACTTTTGAGCAGTAATGTCAACCGTTAAGAGAAGACTTCACCAGTGCAAATACAGAGTCATATGCAAAAGTCATAAAAATTTATAAGTCTCAAAAACAGATTAGCCAGAAATACAGTATCTTAACAAGCGTGTAAAGTTCTCAAACAAAGCGCTACGGACAGATGAGACAAAGATCAACTTGTACCAGAATGGTGGGAGGAAAAGAATGTGGAGAAGGAGGGATCTGTTTATAATCTGAAGCAAACCTCCTCATGCATGAAGTGTGGTCATGCGTGGGCATGTATGGTAGCCAGTAGAACTAGTTCCTTTGTATTCATTCATGATATGGCAGCTGACAAAATCAGCGTGATTTCGAAGTCGTACTGGATTATTTATCCGCACAGATTCAACAAAATGCTTCAAAACGGACTGGACAGCACCTGACAGTGTAGATGGACGATGACCCAATGCATAATGAGAAAGCAAACCAATGCCTTTTCAAGGCAAGGAAGTAAAATGCTCGAAAATGGTAGAGTTAATTACCAAACCAAAATCAAAATCCAAATCCTGAAGGCGAAACTAAAGGCAGCATCTTTAAAGAACAAAGATTTAATGAACACAGCCACAGTGAAAACCTCGCAGATCAAAGCGAGGGAATAATACGCATGTCCAGTCATGGCAGTGGGTTCTACACTTCAGGATGTCAATTAATACAAAGAATTTTGAACCAATTATGATTTGTTTGTACAATAACATCTGAACCCCTAAAACTGAAAATGGTTGTAATTCTACAGAATGTTTTTGAAAAAAACCGCAAAGGAAAGCTGAAATTCCATGATTCAATCGCATTTTGACTGATTCATTGAAACCCACTGCAAAGGCGTTCAGTGCCAAAATAATAAAAACGGTGTCACTGGCCTTGACCTTATGTGCTGTATAAGCAAACAGTCCTGTGTCACTGGCCTTGACCTTATGTGCTGTATATGAATCCAGTCCTGCGTTACTGGCCTTGACCTTATGTGCTGTATATGCATACAGTACTGTGTCACTGGCCTTGACCTTATGTGCTGTATATGCATACAGTCCTGCGTCACTGGCCTTGACCTTACGTGGTGTATATGCATACAGTCCAGTGTCACTGGCCTTGACCTGATGTGCTGTATATGCATACAGTCCTGTGTAACTGGCCTTGACCTTATGCGCTGTATATGCATACAGTCCTGTGTAACAGGCCTTGACCTTATGTGCTGTATAAGCATACAGTCTTGTGTAACAGGCCTTGACCTTATGTGCTGTATAAGCATACAGTCTTGTGTAATTGGCCTTGACCTTATGTGCTGTATATGCATACAGTCCAGTGTCACTGGCCTTGACCTTATGTGCTGTATATGCATACAGTCCTGTGTCACTGGCCTTGACCTTATGTGCTGTATATGCATACAGTCCTGTGTCACTGGTCTTGGCCTTATGTGCTGTATATGCATACAGTCCTGTGTCACTGGCCTTGACCTTATGTGCTGTATATGCATACAGTCCTGTGTCACTGGCCTTGGCCTTATGTGCTGTATATGCATACAGTCCTGTGTCACTGGCCTTGGCCTTATGTGCTGTATATGCATACAGTCCTGTGTCACTGGCCTTGACCTTATGTGCTGTATATGCATACAGTCCTGTGTCACTGGCCTTGACCTTATGTGCTGTATATGCATAAAGTCCTGTGTCACTGGCCATGGCCTTATGTGCTGTATATGCATACAGTCCTGTGTCACTGGCCTTGACCTTATGTGCTGTATATGCATACAGTCCTGTGTCACTGGCCTTGACCTTATGTGCTGTATATGCATACAGTCCTGTGTCACTGGCCTTGGCCTTGAACTATGTGCTGTATATGCATACAGTCCTGTGTCACTGGCCTTGACCTTATGTGCTGTATATGCATACAGTCCTGTGTCACTGGCCTTGACCTTATGTGCTGTATATGCATACAGTCCTGTGTCACTGGCCTTGACCTTATGTGCTGTATATGCATACAGTCCTGTGTCACTGGCCTTGACCTTATGTGCTGTATATGCATACAGTCCTGTGTCACTGGCCTTGACCTTATGTGCTGTATATGCATACAGTCCTGTGTCACTGGCCTTGACCTTATGTGCTGTATATGCATACAGTCCTGTGTCACTGGCCTTGACCTTATGTGCTGTATATGCATACAGTCCTGTGTCCTGTGTGCATACTGGCCTTGACCTTATGTGCTGTATATGCATACAGTCCTGTGTCACTGGCCTTGACCTTATGTGCTGTATATGCATACAGTCCTGTGTCACTGGCCTTGACCTTATGTGCTGTATATGCATACAGTCCTGTGTCACTGGCCTTGACCTTATGTGCTGTATATGCATACAGTCCTGTGTAACAGGCCTTGACCTTATGTGCTGTATATGCATACAGTCCTGTGTCACTGGCCTTGACCTTATGTGCTGTATATGCATACAGTCCTGTGTCACTGGCCTTGACCTTATGTGCTGTATATGCATACAGTCCTGTGTCACTGGCCTTGACCTTATGTGCTGTATATGCATACAGTCCTGTGTCACAGGCCTTGACCTTATGTGCTGTATATGCATACAGTCCTGTGTCACTGGCCTTGACCTTATGTGCTGTATATGCATACAGTCCTGTGTCACTGGCCTTGACCTTATGTGCTGTATATGCATACAGTCCTGTGTCACTGGCCTTGACCTTATGTGCTGTATATGCATACAGTCCTGTGTCACTGGCCTTGACCTTATGTGCTGTATATATGCATACAGTCCTGTGTCACTGGCCTTGACCTTATGTGCTGTATATGCATACAGTCCTGTGTCACTGGCCTTGACCTTATGTGCAGTATATGCATACAGTCCTGTGTCACTGGCCTTGACCTTATGTGCTGTATATGCATACAGTCCTGTGTAACTGGCCTTGACCTTATGTGCTGTATATGCATACAGTCCTGCGTCACTGGCCTTGACCTTATGTGCTGTATATGCATACAGTCCTGTGTCACTGGCCTTGACCTTATGTGCTGTATATGCATACAGTCCTGTGTCACTGGCCTTGACCTTATGTGCTGTATATGCATACAGTCCTGTGTAACTGGCCTTGACCTTATGTGCTGTATATGCATACAGTCCTGTGTCACTGGCCTTGACCTTATGTGCTGTATATGCATACAGTCCTGTGTCACTGGCCTTGACCTTATGTGCTGTATATGCATACAGTCCTGTGTCACTGGCCTTGACCTTATGTGCTGTATATGCATACAGTCCTGTGTCACTGGCCTTGACCTTATGTGCTGTATATGCATACAGTCCTGTGTCACTGGCCTTGACCTTATGTGCTGTATATGCATACAGTCCTGTGTCACTGGCCTTGACCTTATGTGCTGTATATGCATACAGTCCTGTGTCACTGGCCTTGACCTTATGTGCTGTATATATACAGTCCAGTCCTGGCCTTGACCTTACTGGCTGTATATGAGTCCTTGTCACTGCCTTGACCTTATATATATGCATACAGTCCCTGTGTCACTGGCCTTGACCTTATGTGCTGTATATGCATACAGTCCTGTGTCACTGGCCTTGACCTTATGTGCTGTATATGCATACAGTCCTGTGTCACTGGCCTTGACCTTATGTGCTGTATATGCATACAGTCCTGTGTCACTGGCCTTGACCTTATGTGCTGTATATGCATACAGTCCTGTGTCACTGGCCTTGACCTTATGTGCTGTATATGCATACAGTCCTGTGTCACTGGCCTTGTCTTGACCTTATGACAGTCCTGGCCTTGACCTTATGTGCTGTATATGCATACAGTCCTGTGTCACTGGCCTTGACCTTATGTGCTGTATATGCATACAGTCCTGTGTCACTGGCCTTGACCTTATGTGCTGTATATGCATACAGTCCTGTGTCACTGGCCTTGACCTTATGTGCTGTATATGCGTCACAGTCCTTGTGTGCTGTATATGACAGTCCTGTGTATGCCTTATACAGTACAGTCCTGTGTCACTGGCCTTGACCTGTATATGCATACAGTCCTGTGTATGCATACAGTCCTGTATATGTCACTGGTCACTGGCCTTGACCTTATGTGCTGTATATGCATAGTCCTGTGTCATGGCCAGTGCTGTATATGCATACAGTCCTGTGTCACTGCCTTGACCTTACTGTATATGCATACAGTTGTGTCACTGGCCTTGACCTTATGTGCTGTATATGCATACAGTCCTGTGTCACTGGCCTTGACCTTATGTGCTGTATATGCATACAGTCCTGTGTCACTGGCCTTGACCTTATGTGCTGTATATGCATACAGTCCTGTGTCACTGGCCTTGACCTTATGTGCTGTATATGCATACAGTCCTGTGTCACTGGCCTTGACCTTATGTGCTGTATATGCATACAGTCCTGTGTCACTGGCCTTGACCTTATGTGCTGTATATGCATACAGTCCTGTGTCACTGGCCTTGACCTTATGTGCTGTATATGCATACAGTCCTGTGTCACTGGCCTTGTATATGCATACAGTCCTTATGGCCTTGACCTATATTGCTGTATATGCATACAGTCCTGTGTCACTGGCCTTGACCTTATGTGCTGTATATGCATACAGTCCTGTGTCAGCCTTGACCTTATGTGCTGTATATGCATACAGTCCTGTGTCACTGGCCTTGACCTTATGTGCTGTATATGCATACAGTCCTGTGTCACTGGCCTTGACCTTATGTGCTGTATATGCATACAGTCCTGTGTCACTGGCCTTGACCTTATGTGCTGTATATGCATACAGTCCTGTGTCACTGGCCTTGACCTTATGTGCTGTATATGCATACAGTCCTGTGTCACTGGCCTTGGCCTTATGTGCTGTATATGCATTCAGTCCTGTGTCACTGGCCTTGACCTTATGTGCTGTATATGCATACAGTCCTGTGTCACTGGCCTTGACCTTATGTGCTGTATATGCATACAGTCCTGTGTCACTGGCCTTGGCCTTAGTGCTGTATATGCCAGTCCACTGGCCTTGACCTTATGTCACTGGCCTTATGCATACAGTCCTGTGTGTCACTGGTCACTGGCCTTGACCTTATGTGCTGTATATGCATACAGTCCTGTGTCACTGGCCTTGACCTTATGTGCTGTATATGCATACAGTCCTGTGTCACTGGCCTTGACCTTATGTGCTGTATATGCATACAGTCCTGTGTCACTGGCCTTGACCTTATGTGCTGTATATGCATACAGTCCTGTGTCACTGGCCTTGACCTTATGTGCTGTATGCATATACAGTCCTGTGTCACTGGCCTTGACCTTATGTGCTGTATATGCATACAGTCCCTGTCACTGGCCTTGTCACTGGCCTTGACCTTATGTGCTGTATATGCATACAGTCCTGTGTCACTGGCCTTGACCTTATGTGCTGTATATACAGTCCTGTGTCACTACAGTCCTGTGTCAGTCCTGGTCACTTGACCTTATGTGCTGTATATGCATACAGTCCTGTGTCACTGGCCTTGACCTTATGTGCTGTATATGCATACAGTCCTGTGTCACTGGCCTTGACCTTATGTGCTGTATATATGCATACAGTCCTGTGTCACTGGCCTTGACCTTATGTGCTGTATATGCATACAGTCCTGTGTCACTGGCCTTGACCTTATGTGCTGTATATGCATACAGTCCTGTGTCACTGGCCTTGACCTTATGTGCTGTATATGCATACAGTCCTGTGTCACTGGCCTTGACCTTATGTGCTGTGTATGCATACAGTCCTGTGTCACTGGCCTTTGACCTTATGTGCTGTATATGCATACATATGTGTCACTGGCCTTCCTTATGTGTGTATATGCATACAGTCCTGTGTCACTGGCCTTGACCTTATGTGCTGTATATGCATACAGTCCTGTGTCACTGGCCTTGACCTTATGTGCTGTATATGCATTCAGTCCTGTGTCACTGGCCTTGACCTTTATGGCTGTATATGCATACAGTCCTGTGTCACTGGCCTTGACCTTATGTGCTGTATATGCATACAGTCCTGTGTCACTGGCCTTGACCTTATGTGCTGTATATGCATACAGTCCTGTGTCACTGGCCTTGACCTTATGTGCTGTATATGCATACAGTCCTGTGTCACTGGCCTTGACCTTATGTGCTGTATATGCATACAGTCCTGTGTCACTGGCCTTGACCTTATGTGCTGTATATGCATACAGTCCTGTGTCACTGGCCTTGACCTTATGTGCTGTATATGCATTACAGTCCTGTGTCACTGGCCTTGACCTTATGTGCTGTATATGCATACAGTCCTGGCCTTGACCTTATGTGCTGTATATGCATACAGTCCTGTGTCACTGGCCTTGACCTTATGTGCTGTATATGCATACAGTCCTGTGTCACTGGCCTTGACCTTATGTGCTGTATATATACAGTCCTGTGTAACTGGCCTTGACCTTATGTGCTGTATATGCATACAGTCCTGTGTCACTGGCCTTGACCTTATGTGCTGTATATGCATACAGTCCTGTGTCACTGGCCTTGACCTTATGTGCTGTATATGGCTGGCCTTGACCTTATATGTATATGCATACAGTCCTGTGTCACTGGCCTTGACCTTATGTGCTGTATATGCATACAGTCCTGTGTCACTGGCCTTGACCTTATGTGCTGTATATGCATACAGCCCTGTGTCACTGCTGTATATGCATACAGTCCTGTGTCACTTGACCTTATGTGCTGTATATGCATACAGTCCTGTGTCACTGGCCTTGACCTTATGTGCTGTATATGCATACAGTCCTGTGTCACTGGCCTTGACCTTATGTGCTGTATATGCATTCAGTCCTGTGTCACTGGCCTTGACCTTATGTGCTGTATATGCATACAGTCCTGTGTCACTGGCCTTGACCTTATGTGCTGTATATGCATACAGTCCTGTGTCACTGGCCTTGACCTTATGTGCTGTATATGCATACAGTCCTGTGTCACTGGCCGTGACCATATGTGTTGTATATGCATACAGTCCTGTGTCACTGGCCTTGACCTTATGTGCTGTATATGCATACAGTCCTGTGTCACTGGCCTTGACCTTATGTGCTGTATATGCATACAGTCCTGTGTCACTGGCCTTGACCTTATGTGCTGTATATGCATACAGTCCTGTGTCACTGGCCTTGACCTTATGTGCTGTATATGCATACAGTCCTGTGTCACTGGCCTTGACCTTATGTGCTGTATATGCATACAGTCCTGTGTCACTGGCCTTGACCTTATGTGCTGTATATGCATACAGTCCTGTGTCACTGGCCTTGACCTTATGT
The DNA here is from genome assembly GCA_029692085.1 of Gymnothorax javanicus. Classification (NCBI taxonomy): domain Eukaryota; kingdom Metazoa; phylum Chordata; class Actinopteri; order Anguilliformes; family Muraenidae; genus Gymnothorax; species Gymnothorax javanicus. The sequence continues at coordinate 159,949,129 of CM056196.1, forward strand.
GCTGTATATGCATACAGTCCTGTGTCACTGGCCTTGACCTTATGTGCTGTATATGCATACAGTCCTGTGTCACTGGCCTTGACCTTATGTGCTGTATATGCATACAGTCCTGTGTCACTGGCCTTGACCTTATGTGCTGTATATGCATACAGTCCTGTGTCACTGGCCTTGACCTTATGTGCTGTATATGCATACAGTCCTGGTGACCTATGTGCCTATGCATACAGTCCTGCGTCACTGGCCTTGACCTTATGTGCTGTATATGCATACAGTCCTGTGTCACTGGCCTTGACCTTATGTGCTGTATATGCATACAGTCCTGTGTCACTGGCCTTGACCTTATGTGCTGTATATGCATACAGTCCTGTGTCACTGGCCTTGACCTTATGTGCTGTATATGCATACAGTCCTGTGTCACTGGCCTTGACCTTATGTGCTGTATATGCATACAGTCCTGTGTCACTGGCCTTGACCTTATGTGCTGTATATGCATACAGTCCTGTGTCACTGGCCTTGACCTTATGTGCTGTATATGCATACAGTCCTGTGTCACTGGCCTTGACCTTATGTGCTGTATATGCATACAGTCCTGTGTCACTGGCCTTGACCTTATGTGCTGTATATGCATACAGTCCTGTGTCACTGGCCTTGACCTTATGTGCTGTATATGCATACAGTCCTGTGTCACTGGCCTTGACCTTATGTGCTGTATATGCATACAGTCCTGTGTCACTGGCCTTGACCTTATGTGCTGTATATGCATACAGTCCTGTGTTGGCCTTGACCTATGTGCTGTATATGCATACAGTCCTGTGTCACTGGCCTTGACCTTATGTGACCTGTATATGCATACAGTCCTGTGTCACTGGCCTTGACCTTATGTGCTGTATATGCATACAGTCCTGTGTCACTGGCCTTGACCTTATGTGCTGTACATACAGTCCTGTGTCACTGGCCTTGACCTTATGTGCTGTATATACACAGTCCTGTGTCACTGGCCTTGACCTTATGTGCTGTATATGCATACAGTCCTGTGTCACTGGCCTTGACCTTATGTGCTGTATATGCATACAGTCCTGTGTCACTGGCCTTGACCTTATGTGCTGTATATGCATACAGTCCTGTGTCACTGGCCTTGACCTTATGTGCTGTATATGCATACAGTCCTGTGTCACTGGCCTTGACCTTATGTGCTGTATATGCATACAGTCCTGTGTCACTGGCCTTGACCTTATGTGCTGTATATGCATACAGTCCTGTGTCACTGGCCTTGACCTTATGTGCTGTATATGCATACAGTCCTGTGTCACTGGCCTTGACCTTATGTGCTGTATATGCATACAGTCCTGTGTCACTGGCCTTGACCTTATGTGCTGTATATGCATACAGTCCTGTGTCACTGGCCTTGACCTTATGTGCTGTATATGCATACAGTCCTGTGTCACTGGCCTTGACCTTATGTGCTGTATATGCATACAGTCCTGTGTCACTGGCCTTGACCCTTATGTGCTGTATATGCATACAGTCCTGTGTCACTGGCCTTGACCTTATGTGCTGTATATGCATACAGTCCTGTGTCACTGGCCTTGACCTTATGTGCTGTATATGCATACAGTCCTGTGTCACTGGCCTTGACCTTATGTGCTGTATATGCATACAGTCCTGTGTCACTGGCCTTGACCTTATGTGCTGTATATGCATACAGTCCTGTGTCACTGGCCTTGACCTTATGTGCTGTATATGCATACAGTCCTGTGTCACTGGCCTTGACCTTATGTGCTGTATATGCATACAGTCCTGTGTCACTGGCCTTGACCTTATGTGCTGTATATGCATACAGTCCTGTGTCACTGGCCTTGACCTTATGTGCTGTATATGCATACAGTCCTGCATCACTGGCCTTGACCTTATGTGCTGTATATGCATACAGTCCTGTGTCACTGGCCTTGACCTTATGTGCTGTATATGCATACAGTCCTGTGTCACTGGCCTTGACCATACAGTCTGCCTTGATATGCTACAGTCCTGTGTCACTGGCCTTGACCTTATGTGCTGTATAAAAATGCGTCACTGGCCTTGATGTGCTGTATATGTGAACTGTCACTGGCCTTGACCTTATGTGCTGTATATGCATACAGTCCTGTGTCACTGGCCTTGACCTTATGTGCTGTATATGCATACAGTCCTGTGTCACTGGCCTTGACCTTTTATTCTGTATATGCATACAGTCCTGTGTAACTGGCCTTGACCTTATATGCTGTTATGCACATACAGTCCTGTCACTGGCCTTGACCTTATGTGCTGTATATGCATACCCTGTGTCACTGGCCTTGACCTTATATAGCTGTATAAACATTCACCTGGCCTTGAATGGCCTTGCATACAGTCCTGTGTATGACCTTATGCTGCTGTAACTTATGCATACAGTCCTGTTCACTGGCCTTGACCTTATGTGCTGTATATGCATACAGTCCTAATTTATGTGCTGTATATGCATGTCACTGGCCTTGACCTTATGTGCTGTATATGCAACAGTCCCGTCACTGGCCTTGACCTTATGTGCTGTATATGCATACAGTTTGTCACTGGCCTTGATTTTATGTGCTGTATATGCAACAGTCCTGTGTCACTGGCCTTGACCTTATGTGTTGTATATGCATACAGTCCTGAAATCACTGGTCCAACCTTTGCTGTATATGCATACAGTCCTGAATAACTGGCCTTGACCTTATGTGCTGTTCAATACAAACCAACAAATTGCCATGGTAACAATAGTGAGATATAGTCATAAAATTATTCACCACTTGATGAATTGTGAAGAATTGACCAATGTGGGTGTCAAAAAAATGCAAACATTCCTTCAATTGTCATAAATTTATTCTGAGCAAAGATAAAACTACAAGCCCCCCCATGGTTAACAAAATCACAGGTGCCAAAAGGATTGGCAATACAATCAATGAGTTAAACAGAGGAAAGATGTTTGGGTGCAGGTCCTTCATTTGCCTAATTCAAAACAAAAGAGAAACACACACGTAACAATAGTGTTTCCTTTAAAAACATCCTCCACTGTCCAAACTTTACAGCCTCAAAGGTCAGCCAGAAAGGTCACAAATTAACCTCATGCTCACACACACAGCAGCCTAAACAGAGGAAAAGATCAAGCTCTGAGACCAGGGTGGGGATCAGTGATCCTCAGACAGAGGTCAGCATTAATGAGCATGCTCAGAATGCTAGAGCCTGGATATGCGGTCAAGGACAAGTGTGTGTGTGTGTGACTTCACCGGCCGGGCATGAAAACATGCCCTTACATCAATTTCTTAGATGAAGGACTACACTTCATGTCTCTCCCTCTGACAAGAACCACAATGCTCTGCTTCAAATGCTAAGGTTGTGTATCTTCCATTTCCAAGCAACTCATTAAACAGCCATCAATGGTTTGGACTTTATGACTTGTCAAGACCTGTTTGACGACATGACCCTTTCTTATGAATTAATATGCATCACCCTTATAAGGACCATCTATGAAATGTGAAAACAAATATCAGCAAATGTGTGCAGGATAAGACAATCATGGTTTTTGCCTTCATCCTTCAATCAGGCACGAGATCTGACCAATACTGTACCTTGCATTCATTTGCTTCCAATTAATGACCTTCAGTGGCAAAGAGGACTGACACCTAGAAGTTACTTCGGCACTGAATATACAGTCTTCTGACTAGTCAGTCAACTTCCCAACTAAACACAGAAACTCATTACTGTGCGATTAAGAAGAAGAGTGTAACTGAAAATCGTACGACACGCGGCAAATATCTCACTCAGCGAAACAATATGTGTAAAACCTCCACCCATGGGGGGAGCGGATTGGAGTAATTTCTGCGCTTAGACGCCTAACCCGACCTCTCGCGACCCCCAGCAGCTCTGAAGCGACCGCAGTGCGCTGATCGAATTTGATAATGAGGAACGTCTTCTAAAGCCGTTTCGCCCCACATGTTCAAATCTCCAAAAGGCCCCCCTCTCGGCCCACTCCAACTTAACAAAGTGCCGATATTGATCCGGGGTAACCGAATTTAAATACCTGGGAACTGCGGGACGTCCTGGAGAAATGGCGGTGACGGGTCACGCTCAAAGCGCAAAGGCACGGGCGCACGCTTCAGAGGGGGCATAAAGCGCCCCAAATTTGTCCTTTTTTGTTGTGTTTTGTTTGACGATTTAAACATCTGCTCAGAGAGTAGGCAGATCACGCGACTAAACACCTGCTAGAGAGGACCGCACAATGTAGACAGGAGCAGACAAAAGAGAGACAGCAACCGCGCGCACCCACCCATACACACAAACTTTGGGCCCTGGACATAACCAGCAAAGCGAATGTAGAGCGCGAATCCATTTGAACCTTACATTAGCAAAAGTAACGAGGGAATAGGAGACGTAAGTTGAAAAATATTGCAAATTAACTAGCTTCGCAGTAGCTAAAAATTATATTATGAACTTTTCCCTTCTGTTTTAAACACAGACAAAGCCATATTCAGAGAACCAAAAAATATTACTGAAGTTGGTAGCCAGAGTAGGAGGAAATTCTGTAGATCAATTCTATACACAGACACGCGCACACGCACACGCACACACACGCACACCAGAGATATTCATCATTGGACCAGTAACATCCACACTTCAGAAATGTACTTATACAGTTCCGTTTTAATAGAAAAACGAAAGAAAAACATGAGAAAATAAAACATACAAAAATCAATTCGTTACATATATTTACACATACAAAGTCAGCGCTTGTTAATCATAAGTATGACTGTACATTACATTTTACAGGTCACTCGGGAAGATAAATACAAATCATATGCCTGTCTGTCGTAATTGAACCTCAAAATGAAATGTCAAAAAATTCCGTTACTCGCAGGAATAAGCTGTATCCCTGCGTGAACGAAGGATTAGATATGAGGGCAACTCTAGGCGATTCACACATTTAGGAGAAACGACTGTTGGTCGACAAAATCCTACCAACCAATAAATACAAAGAAATAAAGTGAAAATTAACAACTTCGAAGTCTCTCTCCCGGACATGAATTCAATACATCGAGTCATGATAGGAATTAAAGTAAGTTTATGAGGGATATTCAAGTGATGCGACCAAAGCGCAGTGCAGTGACGGCGAGGCTTTGCTTAGTGCAACTCAACAAATTTGATAGAATATTCAAGCAGCTTTGTCCCGCACGTGAGGTCAGACATAACACTCCGTCTTTCACCGGCCCGCCAATATCCGCAATGAAAGACGTGTTGAACTACGTCACGCCATTATTACCTCTATTCAAGTCTTGCCCAGCGCTCAACTTCTCACGGATAACAAGTCTATGCGTTCCTAAACCACTTACCAGTTATACTGATTACAACTTCATACCTATGTGTCCCCTGAACGCAAATAATGAATACATCCAAATTAATTTCCACGAAGGAATCATGTTTTGAAGCCTGATTGTTCACTTTACACCTGGAACGCCTCCCAGGGCTAGTGCATGACAAAGAATGCCAAAATATTTTTTAAACAGAGATTTCGACCAGATGGAAAGATATCAGAATTAAAGGAGTAAAGTAATTCTCAAAAAAGACTCATGTTTAGAGACTCTCACATTTCCTGTCTCTAATTTTTGAGACAGGAAATCTAAAGCAAAAGTACAAAAAAAAACTGAAATGCCCTGGTGCGTTTTACACGTTTCCTGCATTTTATACCCGACCCCTGTCAGTAAGGCCCATTTTATTCAGGATATAAACCCATGCTCGCAGGAAAACTACCTAAAGTGAACACCAAAAACAGGCCTGAAGACAAAATAATAGGAATACTGATGATAATCTGGATAACAAAACCAGAAACGTGGCAGTCCTCCTCTAAAGCCTCCTTTAACCGAACAGGATAGTGATTGGCCACACCAGGTCACATGACGCAGGCCAAGAAGCGTCATGGGCATGAGTGGAACAGCCTTGCAGAAGTCAGCAGCTCATCAGGATGTTTCTTCACTCCTTTCATACAAACACACACACACACACACCCTCACTCACTCACACTCTCTCTCTCTCGACTTCACCAGCAGTACCCAACAGGCCACGCCCCCAGGCCCCACTCGGCCAATCAACACGCTCTGTCATTCCGTCTCTGTGTATTGCTGCAGGAAGGGGAGCTCAGCAGAGCTGGGGGGGCGGAGCTAAGGGGTCACAGAGGTCATCTCTTGACTTTAGAGTCCTCCCGAATTTTCCATATCATGAGCTGCATACAGGCGCTAGCATCCTCACTGGAGTCATGACCTTCCACTGCAGGAGGGGAGAAGAGAGGAGAGGTGAGGAGGTGAGGAGAGAAGGGAGGAGAGAGGAGAGGAGGCAGGGGAGGAGGTGAAGAGTGGAAAGGGGGAAGGAGGGAAGGAGCGAAGACACATAGAATTAGTCAATGACAATCCCAGCGTGTCAGATTGAGATTGCTACCATAACCTCAGTGTGTCAAAGAGAGATTGATCATGTGATCACAGTAAGCCAAAACAAAGTTAAACACCCAGTGTCAGTGCATCAGAGAGAGACTGTTAGCATAGTCTCAGTGCATCAGAGAGACTGTTAGCATAGTCTCAGTGCATCAGAGAGAGACTGATTGCATAGTCTCAGTGCATCAGAGAGAGACTGTTAGCATAGTCTCAGTGCATGACTGTAAGATCGTTAGCTTAGTCTCAATATGTCCGCGTGAGATTGATAGTGCAGTCTTGGTGTGTCCGAATGGTATTATTAGCATAGTCTCAGTGCATCAAAGTGAGTTTGCTAGCATAGTCTCAGTGCATCAGAAAAAGATTGTCAGCATAGTCTCAACGCATCAATGTGAAACTGTCAGCTCAGTCTCAGTATGTCAGAGGGAGATAGTTAGCACAGTCTCAACATATCGAAATCCGAATGTTAGCATAGTCTCAGTGCATCGGAGTGAGATTGTACCCTTGGTCTCTTGGTCTCAGTGCGTTAATGTGACAAAAACCTTACTCCCAGCGTATCAGTGATATTGTGAGCACAGGCTCAATGTGTAAGTGAGATTGCGAGCGCAGGCTCAGTGTGTCAGTGAGATTGCGAGCACAGGCGCAGTGTGTCAGTGAGATCACCAGCACAGGCTCAGTGTGTCAGTGAGATTGCGAGCACAGGCTCATTGTGTCAGTGAGATTGCGAGCACAGGCGAAGTGTGTAAGTGAGCTTAGGAGCGCAGGCTCAGTGTGTTAGTGGGATCGGGAGCACAAGTTCAGTGTGTCAGTGAGATTGTGAGCACGAGCTCAGTGTGTCAGTGAGATTGCATGCACAGGCTCAGTGTGTCACTGAGCTTAGGAGCGCAGGCTCAGTGTGTTAGTGGGATCGGGAGCACAAGTTCAGTGTGTCAGTGAGATTGCGAGCACAGGCTCAATGTGTCAGTGAGATTAGGAGCGCTGGCTCAGTGTGTCAGTGGGATTGGGAGCACAGGTTCAGTGTGTCAGTGAGATTGCGAGCACAGGCTCAGTTTGTCAGTGAGATTAGGAGCGCAGGCTCAGTGTGTTAGTGGGATCGGGAGCACAAGTTCAGTGTGTCAGTGAGATTGCGAGCACAGGCTCAGTTTGTCAGTGAGATTAGGAGCGCTGGCTCAGTGTGTCAGTGGGATCGGGAGCACAGGTTCAGTGTGTCAGTGGGATTGGGAGCACAGGCTCAGTGTGTCAGTGAGATTGGGAGCACAGGCTCAGTGTGTCAGTGAGATTGGGAGCACAGGCTCAGTGTGTCAGTGAGATTAGGAGCACAGGCTCAGTGTGTCAGTGAGATTGTGAGCACAGCTCAGTGTGTCAGTGAGATTGCGAGCACAGGCTCAGTGTGTCAGTGAGATTGTGAGCACAGCTCAGTGTGTCAGTGAGATCGCGAGCACAGGTTCAGTGTGTCAGTGGGATTGGGAGCACAGGCTCAGTGTGTCAGTGAGATTGCGAGCACAGGCTCAGTGTGTCAGTGAGATTGCGAGCACAGGCTCAGTGTGTCAGTGAGATTGCGAGCACAGGCTCAGTGTGTCAGTGAGATTGTGAGCACAGCTCAGTGTGTCAGTGAGATCGCGAGCACAGGTTCAGTGTGTCAGTGGGATCAGGAGCACAGGCTCAGTGTGTCAGTGAGATTGCGAGCACAGGCTCAGTGTGTCAGTGAGATCGCGAGCACAGGCTCAGTGTGTCAGTGAGATTGTGAGCACAGGTTCAGTGTGTCAGTGAGATCACCAGCACAGGCTCAGTGTGTCAGTGAGATTGCGAGCACAGGCTCATTGTGTCAGTGAGATTGCGACCACAGGCGAAGTGTGTAAGTGAGCTTAGGAGCGCAGGCTCAGTGTGTTAGTGGGATCGGGAGCACAAGTTCAGTGTGTCAGTGAGATTGTGAGCACGAGCTCAGTGTGTCAGTGAGATTGCATGCACAGGCTCAGTGTGTCACTGAGCTTAGGAGCGCAGGCTCAGTGTGTTAGTGGGATCGGGAGCACAAGTTCAGTGTGTCAGTGAGATTGCGAGCACAGGCTCAATGTGTCAGTGAGATTAGGAGCGCTGGCTCAGTGTGTCAGTGGGATTGGGAGCACAGGTTCAGTGTGTCAGTGAGATTGCGAGCACAGGCTCAGTTTGTCAGTGAGATTAGGAGCGCAGGCTCAGTGTGTTAGTGGGATCGGGAGCACAAGTTCAGTGTGTCAGTGAGATTGCGAGCACAGGCTCAATGTGTCAGTGAGATTAGGAGCACTGGCTCAGTGTGTCAGTGGGATTGGGAGCACAGGTTCAGTGTGTCAGTGAGATTGCGAGCACAGCTCAGTGTGTCAGTGAGATCGCGAGCACAGGCTCAGTGTGTCAGTGAGATTGTGAGCACAGGTTCAGTGTGTCAGTGAGATCACCAGCACAGGCTCAGTGTGTCAGTGAGATTGCGAGCACAGGCTCATTGTGTCAGTGAGATTGCGAGCACAGGCGAAGTGTGTAAGTGAGCTTAGGAGCGCAGGCTCAGTGTGTTAGTGGGATCGGGAGCACAAGTTCAGTGTGTCAGTGAGATTGTGAGCACGAGCTCAGTGTGTCAGTGAGATTGCATGCACAGGCTCAGTGTGTCACTGAGCTTAGGAGCGCAGGCTCAGTGTGTTAGTGGGATCGGGAGCACAAGTTCAGTGTGTCAGTGAGATTGCGAGCACAGGCTCAGTGTGTCAGTGAGATTGTGGCTCAGTGTGTCAGTGGGATTGGGAGCACAGGTTCAGTGTGTCAGTGAGATTGCGAGCACAGGCTCAGTTTGTCAGTGAGATTAGGGCGCAGGCTCAGTGTGGAGTGGGATTGGGGAGCACAGGTTCAGTGTGTCAGTGAGATTGCGAGCACAGGCTCAATGTGTCAGTGAGATTAGGAGCACTGGCTCAGTGTGTCAGTGGGATTGGGAGCACAGGTTCAGTGTGTCAGTGAGATTGCGAGCACAGGCTCAGTTTGTCAGTGAGATTAGGAGCGCTGGCTCAGTGTGTCAGTGGGATCGGGAGCACAGGTTCAGTGTGTCAGTGAGATTGGGAGCACAGGCTCAGTGTGTCAGTGAGATTGGGAGCACAGGCTCAGTGTGTCAGTGAGATTAGGAGCACAGGCTCAGTGTGTCAGTGGATTTGAGCACAGCTCAGTGTGTCAGTGAGATTGGGAGCACAGGCTCAGTGTGTCAGTGAGATTGGGAGCACAGCTCAGTGTGTCAGTGAGATTAGGCGAGCACAGGTTCAGTGTGTCAGTGGGATTGGGAGCACAGGCTCAGTGTGTCAGTGAGATTCAGTGTGTCAGTGAGATCGAGCACAGGCTCAGTGTGTCAGTGAGATTGCGAGCACAGGCTCAGTGTGTCAGTGAGATTGCGAGCACAGGCTCAGTGTGTCAGTGAGATCGCAAGCACAGGCTCAGTGTGTCAGTGAGATTGTGAGCACAGCTCAGTGTGTCAGTGAGATCGCGAGCACAGGCTCAGTGTGTCAGTGAGATTGTGAGCACAGGTTCAGTGTGTCAGTGAGATCGCGAGCACAGGTTCAGAGTGTCAGTGGGATTGGGAGCACAGGCTCAGTGTGTCAGTGAGATTGCGAGCACAGGCTCAGTGTGTCAGTGAGATTGCGAGCACAGGCTCAGTGTGTCAGTGAGATTGTGAGCACAGCTCAGTGTGTCAGTGAGATCGCGAGCACAGGCTCAGTGTGTCAGTGAGATTGTGAGCACAGGTTCAGTGTGTCAGTGAGATCGCGAGCACAGGCTCAGTGTGTCAGTGAGATTGTGAGCACAGCTCAGTGTGTCAGTGAGATCGCGAGCACAGGCTCGGTGTCTCACCGTTGTCCTGTATGATGCGTTTGAGGTAGTCCGCCATGAGGTTGCGCAGGGCTCTTTTATAGGGGAGACCCAAGCGATGAGGGAAGACTATCGCTGTGTCCACCACTGTGCTGTGGATGAGCTGAGAGAGAGAGAGAGAGAGAGAGAGAGAGAGAGAGAGAGAGAGAGAGAGAGGAGGAGGGAGGAGAGATGGTGAGAGAGAAAGGGAGGGGGGAGAGCGAGAGAGGGGTAGGGAGAGAATGCTAAATAATTAATTTCTTAATAATTATACGCTCAAGAATTGGTCTTGGTAATTCAGTAAATAAATTGTTTGATTGTTAATCAGGCCAAGTAGAACTGGAAAACATCCTAAGTAAAAGGTGAGAGGCTTCTATGTGACAACACTCAACTGATAATCATAGTAATAATAATAATAATAATAAGCTTTATTTATATCAGGCCTGTCTTAGACCCAAGGTCACTTTACAATGGAAACAAAACAGCAAGTTAAATACATAGAAAAAAACCATAAAAAGCATATAATACAAGTAAATATTTAGCAAAAAAACACTACACAAGTACATTAGACAGGGGTAAAATCAATGGCTAGGCAGCATCCAGTAGTGCTGCCCCAGTCAGAAGGCAGGAAGATCATGTTAGGAGTGAGTGATAATGTTGGGCGAAAAGATGCGTCTCCAGCTGAGTCTTAAACAATGTGACGCTGGTGGATTCACGGAGGTGCTGGGGTAAGGTGTTCCATAGTTCAGGACCAATGGCATTGAATGACCTAGCTCCGAAAGTGGGCTGTTGTGTACGGGGAATGGAGAGCAGACTAGTGTCAGAGGACCTGCGTGAGCCAACAGGTGTGTAAACATGGAGAAGATTGGTGAGATAGGGTGGGGCAAGGCCGTTTAGAGCTCTGCATGTAATGACGAGGAGTTTAAACTGAATCCGTGCAGATATGGGAAGCCAGTGTAGTTGGTAAAGAACAGGAGTGATGTGAGCAGATTTTCTAGTATGAGTGAGTAACCTAGCTGCTGAGTTTTGGACGCACTGGAAGTTTATTGAGGGATTTTGCAGAGAGACCAGCAAGTAACGAGTTAGAATAATCCAGGCGAGAGGTAACAAATGCATGGACTAGTGTTTCAGCGTCATTAAAAGAGAGGGAAGAGCGAAGGCGAGCAATATTGCAGAGGTGGAAAAAAGCTTTTTTTAACAACAGAATTGATATGTAGCTGAACGGAAAGTGTGGGGTCAAGAATAACTCAAAGGTTACGAACTGCGTCAGACAGGGTGACAGTGATGCTATCTATGGCAAGATGGAGATCCCCAGCCTTTGAAAGAGCTGTCTTGGACCCAACCAACAGGATCTGTCTTGTCACAGTTCAAGTGAAGAAAATTGGAAGCCATCCAGTTCCTAATTTCCTGCAAGCAATCAATGAGGGAGGAGAGTGGGAGAGGAATAGTGGGTTTAGTCCTGAGGTAGATCTGAGTGTTGTCAGCATTGAAATGAAATTGTAGACCATATTGACAGATAACAGAACCAAGGGGGAGCATATAGATTGTGAAAAGAAGGGGACCTAGGACAGAGCCATGTGGGACACCTTGGGAAACTGGAGCAGAGTGTGATTTGTGCTTGCCAAAGGAGATAAAATTCCGCCTGTCAGTAAGGTAAGATGTTTTTTAGATTTTTTCGCTGATGTTATCAAAATTTAAAGAGCTATTCACAATCTAGATGATTGCCTGCAGTTACAAGATTATCTCGATAAATTGTTCGCTTGGAGTAGAACGTGCAAAATGAATTTCAACATAGAGAAAAGTGAATACATGGTCCTCAGCAGGAAACATTCTGTACAACACTTTTCTTACAGTATGAATAAGCAGTGTCTACGCCGAGTAAATTCTGCAACGGACCTTGGTGAAATTTTTGATTCAACTCTGTCCTGGGACAAGCACGTTGATACAGCTATCAGTAGTGCCAACAAACCGTGGGGTGCCATAAGGCAAGTTTGCGGTGGCAATGCTCGAGCCGACCTGTGTCGTCACCCTTCACAAAACACTTGTTAGGAGTAAATTAGAACATTGCTCCACTGCCTGGGCTACGCACACGAAACGTGACTTGGAGGCCACTGAAAAGGTCCAACACAGAGGGAAATTGCTGACGTTTTTCCATAAATGTTTCTATCATCAGTTGGAAATTGAATTGAATGAACATTTATGTCCTCCCAGCACTCATAGCAAAATACTTGATTTCAGATGTCCCCGTTTTCATACTGAATAATTTGCCAAATAGATATGTCCATCACTTGCACTCTAGTCAGATTTTGTCAGTGCTTCAACTGCAGGCCCGTCGAATTTTATCTATTTTACTCGTATTTTCGCCGAAGGGTAATTTTATCATTGGTGTCATCTTTCATTTTTAGGGTCCACATTTACAGGTTTTTAACCTTGGTGGCCACCTGCTGGATATCACACATTATCTTTTATGTGTTTTACAAATGTAATGTTTTACTTTCCTACTGTTATTTAAATGTTTTAATGTATGTATCCATAAAGTTCAATAAATAAATAAATAAATCTGAACCAGGTTAAAACAGTGTCACAGATACCCAAATGTGACTGGAGGCAAGAAAGTAGAATATTATGATGGCCCATATCAAAGGCAGCACTGAGATTGAGAAGGAGCATTATAGTCGCATGCTGGGTTTGAAGAGGTTAAAACAAATAAACAAGCATGATAGCTTTTTAAATGACACATATTGGCCACATAACAGGAACTTACCCAGATAAAATGTAGAAAAAATTTTATAGAACTACAAATCGATAATAAATTATCAATATTTTGTACCTGGTTATGAGTTCTCTTGCGAGCACTCGTTTATTCAAGTACTCGTTGGCACCCTTATAAGGAATACAGAAAGGTCCAGAAAACCATGGATGAGAAACGTGGTAAATGACAGAAGAGTTCATGGTCTGGTTCAGAAAGACCTCAGCACAACAGCAGGCCAGATGGAGGACACACTCCTGGGGTTAGGTGTGTCAGCGTCAACGTCAGCAATCAAGAGAAGACTTCACCAGAGTTCATTCAGAAGGTTCATCTCAAGATGTAAACCATTACTTAGGCTGAAAAACAGGAAATTTGCCATAAAAAAAAAAAAAAAAAAGCCTGTGTAATTCTGGAACAACATCCCATGGACAGGCGAGACAAAGATCAACTTGTGCTAGAAAAGATGGGAGGAGAAGCACATGGAGAAGGGAAGGAATCACTCATGAGCCTAAGCATACTCCCTCGTCTGTCGTCATGTGTGGGCATGTACAGCTGCTGATTGAGCTAGGTCCCCTGCATTTACTGCTGATGCGGCTGGTGGCAAAAGCTGGGGGATGAGTTCAGAATTACAGGGCTGTTTAGTACTAAGATTCAGCCAAATGCTTCAGAACTCAATGGGAAAGCCTTCGTCGTGCAGATGGACAATGACTCGGAAGCACAGAGCAAAATCAACCCATCACTGTTCTAGAAAAAACAGCAGATTGTTCCAGAACAGACAAGTTAATCGTATGACCTGAATCAAACTGCGCCTGCGTTTCACTTGCTGAAGGCGACATTCTCAAAGAACTGAAGGTAGCTACCGCAAGGGCCTAGGAGACTAAAGCCAGGGAAGAATCCCAACGTCCGGTCATGTCTATGGGCCCGGTCATGTCTATGGGTTCCAGACTTCACACAGCCATACAGCGCATAGGGTTAGCCATGGAGTTGCCCTTCTGTCGGTCTCGACTGGACAGGACAGACACTTGTGCGTCACTGGGCATTCAGCACCCTGTTCCTGGTTTGAGGAGTGGAGGTGTTAATGCTGAAGAGGGCAGGTACCTTTAGTGCAAACAGGTCGCTCTCCAGGCTGTGACCAATCAGAATGGAGTCTGCACTGAACATGCTGAGGAGCACAGCCTGGATGTCTCGCAGAGAGATGGTGGTGTTTTCAAGATCCTCCGCTGTCACGCCAGAGAACCTGCACAAAACAGGTGCACACAAACACACACACACACACGTACAGGTGTATATAACCGCACATATAAAAACACACACACACACACACACACACACACACGTATAGGTGTTATAACCGCACATATAAACACACACACAAACACGCAGACAGATGCACACACACACAAACACACGCGCGCACACACACATATCTCTTGTGAGTACGTGAGATGCATTAATTGCAGCCGTAACTGTAATCTTGTAAAACCAACACACCACTGAAAAAACCAACATTAAACCGGGATTACTGTTCAGGGGAAACGAAGCTAAATCCACAGGCCGACTGTTCACTCCGAGCACACAGAGATCTAACCTTCCTCATCCTCAGTTCTGCCCTGACATCTCCTCACCACTCAGCTGCAGTCACACTCCTCCTCACAGGTTACACCGTCCTGCTCGTACACTCATTACTCTCACGGCCCGCGTGTGGGACTCGGCGCCGGACGTACCGCGTGTTGTAATCCACCACTTTGCTCTCCGGCTTGACGAAGGTGTCGTACACCACCCTGAGCTCGGAGTTTATCACCGTCACTCTGGTGAGCTCCAGACCCTGTTTAGTGTAGCACTGGACAGACAGCAGGAGAGTCACACGCACATCTTCAACACCTTTAACTCTTTAAATGCCAAAAACACACTGTCCCACTCGCAATACTACACAAATGGATACTTCAGTGCAGATTATCAGTGAAAGTTTTGATCTGAGTACGAGTCCATTTTTTTTTTTTTTTTGTACTTTTGCATGTCCGCACATGTAACACAAATGAAGGGATTACTGTAGCAATCAAAGCAGAGGTTACTGTAGATGTGCACCATTCAGGACACTCCTGTATCACCTGCTCAGAAACATGGGGCTGTAACCCTCACACCATCTACAATCATGCTGAACATGCATCCATCCATCCCTCCCTCATCCATCCATCATCTAACACACTTAAGGCCCATTTATACTCTTTTTTCGTCCGTCCATCCGTCTGTCCGCCCGTCCGTCCTATACGTGTACAGCCTTCATACCTCCGTGCGTCTTTTGTGTTAGGGTGCGCGTTAATACAACATTTCCTCTAGATGGCAGTGCCGAGTGCCAATAAATCGGCATTCATAGAACACGGCGACTGTGAAAGAAGTCCTTTTGTATTTGCTTCGCAAACGTAAAAAAAAAAACGTCGGTGGAACAAGAGATCACTTAACCTCAGCCGCCCCTTCAATGGGGAGTTCCAGTGTTTAGTACGGCCAATGCGGGAGATGTATGACATAGCGGTCTCATACCTGTCCATTTATTTTTGACAACTGCCCTGTCACACCCACAGCCGCCCCGATTTCTTCAAAACTATTGGCGACCATCTATTTGTCTCGATGCCCTGGGCTGGACGCATCGCAAATGTTTACAGTTTTGTACAGGATCAGTGAGGCGCTCCTGGAATTCCGCTATCCTTTGCAGATCTTCTTCGTGACTCTGGTGAGCTAGTGAATATATGGACTATAAACTCAATACTGCCCTCACGATTTCCCGTGGTACTGCTCCGTTTGGCCCGTATCCGTAAGCTTCCTGCTAACGTACAAAAATACGGACGAAATGAACGCAAAGTACGGACAGAAGGCTCCGTCCGAGTCCGTATCCGTACTTAACGTTGAGCATAAATGGGCCTTTATTCTTGTACTAGATCATAGATGGAGTGGTGTACATCCCATCAGCCAATGAGAGAGACACAGGATAAAAGCTCTGGACAACCCACCACACCACACACACACACCATTCACACAGCACGCACACACACACACACACACTCCATTCTGTCATAGTTCTGGTCAATGCAGTATCTCCACCTGGCCCGGCACAAGCGTCTTTGGGCTGAGGGGGGACTGGAGTTCCTGGAGGAAACCAGTGCAAACGCAGGGAAGGAACTAAAAAAACCACACTGAAAAACCCACTGCCAGATTTGAACCCACGGCCTTCTTACTGCGAGACAATAGCGCTACTCACTGCACAGCAATGCCACAACCCCCACCCCTCCGTGGACAAAATGATCATCATTAAAAATGACATCAGGGTGAGTTTATCCTTTACAAGGCTTGACTTTTCTCACCATTTCACAGTCGAGGGCATAAACGCCTGCATCTCCGTCAGCAGGAAGGGGTTTCTCGAAGGTTTGCACGAAGCTCTCCAGGGCCTCTTTACGACCGTCTTGTACGTGTTGCTACGAGAGTGGAAGCATCGGACTCTTCAGGAGATAGACTTCTAATAGTACTCAGGGTTGGGTTATGATGGAATATATGTATTCAACATTCATTAAAATTAACTATATTCAGTCTAAGTTACAGCTTATATAGCTCATATTTATTTTACTGACATTAATTGTTTTCAGTGCATACTTTCAGATTACCTTTTTTTTTTCAATTAAAAATTGCATGCTTTCTTCAAAAAAACTGCGCTAATTATAAAGTGTCAGAGAATAAAATTCCTCTTTAATCGGACGTCCACACTGAGATCTGGAGAAAGAAATCGTGCAGAAACCGAGGGCAACACTGCCCCCTAGTGTATCATGCAGTTAAGAGCGGTTTAATCTTCAGGAGCAGGAAAATCTGCATTTCAAATAGGAAATCCGGGCAGGTGGGGGTGGAGTCATTACCTTCGCCACCTGGCAACCAGGAGAGCCCACCGATCCAGAGCAGCAGCTGTACTGCGTCTCCCATCCTCCGGGAACTGAGGACACACAACACGGCGTTATAATGTTACCATTTCTGCTCTATTAACATTTATACTGTTACCATTTCTGCTCTATTAACATTTATACTGTTACCATTTCTGCTCTATTAACATTTATACTGTTACCATTTCTGCTCTATCAACATTTATACGGTCACCATTTATGCTGTGTTACCATCTGTACAGTATTACCTTTTATACTGTTACCATTTATTCTGTCACCATTTATACGGTCACCATTTATTCTGTGTCACCATCTATACTGTATTACCATTCTGTTACCATTTATGCCGTGTCACCTTTTATGCCGCGTCACCATTCATATTGTACTAGCATTTACACTGTGTTAGCATGCTGACACAATTGAACCCGGAGCTGATCTGAACCAGACTGAACTGGATGTGATCAGACCAGACTGGATGGAACCGGACTGAACCGCCCTAAACCAGACAGAACCAGTCAGCACCAGAGGGAAAGCCCACCTCTGCAGCGACGCAGCCGGCCCCAGTGATGGCTACACTCCTCCCTCCTCACGCAGTTCCCATTGGCCGAGACCTTATACTCCGCCCCACAGCGACAGCAAATCCTGGTGAACGCTGGGGGGGAGAAAAGAGCCCGATATGACAACAGCAAACAGCAGAAATAAAAGACGCGTGATATCAGGGACAAACCCCAGGCACAGGGAGTAAAAGTCTTCCTGACCATTTCATTCCCATCACCTGGACATGCTAATTAACACAAATCTTCAGACATGGGGGACAATAAAGGACCAATCACACAGCAGGACTTCGACGCTCTGAAGCAGAGACTTCTTACTTTTGGACACATACCTTCTGTGAAGGTGATAAAGCTTTTGCAACTGTGGTGCCCAACCCCAGCACCTGAAGACCAACAGTTCTGCAGTTTTTCAGGCTAAACCCTGAATCTAATTATTAGCAGCTCAACAAGATCTCTGGCTGTTCAATGAAATGCAATTTGTTAGGGTTGGAGCGTAAACCTACAGGATGGTAGATCTCCAGGAACAGGGTTGGGCAGCCCTGCTCTAGCTGTTGAATGAGGTGAGCTTTGTTAGGGTTGCAGTGAAAACCTACAGGATGGTAGATCTCCAGGAACAGTGTGGGGTGGCCCTGGCATACAGCAGGATTCTTAGACTAAGGGAAAGGACCAAAAATGGGCCATAGGTGCGTATGAGTTGGATCTACAGTCCGGTGAGCCGTACTGGTCTGAGCCTGGTTAGATGAAAATGGTCTGAGGTGATGTAATTTCTCATTAGACTGGCAGTGCTGGATGAGGTCAGATCGAGTGGTACACATGACCCGTCCTGAACCCCAGGAAAAAGCGGGGAGCACAAACGGACTCACGGTCAGTGTTCTTCTTCTCGGGCAGGTTGTGGACCACGGCACGCCCCGGCCGGGTGGGGTGAGGACGGGGGTACCCATGTTCCTCCAGCTGCTCCTCCGACATCAGGTACTCCCTCAGCTTCCTGTACAGGGAGGCTCCTGCCGACACAAACCAACACACTGCATTTATGCACACAAATACTGCATTTACACATACCAGCACTACATTTATGCACATCAAAACTGAATTTATACACACCAACACTGCACTTACACATGCCAACACTGCATTTACACATACCAGCACTGCATTTATGCACATTAAAACTGAATTTATACACACCAACACTGCATTTACACATACCAGCACTACATTTATGCACATCAAAACTAAATTTAAACACACCAACACTGCATTTACACATACCAGCACTACATTCATGCACGTCAAAACTGAATTTATACACACCAACACTGCATTTACACATGCCAACACTGCATTTACACATGCCAACACTGCATTTACACATACCAGCACTGCATTTATACACACAAACACTGCATTTACACATACCAACACTACATTTATGCACATCAAACCTGAATTTATACACACCAACACTGCATTTACACATGCCAACACTGCATTTACACATACCAGCACTACATTTATGCACATCAAAACTGAATTTATACACACCAACACTGCATTTACACATACCAGCACTACATTTATGCACATCAAAACTAAATTTAAACACACCAACACTGCATTTACACATACCAGCACTACATTCATGCACATCAAAACTGAATTTATACACACCAACACTGCATTTAAACATGCCAACACTGCATTTGCACATACCAGCACTGCATTTATACATATCATCACTGCATTTATACACACAAACACTGCATTTACACATACCAGCACTACATTTATGCACATCAAAACTGAATTTATACACACCAGCACTGCATTTATTCATATCAGTACTGCATTTACACACACCAGCACTACATTTACACACACAAACACTGCATTTACACATACCAGCGCCACATTTATACACATCAAAACTGAATTTATACACACCAACACTGCATTTACACATACAAACACTGCATTTACACACACCAGCACTGCATTTATACATATCATCATTGCAGTTATACATACCAACACTGCATTTACACATACAAACACTGAATTTACACATACCATCACTACATTTATGCACGTCAAAACTGAATTTATACACACCAGCACTGCATTTATTCATATCAGTACCGCATTTACACACACCAGCACTACATTTACACATACACACACTGCATTTACACATACCAGCGCTACATTTGTGCACATCAAAACTGAATTTATACACACCAGCACTGCATTTATTCATATCAGTACTGCATTTACACACACCAGCACTGCATTTACACATACAAACACTGCATTTACACATACCAGCACTACATTTTTGCACATCAAAACTGAATTTATACACACCAGCACTGCATTTATTCATATCAGTACCGCATTTACACACACCAGCACTACATTTACACATACACACACTGCATTTACACATACCAGCGCTACATTTGTGCACATCAAAACTGAATTTATACACACCAGCACTGCATTTATTCATATCAGTACTGCATTTACACACACCAGCACTGCATTTACACATACACACACTGCATTTACACATACCAGCACTACATTTTTGCACATCAAAACTGAATTTATACACACCAACACTGCATTTACACATACAAACACTGCATTTACACTTACCCGCACTACATTTATGCACATCAAAACTGAATTTATACACACCAACACTGCATTTACACATGCCAACACTGCATTTACACATACCAGCCCTGCATTTATACACACCAACACTGCATTTACACATACCAGTCCAGCACTACATTTATGCACATCAAAACTGAATTTATACACACCAACACTGCATTTACACATGCCAGCACTACATTTATGCACATCAAAACTGAATTTATACACACCAACACTGCATTTACACATTTCAACACTGCATTCACACATACCAGCACTATATTTATGCACATCAAAACTGAATTTATACACACCAACACTGCATTTACACATACCAACACTGCATTTATACATACCAGCACTGCATTTATACACACCAAAACTGCATTTACACATACAAACACTGCATGTATACATACCAGCACTGCATTTATACACACCAAAACTGCATTTACACATACAAACACTGCATTTACACATACCAGCACTACATTTATGCGCATTAAAACTGAATTTATTCACAACAACACTGCATTTACATATACCAAGACTGCATTAATACAAACAACACTGCATTTACTGCATCACACATGCAACACTGCATTTATACAAACCAGCACTGCATTCACACATGCCAACACTGCATTTACACATAGAAACACTGCATTTATGCCAACACTGCCTTTATTCATACCAACACTGCATTTATGCACATCTAAACTGCATTTACACATACCAACACTGCATTTACACATACAAACACTGCCTTTTTACATACAAAAACAGCATTTATGCACATCTAAATTGCATTTCCAAATACAAACACTGCATTTATGCATACCAACACTGCGATTACACACACCAACACACAGCACTTAGGCACATTACAACTGTATTTAAGCAGGCTAACTCCCTGCATTTACACAACCGTACAAGCCTACCCCATCAAAAACACACACACTCTTTAAACATGGTATTAAGGCTAGATCAATGTATTAATATAGCAGTCCTGAATGATTTTTATCCAAATTGCAGAAGGACATGCTTGAAAAGAATAAAACCAATCAACCAAGCAGCGCATGGGCCCAATAAGGTAAGTGGCGAATAGAACACCATGCCCAGATCAGACCAAAAGTGGGCACGCGTTCCCATCAAACCCTGTTCTCAGATAAAAACGTCAGCCCTGCGCCCCGGTGGCACATCGATCTAAGCGCACATGCACCATAAAGGCTGTGGCCTTCCTGTGGCGACCCGGTTTGATTCCGGCTCGGGTCATTTGCCGCATGTCTTCCCCCACTCTTCTCCCCAACCTTCCTGTCTCTCTCTAGTGTGTGACTATCAAATAAAGGAGAAAATCCCAAAAAAAATTCTTAAAAAAAAAAAAAAAAAGTCCGCCCTAATGTTCGAATGACGACATCAAAATCCTCCCTCAATTCTTAAAGATAAAACTGTCAAATTGAGATCACAGTGCCCATGTCTGCTGGCATACGCACTGTACCAGAGCACTTCCCAGCACCAAACGCAAGACCTTTACTGCTGGCATTAACCTATAAATCACAACATACCCATTGAAAACGCAGCAGCTCCACAGTCCACCTGATCAATGCAGTGACCTTCACTTTGCGCAGCGACTGATTTTCATGTTTACTCAGATGTATAAAGTAACCTCCAACCAAGCACTCTGGGTGTTTATGAAGTCTGCACTTCCTGTTTCTTGACCATTGCATGCAGGAGTATGCAGCATCCCTGCACAGCCCTGACTGAGAACAGGGGGTACAGATTATGCCTGGATGTAGTTTGCACTCATACCATTGTTGCATGTTGCACACGAACTGTCGGCTCCCTTTAAGGGCATCGTCAGCAGTATCCCCTCTCAGATATAACTAAAGCAGAGGCACTCTAGCGCCCTCACCTGTTAGCTTCCCTTCCAGTGGTTTACTGGCCCGGTTTATGCTGAAGCTGGTCTTGGCCGCTAGACGACCCCCCAGAACCTCCTCGTGGGACTGAGCCTTCCTGTTGGTGCTCACCGCAGGGCATGCTGGGATGGGGGGGGGGAGGCATTATTCACAATGTCCCAATAAAATATGCCTGCCCCACCCAAAAATGCCTGCAAAGTACCTTAATTTGTCAGCAAACTGAGGGTGAAGCCTTGTGAGTCAGCATAGTGTGTTAGTTTCATGTACTGCTACTTGTGAGGCCCGGGCTGCGTTCAAATAGTTTTTTTGTTCTTAACTCCTGGAAGTTCTTAACCCCTGGAAAATCAGGCAGAAGTATTTCTCCTGTGATCTGGAAAAACCTAGTACATATGTCACTTTTGGGAGAAACTGAGTTTGATCCTCATTTGCAGTAATTAAGAGTGGTGAAAATCTTAAAACACTGGCTATTAGAGTTATTTGAACTGTCTACATCAAGTTTCTATTATTTTTGTCGGTTGAGAAAAGTCCAGAATCTGAAGGTTTTTGTTCAGTTGCAAGAATACTTGCCACTGATAAATTCACTAGGTTTTTCCAGGTCACAGGAGCTTTGTGTTTAAATAAATGATAAATGTGTTTGAATTCCCTATAAGTGAGGGAAAGGAGCTTCAGTGCTACCTAACTTATCACCTTTAGCATAAGGTCCACTGAACCATCCATTACGAAACGAGAGGAGATAACGTCGCTCCACAATACCGTGTCACCGACTGCAAGTGCATTCGGATTCTCTGACTAGCGCAGTTGTCTTAGTCATGAATTACGCTTTGCGCCTTTCCTTTACCTTGTGATGTTTTCCACCAAGGTTCCAGAAAATTAGTTCGGAATTAGATGATAGGACATGATTTTTTAGGCTATTCGAACGCAGCCCTGGCGAGTAAGCGCAATGTGCTACCGTAACATAATCTCTGTGCATGAGGCCTCGTGTGCTTCAGGCCCTGGTATACCTACCTGGTGTGTGTTACTTTATCGTCTGTGGAAAGCGCTTGTGACGTAAATTTAGTCATCAGCAGAGCACAGCCCAGATTTTGTGACCGCGCAGACCTGTGCACGAGGGGCGTGCACTGTTTTGTAGTGGTCCAAGCAGACTCGCAGCCAGAGACCCCAAAGTTGAGTTCACTACATCCATGCGCTCGACTGCGTCCACATTGCACGAAAACACACATTTTGAAGTCTACCGAGGCTTCGACTGAACTGCGCTAACATAATATACTAACTACTGGTAAGGTCTTGTGCATAAACATTATGCGGCAGTGTTACATAATAGCTTCATGTGAGACCGTGCACATTAGATCAATGAACTAGCTGTGAGTGACGGCTTGTGGTAGCGTAATGAGCAAGCAGCAGCAAGTGAGGCCTTGTGTTTTAAAGTGCTAACATAACGTACTAGCTACTGGAGAGGTTCTTGTGCATAAACATGATGCGTCAGTGTAACATACAGGCTTCATGCATTAGCATACTGAACATCGTAAGGTTAGTGTAACGTGCCAATGTAACATTCGAGCTACTGGTGAGGTCTTGTGTGTAAACATAATGCATTAGTGTTACAAACTAGCGTCATGCAAGACCTTGCGCATTAGCATAATTAAATGGCTGCGACTGACGCCTTGTGCTTCAGCGTAATATGCCAGCATGACGTACTTGCAGCGGGTGAGGCGTGAAAGCCACTCTTGCTGCGTAGCTTCTTCAGCGTGTTGACAGCCACGTTCAGGTAGATATTTTTGCTACTGCTGCGGTCGTACACCACCTTCTCCTCCTGTAAGGCCTGCGACAACACAACACAATATGACATCACAACACAACCATATAGTACTACAGTTACACAATACACCAGCATTATAATACCTCAACACAACAAACCACAACAATATAATACAACAACATGATGCAACAATACTACACAATACACCACAATAAAATAAAACACAACAACAAAAGATAACATAATAGAACCCAATGATATAATACCACAAGACAACATAACGCAATACACCACAACAGAACACAACAATACCACAACAACCTAACAATGCAAAAACACAAAACAACATACCACAACAAAACAATATTATTAAACATAACAACATAATACCACAATACAACACGCAATAACAGTATAACACAAAAACAACACAACACAATACATAACGAAGGCATGAGAACAATGTAATTTCTCAACACAATAACATAACACAACAACACAACAAAACTTAACACCACAATACCATAACGCAACAAAACACAAGTAACATCAACACCACGATAGGGCAATGCAACACTGTAACCTAAATAAATAAGAACAAGACACAATAAAAAATGGCTTCAACACGGAGTCACAGCTGACCGCTGTTCATTGGTCCGAAAAATATAAGCACCAGCTTCAAAGTTCTGCAAATATTGAGACAACCAATATAAGCACAATTACAACCCCAATTCCGAAGTAGTTGGGACAAAGTGTAAATTGTGAATAAAATCAAAATGCAATGACTTTCAGATCACATGAGCCAATATGTTATTTACAATAGAACATAGATAACATTTCAAATGTTGAAACGGAGACAATTTACATTTTTATCCACAAAATAAGCTTATTTCAAATTTTCTTGCTGCAACAGTTGGGACACAGGCAAAAATGGGCTGAAAAAGTAATTAATATATAAGAGAATCAGCTGAAAGAACATTTGGCAAGTAATTAAGTTAACTGGCATCAGGTGTGTAACATAATTGGCTATAAAGGGATGTCTTAGAGAGGCTGAGTCTCTCAGAAGTAAAGATGGCCAGAGGCTCTCCAACCTGTGAAGGCTTGCGTAAAAAAATTGTGGAATACTTTAAATACAATGTTCCTCAATGTCAAATTGCAAAGGCTTTGAAGGTCTCATCATCGACAGTGCATGACATCATCAAAAGATTCAGAGAAACTGGAAAAATCTCTGTGCGTAAAGGGACAAGGCAAGACCTTTACTGGATGCCTGTGATCTTGCGGGCCCTCAGACGCCACTGCATCACTCACCGGCATGATTCTGTCATTGACATTACTAAATGGGCCCAGGAATACTTCAAGAAACCACTGTCTGTAAACACAATCCGCCGTGCCATCCACAGATGCCACCTAAAACTCTATCATGCAAAAAGGAAGCCCTTGTTGAGCATGATCCAGAAGCGCCTCCATGTTTTGTGGGCCAAGGCTCATTTAAAATGGACTGTAGCAAAGTGGCAGTGTCCTGTGGTCAGACGAGTCCAAATTTGACATTCTTGTTGGAAATCATGGGCGTTGTGTCCCCCGGGCTAAAGAGGAGAAAGACCACCCCTCCTGTTATCAGCTTTCAGTTCAAAAACCAGCATCTCTGATGGTATGGGGATGCATTAGTGCATATGGTGTGGGACACTTGCATGTTTTAAAAAGCACTATGAATGCTGAAAGGTATATAAAGACTTTAGAGCAACATATGCTCCCCTCCAGACGACATCTATTCCAGGGAAGGCCTTGTGTATTTCAGCAGGACAATGCAAAACCACATACTGCAGCTATTACAACAGCATGGCTTTGTAGTAGAAGAGTCCCTGTGCTGAACTGGCCTGCCTGCAGTCCTGATCTTTCACCGATTAAGAACATTTGGCGCAGAATTAAACAAAAAGTCCGTCAAAGGAGACCCAAAACTCTCCAGCAACTGGAAGCCTGTATTAAACAAGAGTGGGATCAAATTCCAATGGCTAAACTCAAGAAACTTGTCTCCTCAATGCCCAGACGCCTCCACTCTGTGTTAAAAAGAAAAGGGGATGCTACACCATGGTACACAGGCCCCTGTCCCAACTTTTTTGAGACCTGTAGCAGCCATCAAATTTGAAATGAGCTCATTTTGTGGATAAAATTGTAAAATTTCTCAGCTTCAGCATTTGCTATGTTATCTCTGTTCTATTGAGAATTAAATGCTGGCAGGTGTGATCTGAAAGTCATTGTGTTTTAATTTTATTCACAATTTACACTTTGTCCCAACTATTTCGGAATTGGGGTAGTAGATCGGTGCAGCTGTTGGGTCCTTGAGCAAGGCCCTTAACCTCACACTGCTCCAGGGGGATTGGCCCCTGCTTAGACTAATAAACTTTAATCTGCCATCATGGATAAGCGCGTCAGATAATGTAATGTACTGCGAAGTGAGGCAGTTATACGCATGCATGTATTAATTCCCCCAGATCTGGATTCTGAAAAGTACAAATGAAACCCAAGGCAGTATTCTACTGAGGATGGTGATAGAGCTAAATTTCTGATACACCTGATCAGAATTGTCAATTATTTCAAACACTTAGCTGGGTCTTTCGGCTCAAAATAGCTTTCAAAATGGACCGGTAACCACAAGCAGTGGCTACACCTTATGTTTTACTGATAACCAACTTGGCTTTTGATGTAAGGCTTCTCAGTCGCGCCAGTGAGAACAGTTGCAGAACCTCGGTCATGCACTGCTTCCTAAAAAAAGATTAATTCCCCAAAACTTTCCACTAACCAGCTCAAAGGCGGTCTCCTCAGAGGGGCAGAATTTGAGGCACTCATCGATGAAGATGTTGAGGTATCGCTGGCGGATGTTAGTCGGCACTTTGGCCCCGAATTCAGTGGGAATAATCGGCCGCTTCATGGTGGAGCTCTAGCAGCAACCAGGGAGACATGGAGCAAAAACACAGCCACTCAGGAAATGGTCACAGCAAAACAGGAAGTGGTCAGAGCCAGCCAGGAAATGGTCACAGCTAACCAGGAAGTGGTCAGAGCCAGCCAGGAAATGGCCACAGCTAAACAGGAAGTGGTCAGAGCCAGCCAGGAAAGTGTCACTGCTAAACAAGAAGTGAGCAGAGCCAGCCAGGAAAGTGTCACAGCTAAACAGGAAGTGGTTAGAGCCAGCCAGGAAAAGGTCACAGCTCAACAGGACGTGAGCAGAGCCAGCCAGGAAATGGTCACAGCTAAACAGGAGGTGATCAGAGCCAGCCAGGAAAGTGTCACAGCTAAACAGGAAGTGAGCAGAGCCAGCCAGGAAAGTGTCACAGCTAAACAGGAAGTGAACAGAGCCAGCCAGGAAATGGTCAAAGCTAAACGGGAAGTGGTCAGAGCCAGCCAGGAAATGGTCACAGCTAAACAGGAAGTGGTCAGAGCCAGCCAGGAAATGGTCACAGCTAAACAGGAAGTGGTCAGAGCCAGCCAGGAAATGGTCACAGCTAAACAGGAAGTGGTCAGAGCCAGCCAGGAAATGGTCACAGCTAAACAGGAGGTGTGAGCCAGCCAGAAAGCCAGCCAGGAAATGGTGACAGCCAGCCAGGAAATGGTCACAGCTAAACAGGAAGTGAGCAGAGCCAGCCAGGAAAGTGTCACAGCTAAACAGGAAGTGAGCAGAGCCAGCCAGGAAATGGTCACAGCTAAATGGGAAGTGGTCAGAGCCAGCCAGGAAATGGTCACAGCTAAACAGGAAATGGTCAGAGCCAGCCAGGAAATGGTCACAGCTAAACAGGAAGTGGTCAGAGCCAGCCAGGAAAGTGTCACAGCTAAACAGGAAGTGAACAGAGCCAGCCAGGAAAGTGTCACAGCTAAACAGGAAGTGGTCAGAGCCAGCCAGGAAAGTGTCACAGCTAAACAGGAAGTGAGCATAGCCAGCCAGGAAATGGTCACAGCTACACAGGAAGTGGTCAGAGCCAGCCAGGAAATGGTCACAGCTAAACAGGAAGTGGTCAGAGCCAGCCAGGAAATGGTCACAGCTAAAGTGGAAGTGGTCAGAGCCAGTAAAGAAATGGTCACAGCAAAACAGGAAGTGGTCAGAGCCAGTAAGGAAAAGGTCACAGCTCAACAGGAAGTGATCAGAGCCAGTAATAAAATGGTCACAGCAAAACAGGAAGTTTTTGATCCAGCCAGGAAATGGTCACAGCTTAACAGGAAGTGGTCAGAGCCAGCCAGGAAATGGTCACAGCCAAACAGGAAGTGGTCAGAGCCAGCCAGGAAAGTGTCACAGCTAAACAGGAAGTGAGCAGAGCCAGCCAGGAAAGTGTCACAGCTAAACAGGAAGTGGTCAGAGCCAGCCAGGAAAGTGTCACAGCTAAACAGGAAGTGAGCATAGCCAGCCAGGAAATGGTCACAGCTACACAGGAAGTGGTCAGAGCCAGCCAGGAAATGGTCACAGCTAAACAGGAAGTGGTCAGAGCCAGCCAGGAAATGGTCACAGCTAAAGTGGAAGTGGTCAGAGCCAGTAAAGAAATGGTCACAGCAAAACAGGAAGTGGTCAGAGCCAGTAAGGAAAAGGTCACAGCTCAACAGGAAGTGATCAGAGCCAGTAATAAAATGGTCACAGCAAAACAGGAAGTTTTTGATCCAGCCAGGAAATGGTCACAGCTTAACAGGAAGTGGTCAGAGCCAGCCAGGAAATGGTCACAGCCAAAAAGGAAGTGGTCAGAGCTAATCAAAAAATGGTCACAGGCTCTTGCGTCACTGTGATTGGCAGTACAGAAAGACCATGCATAATCAAATACATACAGTGTCCCTGAGCACAAAGACAGCCATTTACAAAAAAAAAAAAAACATGCAATTGGCCATCTTGTCTGCTTGATAGTTGAAAAACTAATGAGTACTGAGGTGAGTAGATCACAGCTACTTAGTTTTTGATGTCGGAAGTAAAGCCCCCAAGGAAAGCTATAATGGAGTGTCCGGCAATTAGCGTTTAATTTCAGAGATTTTGACTAAACTCCAGAGTTGGACAGAATAATTCATTGGTAATGACTTCCGCATTCCATGGTGATGGATTCTGTCCCCCCTTAACTATGGTAATTTAGTCTGTCCAATCACTGGCCTGCAAGCCCTCATGTGTACATTCCAAGGATTACCCTTCTGGGGCCATGAGAATCAAACAAAGGTCATAAACCTTGAGTAAACACCCCCCCCCATTCCTAAGTCAAAAGAGAAAATCAAGTTTCAGCCTTGTGAACACCAATAAGACAGGAGCATGTCCCCTTTTTTTTCCATTTGTTTATTTATTGTATGTTGGTTTATGTTATTTTACTTTTTATACCCCTGAATGCCACCTGAGATTTACCCACACAACCTACGTTTCTGGGAGTAGTAGTAAAGCTTTTCTGAGGTATTTGATTACTGAGCTTCATTACTTCCAGCACTATTCATGTTTATTCTCATTAACTCCTTCAACCCCACAGCCCTCTACAGAGGGCTGACCAACATATTCCCTTCAACCCCAAATTCCTGTAGGGAAAATTCAAACAATCTGACTAATTGATTGGAACATATCAGGTTAAATTTAATGGGATTCCAGAGATAACAGTAAGATACAATGTCCAGATAATGACCAGCCCTCTACAGAGGGCTGTGGGGTTGAAGGGTATAGTGATGCTAGAATATCTGGGGTTGAAAGAGTTAAAAAGAGACCAAATCCATGAATTTCTCTATTAAACTTCTGTAGTGCTCAGCTCTGCTCCTCACGACATAAGGGCACTTTAAAACATGAATGACCAGTTTCGTGAGAAAATTTACCACTTCTCTCACCTTCAAGCATCCACAGCTCCACCTATAAGCACAGCCAGCTTTCATCACCGAGACCGGAGACACCTCACCCTCCCCTCTTTCTAACCACATGAAAATGTGAGCCTTGCCTCTGTACTTTTCAGCACTCAGAAAACCTACAAGGGCTTTTTTCGAACTAAGACCAACTAAGAGTCATAGAATTTGTGCAGTGGACTTGGGGACTGATATCTGCCTTTTTAATTGGAAGATCTAGCTGTCTTTTGATTCCGAAACTTTGATTCCGCCCTTCCTTGGGACAATTTCAGGAGACACAAGCTTTGGTTGGGAGTTTTCTTTCTTTTTCTTCTTCTTTGATTGTTCATGTTCATTTAATTTCTGTTTAAGCTAGTAGACCCTCGTCTGTAAACAAACACATTGTATATTCTGTGATCCAAAATGAATGGGAACTTTTGCTTCCGACACCAGCATGACAGAGTCACCTCAATACTCTTAATTAAAAATTTAAAATATTGCACCTCATCAAAGTTCGATCTGAATAGCAAAAATTAAAATATACATGTTATTTATGGCCCCCAAAAATGAGTTAGGGTTCAGGGGTTAAAAGATTCAGGAACTAGCTACACACCCATAATTTTTTAGGATCTGGGTTGTATAAAATTAATTAACTTCAATTAATTCCTCAGAATAGTCAGAACAGGGCTGAGGTGTACAAATGTTTTCTAGCGGTGCCAGTTAGAACAGAGCTGCCCTTGGCCTGGCCGATGCGGACCTTCATAGTCGGCGTGTGCGCCACCCTCTTCTGTGCCACGGTGGAGGTGGTTTTGGAGAGGATACCAGCGGAGGTGTGCATCTTCACGGACGGCTGGCCCGGGGCGAGGCGGCTGGCTGGGGTCACATGACTGCTGGTCTGCGTCATGTCGGTGTAACCTGCAGACAGAGAGTAAGTAAACATCAGCTCAACTGGCCCAAATGGCTCCTTCGTGAAAGAACATTTCTCTAGAGTCAGAATGAGCGTGGACACTGCTAAAGGAGACCAACAGGACAGACAGACAGACAGACAGGATGGCAGATACTGACATACAGACAACAAGACAGGCAAATAATAACAGATTGACAGCTGAGATTAACTAAGGTCCCAATTCAGTCACATCTAACATAATTTTAGCACACAAGTCATGACGATTTCACACCACAGAAAGAACTTCTGCAAGATTTAACATTACACTCTTCAGTATTTCATGTCTCCACAGGGCTGAATCTCACTTTTCATAACAGTTACACACGGAGAGGCATCCGACATGCACAAGCACCATGTTTCGTCACATCACCAGTGCACACGTGCGCATCCTCCAGGACTCATACATGACTTCCAAAATTCAAATATCATTCAAGGTTTTGTCGGGATCTTTAAGTTTTCCACAGCAGGGCTGCTCAACCCTGTTCCTGGAGATCTACCATCCTGAGCAGGGGTGTCAAACTAGGCCCAGTTGTTCAAAGTTTTGTTAACTTTAACCGCTGGTTAAGTCAAAACCACAGCATCTATATCTTTGAACGAAAGCACAGATTTTTGTATGTTTTTGGTGCATTTTGTAGGTTTCCCCCAGAGTAGTTGAAGTATTGAGGAGCGTATCGTGAGAATCTTAGAGAGCGGTCATAATGTCAAATGGGTAACGCTAACCAGCCGTGAAATTAAAAGAGCTTTGAACAACTGGGCCCTGGACCATAAAAGGGCCGAGTTGTGGCAGGTTTTCAATTCAACCGAGCGAA
The DNA here is from genome assembly GCA_029692085.1 of Gymnothorax javanicus. Classification (NCBI taxonomy): domain Eukaryota; kingdom Metazoa; phylum Chordata; class Actinopteri; order Anguilliformes; family Muraenidae; genus Gymnothorax; species Gymnothorax javanicus. The sequence continues at coordinate 159,980,564 of CM056196.1, forward strand.
AGCACACCTGATGCATCTAATGTAATCAGCTGATCTCAGCCTGCACAGTTGATTAGTTCTATCAGGTGATTCTGCTCGGTTGGAAAGAAAACCTGCAGTCCCGTGGCCCCTTTACAGACCAGTTTGAGACTGCTGCTGTGGGGATTCGAAAATAAAACCAACAGCACAGAGTATCTGCAGGAGGAGGGTCAGGCAGCCCGGCCCTGGGGCTGGGGGGAAGGTCGTACTGGATTTCGCGGCAGGAGCTGACTGGTTTGGCCGGTGCGCGATCCTCTTCCGCTGCCCGGGGTATCCGGAGGTGGGCGTAGCCGTGGCGGTGTTCGTCTTTGCCGCTAACTCCGCAGCCTGCTGCTGCGCCATCTGCATGCGCTGGTAGCAGATCTCCTGCGCGGTCGGCGGGCGGTACGGCCTCACCACGGGCTTCGGGGGCGTCTCAACCTGCCGAACGAGACCAGGAGACATTCACCACGCATGCCCCTTATTTAACACGTTCCGCAGGATCAGTTAACTTTTCTGTGTTCTTCTGATGATGCCTGCTGCATTCCAGCAAACCAGGATGTGCCATTTCACTCCTTACTGCACACAGCACACGTACACTCAGGAAGGCAGGCAAGCCCAGTCGAACACAGAAAAGCTTACTGTTCCATCAGAAGTACCGTCGGAACCCGGGTTTGACTCGCTCACATTTCCATCCATCCTCCCGACTCCCATTACAAGGCTGTGTCTGAAAATGTTAATGCTAACCAAGCCAGATATCGGTTTAGTCCAAGCAGAACCGAGCCCGTGTTACACTAGTGCCGAACATTTTAAAGTTCGCTCAAATTCCAGCCTGTCTTCACTCAGCCCATCAGGTTCTGCTTAAAATTTATCTGGCTCTGGGGTGCAAACCCCACCAACTGTGTCTTACTGCCATCTAGGGGTGAACCTAAGTTTCAGCTTCATCTGATAGGAGTTTCCGCCAAGACGTGCGAAGAAAGAGACAAACCTTACGAGCTGCTTCCTCAAAGCTTAGAGTCCTCAGATAAGTTTGCTTAATTTACCCACCTGTGAAATTCAAGTCAGACCTTTTAACCCCTTAAAACTTACAGACCCATACGCGGGTCCGTCAAATGCAGAGGCCGTATTCAAACCTGTGGAACTTCAGGCATATCTTAAATTTTAATGGAGATCCCAAGGTTTCCAACAATCCCAAATATGTCCTGCTGAATTACAGGGGAATGTGTATAAAATGATGCCCAAGATCTAGATATTTTCCGTTTGATGTGATGCTGTGGCCATAAAAACATAGCGTCCTGGGTTTGAATATTTCTCTCAATAGAAGAGTGATGTATCTTCAGTGACGAGCTGCAACCAGCAGATCCAGAATATGTGCGTGACATTGTCCTACAATATGAAAAAATGCTCTTTCTGACTTTGAACCAAATTAAGGGATAATTACATCAAAAATTAGAGTTTGACCTGCAAGCATGCATGTAATCAAATGAAGCGACATTATAACCTGAAAGCAGCTGCAGTGATCTGACCACATCCGCCCACAGTCGCAGAGGTATCACTTGTACAGGGGAATATTTCTGTTACAGTTTAATAATTGCACTGACATTCAGAACTCCAAGCAAGCACACTTTGTATTTTGAATATCAACATGTACATGTATAATTATACATCTGTATGTCTAGTATGTAAATACAATATTTTGCATATAAGCACACAAAAAGTTGAAGTTCCGGACCCCGCTGTGTTAGATCCGATTTTTCCCAAAATCACTAGGTTTCGTCTTCCCATTATTTCAAAGGTACACACCAAATATGAAAACAAGCAGAGAAAAATTGTGACGTCAACAGCTTTAAGAAGGAAATCCCTGTGGCGGACGTGGAGCGACCGCGAATCCATATTATGCCCCAATATTATCATGCTCGGGATACAGCTGGTAGTGCAGCTCCTGCCAGGAACAAAAATTGTCCCAAACTCACATTTCCTTTTGTTGTGAAGTGCGAGACTCTCTTCTTCTGTCCGGGGAGGAGTGTGGTTAAAGTGATCTCTGCGCCCGAGTCCACCTCAGACTCCTTGGAGGCCTATTGAGAGAAAAAGATAAAGAAAGAAAGAGAGAGAGGAAAGGATGGAAAAAAGTGAATGAAGGATAAATGGAGGGAAGGACAAGCAAATGTAAATCTTGAAGGTTGAGGACAAGGTAAAAGAATAGTAACCAAATAACAGAAATAAACCACGAAAACAAACAAAATCAATAAAACTTTTTTTTAGATCAATTCCATCTACTCAAGGACTATGGCCACCATCATGGACGGAGAGCATCTTAGGGTACAGACTGCGGAACCGCCGGCATTCAAGGTTAATAAAATCAGAAGTATTAACATTAAGGCTGAAATCAATCAAAAGCCCAACACCCTTTACAACATGCGCCAACAGTCAATACCAGAGACAACCATTTAAATATACAGGGAACGTGATGAAAATGTTGTTTTTTACATTTCAATCATAATAAAAAACTTTCAAGAGAATTATTGCCCAGAGAATTCCCAGTTACCATTAGGTTATGCTTTCATCATAAGCTTATATCAGAATTCATTAAACAGCACCTGAAAACAGCAGTGATGGTATATAACTCGTCCAATCAGTAAGTGCATGACAGGAGTTCACAGCAGAAGCTGGTGATACCGACCCATGCTGAAGGTAACACAGGTACCTGCTTCAATAAGTGCATGACAGGAGTTCACAGCAGAAGCTGGTGATACCGACCCATGCTGAGGGTAACACAGGTACCTGCTTGGCTTGCCGCCCCTTGGCTTCGGTCTTCACATCTTTGGACTCGTTGAAGATCCTCAGGCACTCCTCCATGGGGTCTTCCTCATAGTCAAGGTCCAGCGGCAGGTCTGTGTAGTCAGCGTCTGTGTTACCATCATCATCATCGTCATCATGGTCCTCAACATCATCATTATCACTCTCCTCCGAGGAGGATGAAGATAACCCTTTCCTCTTGCTCTTGGTAAAACTGCCCCTTCTGAAAGCCGCGGCGCTCTTCCTCACGACCGTCTCCTGCCCCTCTTCATCAACCTCCTCCTCCTCCTCTTCCTCCGCACTTTCATCTCCAAACAGGTCCACATGGGTCAGGGACCTCTGCCTGCTCTCTAACATCTTAACTTTGCCTTCAGAGACACCGCCACTCCTCTTTCGATAGTCTGTACCCTTTTCGTGCCGGTCAGGGCCGCCATATTTCTTACCCTTCTCCTCTGCTCTATTCCCCGTTCCCCCGTTCTCCGGCTGCCTTGGCTTGGATGAGTCCCTCCCTCGGTGTCTGTCTGAAGATTTGGTCTTATTAAGAGAGCTGCTGTCCCCTCCCTTCTCCCTCAGCCCTGATCTGGACTCTCCTTGCAGCCTGTCTGTTTTCCAGCTTTTAGAGTCCTTTGTAGAGTCGATCTTCACGTTCCTCCCATCCTTACTGATGTTCTTGTCTATGATCTTCTCCTTCAACTGGTTCCTCCCCTCTGCTGTCCTCCCCTCCGTCTGGCTAGACTTCTTTGACTCGTCCATGCTGGATTTCTTTGAGGCGTCCTTGCAAGATTTCTTCGACTCATCCTTGCTTGATTTCTTAGACTGGTCCTTGCTGGATTTCTTTGACTCGTCCTTGCAAGATTTCTTCAACTCAACCTTGCTTGGTTTCTTCAACCCGTCCTTGCCAGATTTCATCGCCTCGTCCTTGCTGGATTTCTTCGACTCCTCCTTGATTGGTTTCTTCGACTCGTCCATGCTTGGTTTCCTAGACTCGTCCTTGCGGGACTTCTTTGACTCGTCCTTGATTAGTTGCTTTGACTCATTCTTGCTGGACGCCTTGGATGAATCTGATTTCTTCTGCTCCCGTCCCTTCTTCTCCTTCTCTTTGTGACTGCTGCTTTTACTGGAAGCTTCCTTCCCTAGACCACTTGCCTTCTCGCTGCTCTTGGCTGCAGTTTGTTTAGACGCGGTTTGACTGTCGAGCGAGCCTGGCCCGGAGCTGTTAGAGCCCTCCGAGTCATACTGCTCAAGCTCGTCGTCGTCCATGTCTGATGATACCCGCCGCGCCATCACCGCGGAGCCCGTGCTTTCACCTCCTTTCCCAAAACCACCGGCGGCCTTCCTCTGCTGCAGACGGTTCATGGAGGTAGGCCGGTACTCTGTTCCGGAGCTCTCTTCGTCGGATTCCGAGAAGCAGGCGATGTACTTTTGCGAGTCGGCCTCTGTCGCAGCAGCCTGATGTTTTGGCTTCTTGACGGCTGGCACATACCCTTCCTCCACTGTCTGCTTACCGCTGATGCCCAAAGACAGGGGCCTCTTTCTGAACCCAGCATTTCCAGCTGCAGCCCTTCGCTCTGCTGTGCCCATGCTGCTCTTCGCTCCAGGCCGGGACGAGTAGTTGGAGAGGGGGTCATACTCCATGTCTGTGGGTGGTTTGGAATTGTCCAGGGTGTACTTACTCCTAGACGAGGAGTAGAGGTAAGAAGTTTTGGCAGGGATGGAAGGAGGGCTAGACGGGGGAGAGGGGGAATGGATCGTCCTTTTGGGCAGGGCCGGCTTTTTTATGGCCGTTTTGGAGATGGCAGTGGGCACGTATTCCAGGGCGCTAGCGGAGGAGCCCAGGCTTTCGCAGTCTAGGGTGTACTTGCTGGAGCGCGGGGTGGGGTTATAGTCCACAGTCTGGGACATCTGGTGGCTCCCTGGGTCATACTCCAGGGGTGGCGCGGCAGCAGGGAGTTTGGGCCTCTTAGCCGCATCACGGGTAGTGGGGTTGTATTCCTGGTCCTCGATGAGCGACAACTTCTTCTGCTCGCGCTCCACCTCGCTGCGCACCGCCTCGATCGCCCTGTTGACCATTTCCAGCTCCAGGGCACCCTGGTCCAAGGGACCCGATTTCGACAAACCCAATTCTGGTTCCCCATTCCTCTGCTCTGCAGGTCTCCCAACCTCTGGGTTACAGGGGTCATACACTAGGTCTGCAGAAATCAAACAAATAGCATGTAAATTACTAAAACTAAAATAATACAAAATACCAGATGCCTGAATACAAAATAAAGTGCAGAAATCGCACAAGGAGTGCCACCATTTACTATTTTTACAGTAAAAATCTGAGACAAAATACACAACCATAGGACCCTGTCTAAGATAGAGTACTGTTGCCATGTTCTTCAATTTGGGTCAAAGCAAATGGCTTTATCAACAATGTTTGGGGGCAGAAATACAACGTTGAGAAAAACTAAATTGTTCCTAAAGCCATATGTTTGTGTTCCAGGAATAGTGTTTCTCCATTTCAATGTCCTTGCGTTTTTTATGAGGTTCAGTCTACATCTAACCCCCACCATATATGAGGCCGACACCAAATCAACGTTTCTTCGGACCGACAGGTGACAATGGGGTATCACGGTCGTCTCACCATACGCGACTTAAGAGAATAAAGTACGAGAGGACAGGTCCAGCATATAAAACGTAATAGCTGTGATAAATCAGTTAACGATTGGCCTCGATGAGGATTTGATCGTAGAGACGAATGGTCTCCGCGATCAGCACTTTACCCAGCACTTAGGGATGTGATCATTTTATTAGCTGCATTTATCTCACTAATCTTACTTCAGTCATGGGCGATTCTGAAACAATGCTTGCACGATTTCATGCGTCTCATATTCTTGCGTTAAAAGAGTGAAATACAAGATGCTGCTCTTATCCATTCAATACACGCTAAATGACTGTAAAAGTAAATTCACCGTTTTGTTTCGCGCAAAACTCTTTGGATATCCGGTTACAGTTTACGCCAGAAGACAGCCGATTGAGTTTGGGGTGCCTGAAGTGACAGTACGGTCTGTTGCACACATCTCTGTCTGTCCTCCCGTTATAGCCTTCGGTATAAAACGGGCAGTCAATCCCACGGAAAAACCCGGTGGATCTCAGCATTATCCACACCAAACACTTTCATAACAGCTGAAACAAACAGGAAATCTGGGAGACGTTCGTGTTCTATCGGTCGCTCGCTTTTAAATTATTTAAGGGCGCTTTCGCCAAGCGTTTTTTCTACACGTATAACAACAATAACAAGCGTCTCAGCGTCGCCATGTTTCAGACGAAGGTAAAGGAAAAAGTAGACGGTCCCAGCTGTCGCAAATTCTGACGTAATTAGGTATCCAGCCTTTATGCCTGTCGGTAATCATTGGAAGGGTGTGTGGATTGTTCGGGATCATAGGCCTTATTGATGGGGCGACGAAAGGTTGGCTATGCACGAATAATGCTTATACAATGCTGCCATCACTTTTCGGTGTTTTCAGGTTGTTTGCCGCCATTGACCTTATCGGAGGGACACTTTCCTCGGCCAAAAGCGAGCGAGTAGGCGACAAGCCTACTTTTTCCAGTAATTGCTGGGTCAGCATTTGATAACATTGGGTAAAATTGGTCTGAATGATCTTTTTCTATTTGGTGAAGTGACATCATTTCCGAATGCATTGTTTATTTCGGGGAAAACGAACACGGGTGCCATAAGCAGTGCATTTGGGATTACTGACACCTTCAAATATGGGAAAACTGATCATTCAGCCGTAACTCACCCTGGTATCCAGTGCCGACCTAACTGCAGAACTAAAGGCAGTTCCGCATGTGACGTGGCGGTATCAAGTTGCGAATCCTTTTTGATTCGTACGGCATGTAATTTCTTCCCCACAACCTTTGAACAAACTCAGTGACTTGTGAACAGTAAAAATAATATTATTGGCCGGGGGGGGCGCAATGCACTACTTCAGTAAGTACACTAGAAGTAAGGCAGAGTCAAACTTCGAACAATATGAATGACTGAAGACTACGCGAAATACCATTGCGTGATTAGGTTGCAAGTAGAGACATCTCTTTAAAATGTGTACGTGATACTGGGGTCAGACTAAATTTTATTCTGACTGGAATTAGTTCGAGTATGTGCATATTTCATGATTATTTTTCCTGATCATTTTGAAATGATGGTCGGGATTTACATTTGTGACAATATTTAAGTTATTGATCAATCAATAAGGGAAATGGTGCCGGGGATATGGGTGAGGGGAAACGGGACTTGACAAAATGAAGCCACAACACTTAAACATGCTTTATTAAACATACTCATGAAATTCATCTTCAAAGCAGAGTCAGCTCAGATGTCACAGGATTGCTAACCATAAAGGGAAGGAAAAAACCAGAATGGTGAACTTGGTTAATTTAAATTCAGGTGAAATTTGGCATTGAGTTAAGTTCTAAACCAATATTCTCATGAAAGCATGCAAGCTTAATTTTCAGGCCTTTAGCCCTTTGTCCATTTGACCACTGGGTAAGGCAAACTGAATGTACATCGCCGTCTTAGCATATCACGTTCGTGATAAGAATTTACATTGCCCTGGAGATGTAAAAACATTACGAATCTAAGGCTAGGGTTATGCCTCCAAGAAAAGGCCGCACCCTGTGAGGATCAAATTTTTTGCGTCCCAAGAATCTCACTGGATTCACATCTGGTATGCTAGGATGTGAAATTACTACCACGATCGTACCATACACACGGAAACATTTGGGTCCCACTTTGAACGCAGCCAGAATACTTTACTTAGCTTCCATTGGTGAAATTTTCAGAGCAGAAGCCATTTCAAACTTGAGGCGCTTTTAATACCGCTGCCCAAGTACACAATTTCCTTCCAATTCAGGAAAAGCAGGATGCGTTGCAGTGGATGCGCCGAAGCGTCTCCAAGTTCTGTTCTGCGGACGCGCATATACTCTGAACGCAAGCATTTAAATCTAGTCCAGGGCACCACAGGTTGAGCTCAGCGGCAGGTATTCCCAGTTTTTCGTTGATCGTGGGGGGGTTTAAAAAAAAAAAAAAACCCTCCTCCCCGTTTCCTTGATTAACATGCTTTCCGATTAGTCAAAATCCAGAGGCATTTACACGGTTTCCTTTAATGAATTCAAGTGATCAAATTCGATTAATATAGTTACTGGCTAGGATTCACAACTGCGGAGATTTCCTCGTGAACTTGGCACATCCAGCATGCGCTTCGTGTTTGAATGAAAGCGAAGAGATTGAAATGCGCGCAATTCCGCGTCGATTCTCCATTTCTTACCTCAAGTCAAATTAGTCACTCATGTTTTGATTGCCCAGTTAATTGGGTTTTACGCACCTTTCTGTTCAGAAACCACTTGTCCAACTGCCGACTGAACGGGCAAAAACCTTAAAAAAAGCCTGTGAAATGAGTGTTTCGCACCACTGCTTTAGGATTCACACTAAACTATTCAAAGACTCCGTGAACAAGATTTAGTTTTAACTGCTTTAGTGGGCAACTAGTTCTAATTCCAGGTGTCCAAAAACCAAGACACGCCTCCACTCCGGGCGATCACATATTCAATAGAAAGTGAAGGTAGGCATCCGGATTCATGCGGACAACCGTTTAAGTTCTAGAACACGGATAAGCTGTTTCAGACTGGCCCATCGGCGGGCTGTTGCCAGGAAAGCTTCTGCATTTCATGACAACCACTTTGACATCAGTAATGGGATATGCAAAACTTCCACACGTTTATAGAAACAAAGATCTCGGCTCGAACCCAATACAGCAGCTTTCACATCAGCACGAAATTCGTTAACGGTCTCGACGGGCCATTTTCTCATTCACTTGAAGGACATTGAGAATAGTAGTTGCGAGTGATTTGTCATCTGAAATACACGATACGAATGTTCACCGTAGAGAGAGATGGCCAATGTCGATCAACATAGAGTGAAAACGCACAAGTGTAGCGCTCCCATCACAAACCTGCACCCCGGCCACCCAATTAAAAAATTCTGTCTGCTGAAAAAGCGCTTACTCCCGATATACATGGATGAAGTTTCTTACCCGAGAGATTGCGTATTCGACATTTTCTTGGTCATCTAATTACAACGGGTCAAATTCTATAGCTACCAGACAGCTTTTCATTACCGAGAGCTTCATCTCATGAGTATCTAAAGAAAAACTACTAAAATGGAGATAAGCGCAAATCAAATAGCTTAACGGCAGCTGCAACCGTCGACAAAATTGACCATTAAATTCTCTCGTTGTAGAAACAACTACACTGGACTCGGCCTTTTATCAGTTAATTAATTGCTTACACGTGTGGCAGGATTCCAGATTGACTATATGAAGCCAATTAACTCCGGCGGAATGCCTCAATCCCACAGTTATAAACAAATATAGAATTTCATATATTGCAGATAAAAAAATGGTTGATGATATTTATTATGATATTGATCACCCAGTTCGCAAAACATATAGGCCATCCAAACAGACCTCTGACAATGATTGTCTGCTTGTAATTAAAAATTGAAATTAATTCACTAATTTTAGTTGGTCCCGTGGTGCTGTCAATCCGACAAGAAACTACTCTCATATGTTGTCATGAATTTGTGCTGTCATCTGAGGATGGCATCTTTACAAAGATTAGGCCCCCAGTCACGAGGACCCGCAGCCCTACACATTTGCGTTCCAGCTCACCAGTGGCATTATTCAATTAATCAGCCTATCTAATCACCTGTGTAACGTTGAAAAATGAATGTATTGCTCTTTAATGACATTTTCTCGTAAATTTTCTATTTCAGTAGTTCCTACCATTCTTTTCAAGGCCTCGCACCAAATATTTGGCTCGTTCTGTCTCAAGTGCACCTGATGTAACCAATTATTTCCATCAGTGCTTGACATGGAGGAAATACCTGAACTTTGCCAGTTCTGTTCTGTGTATGTTTTGTTCAATAGTCGTTAACAATCCACAAAGAAAAAAAAAGACAATACCCGAGCCATCTTCTTGCTTAATACTGTCTCTTCTTGCCAAAGCACTGAGTGAAGATTGAAAGATGGATCAGGGTTGTTACATGAATAAGAAAAAGGGTTCACAATCTGGGCCCGGTTGTTGAGAGCTTTGTTAACTTTAACCGGTGGTTAAGTCCAAACCACAGCATCTATATCTCTGAATGAAAGCACAGATGTTTGTGTGTTTTTGGTGCATTTTGTAGGTTTCCCCCTGATTAGTTTAAGTACTGAAGAGCATTCGCGAGAATCTTATTAGAGAGTAGTCATAATGCCAGGTGGTTTGCGCAAACCAGCCGTTAAATTAATAGAGCTTTGAACAACCGGGACCTGAAGGATATCCCCTAAAATGTGGGGAATTTTAGAAAAACCCTCAGGAATTTAAGCAAACATAAATGTATGATGAGTCATTGATGTATGTGACATTTGAAAAGGAGGAACCAGGGTCTTAATGGTTTTCTGAGGGAAAAAAAAAAAAAAAAACAGGAATTCCAAGTATATCAGTTATAATATGTTATACTCTATAATATGTTTTATTAATTGGTTAATTATGTTTGCTCGCATGCAGTAAAAACGGCCTGCCAATAGATCCTGTATTGGCCGACCTGTATTGGCCGAGTTCGGCAGGTGCACAAGCAGTCGCGGACCTGGCATTTAGCTCTTTAATGAGTCTTGAAGTCGCGTACTTCAGAAGTCATAGTCATAATATTGTCATGATAGCACAACATACTTAACCAATTAATAAAAATATAATACATTGCTATACGGCGACCCTCAGGCCAATACGGAAATAAGCAATTAATAACATATAATATAATGTTATTCTCTCTCCTCTGGGGTTTAAATGATAATGATAAATAAATATGCCAATGCTCGAATCTTGATTTATAGGCGATTACGGTTTTTTGGAGGTTTCATTTCCCTCAGGAGCTTCCGAAACATTCTTGGATGAAGCTAGTGATCCACTAGCAATACAAACTTTTAAACTAGAGGGCGCAGAAACACAACATGAGTTTCCATCTTCGATTTATTTTGACCTTCTCGTGAGAAAACTCCTGTGCAATTGATTACATCAGAATAACTGGTGGATTAACTCGGCGGTGTGGAAGTCTTTTCGGCTATGGCCGTTTCCCGCTCTCTTTGGTGGGAATCAGACATGTCACCTTACATGTGTGTCCAGATTAATGACATTTTTTGACGTTCCTATCGCTTTAGACAGCTGGAAAACTCCAGAGGACTGAACTCAAGTGAACTGAACAGAAACGCCGAGCTACACGATTAATATTTTGAACATATATCTCCCTTAATTTCCGACCTATCTTCATATCTGCCCTGAAACTGTGAGGGACCCAAAGGAGATAAACCTAATCTATATAGGCCTACACATTGTCCAAAATGATTTGGAATGTTATAATCTGTATCACGTATTGCTATATCTTATACCTGCAAACTTAAATTCACTGCTGTGATTAGGGTGTTTATCACTCTCAGAAAACAGTAGGCCACTAGTGCAACTTCAGGGGGAAATGGCTTCTCTGAGGCAGTATCCTCGCAGTACAACCATCATACGCTTGAAGATGTGCATGTACCTTTTGAGGCCCCCAAAACGGTACTCATATCGTAAGGACCCATATTAGCCCTTTGGGATACATGTACATTAGCTATATTTCAAAGAGCGTACATCAGCGTGGGTTTTTTTTTTTTAGGAGTTATAACTTTGATATGTACCAACAGTCAAATCACTCGCAGATAGCTCTGTAAATGTGAAATGTTGGCAAATGCGAAACCAGCGGCGACTTGGCAGGATGCGGTGGTTACCGCGCGGTACTGCCGAGTCTGCTGGTTGCTCGAGGTTGCATCAGCCTGCAGTTGTTGCAAAGCGCGCGTTCAGCGCCGTTCCCATAGCCCCGCATTACCAGTCGCACGACATTCAAAAGCGAAAAAGTAATTTCCCTTCCCTTCGACAGGAGTTTTCCATTTGTCAGCTCTCTCACTTCTCACAAATGCATATGGCAGTTCACTCTGTGATAAGCATCTGAAGGACACAAGGTTATGGATCTCGGACGTAACTGGAAAACTGCGCCTTTTCAACGCGGTGTTCTGATGTTGTTTAAACGACCTGCGGCGGGACTGTGCTTTGTGCCGCGCTGAATGAAACCATCTACCGAATAATTTATGTACGATCAGCTGGCAATATGACTTCGTGAAATACAATTTCAAAGTTTCACCATTATTTATATAGAAATGAGCACTGGTAAATCAAAAGCAAGGGCCTAAGAGCAAAGAGAGACTAAATTGAATTTTTCTTTAAATGGCAGGAGGACGAGCTTGGTTCAGTGACGGCACCTGTGACCTGCCAACTCTGGAAACCATGGGAACAACCACAGGAAGCGCATGCAGGGACATATGAGTCCCGAAAAAACCAAGGGGGTAGGAATGCACCCGGAAGTTCAAGCTCAATTGAACGCTCTAGCTCTAGAAGATAGCAGATGATCAACTAGCGGTAGCTTCTCCATTCACTCCCATTCATTTTGCCTGACTTTTGACATCAAATAACTTTACACTAAAAACATTATGAGGCTTCATGTCAGCGATATTATTTTCTACAGAGAAACTACATTTTGCAACAGACGTCTTTACTTCGTATGTAGCGTTATGGTCTAATGGTAAGCATTTTTAGCCGATGGCACCAGGCTAGGCTAAAAGTGACGTGAAATGCCGGCGACTTTCTGTCGCACAGGACGTAATTAACCGCACTGTTTAGACCAGAAGCCCATAACGAATCATAGACAGAAGAGGATTGAGCCACATCGCTAACGAAGTGAAGTACGTGTGAAGTAATAATTCGCAAAACATAATAACATCGAACGGAATCAGACTATACTGACAGACGCAATCGCTTGCTCGCAGGGAATTATGTGTAGGATACATCTACCAGACGAGTTACCGCTTCTCAGGACGTTGGTTTACGTCAGCGAGCTGACTTCGAGCCTGCGCAGTAGGCGTGGTGCTCAACTGAAAACTCGTTCAATGGACCACATCGGAATTAGCTTTAATCCCCATTATCCATTGCGCGTGACGTCACGCATTTTCGGCTGGGGTTATAAACTCCACCGTATCTTATATCGATTTCTATTGACAGCCAGCCACACAACGTTCATTACTACCGGTTATTCGCCATATTAACACACTTATGTCAGAAGTTGCAGAGCAACAACGACATGGAAAGTAGGCCTACGCGATTGGTGGAGTTTGTTTTATAAAGTTTTAGGGAGTTTAAAAGGTTGAATTACGTGATGAATGAAGAGGCTGCATACATCCACTTTCATTTTGTAATACTACGACTCTTGGGCTGCGAACCAGACAGCAGGATGGGAATGAAAATTATAGTGTATGCAACCAGTGGGGTTAATGTGAAAAATAAATTGTCACGACTGTAGGCAGAAAAATGGAAAATAACCACTTCGAAAAGCAAAGAAGAGTTCATTTCAATAGCCCAACAGAAACCACTATCTCTATGAATCAAGCTCGGATCGAGCTAATAATCCGAACACCAGTTCTGACATGAAGCCTGTTGACTGCCTTTACCCAGTCTCGTCTTAGCCGTAGTTCGTTGTCAGCTGGGAAGCGTAACATTCGGAGTGGTGGAGGGAAATCGCATGCGCCTTTACCAAACAGGCCAGCGTGTTTTAGGCATATCTTCCTTTTCCACTTAAGAAGATAGTTTGTGACATTTGCAGCCCTTGACAGCGCACCATGTAGTTGGCATCTCATTAAGAGAGAAAAGGTAAGCTTTTCTGCTTTAATTTATACTGCCAGCATGGACAATTTAAAATAAAAGGAAAGAAAAACTTACATTTTTTTGCTTTTAGAAGTGGTTATTTTCCACTTTCTGCCAACAGTCGTAACAATTTCTTTTTAACGTAAGCCCCACTGTTTATATGCGCTAAAATTTTAATTCACATCTCCCTGTATGGTTCGCAGCCCATAGTCGTATTACAAAAGGAAAGTGAATGCATGCAGCCTCTTCATTCATCATGGAATTCAACCTTTTAAACTCCCTAAAACTTTATAAAACAAACACCACCAAATCGCGTACTTTCCAAGTCGTTGTTGCTCTGCTACTGACAAAAGTGCACAAATATCGCGTATAAATGGTAGGAATGAACGCTGTGTAGTTGGTTGTCAATGGAAATCTATATGAGATACGGCGGAGTTTATACCCCCAGTCGAAAATGCGTGACGTCACGCTCAATGGACAATGGGTAGTGCTAAGCTAATTCCGATGTGGTCCACTGAGCTTCACACTCTCCCGTTGAAAATAGCGCCATCCCGCCGTCCACTTCTTGTACAGTCTATGGAAAAAACAGTTCAAAGGACGACACGAGGCACACATTCACGTTTCAAAGAATTTTTATTAAATTTTTTTTGTACTTTTTTTTTTTTTTGTAGAAACAATACAAAATTCTGCAACAGTTATGAAATTTAGATGAGAGAACTTCCGTCAGTCCAAAAGATACAGTATTAAAGTGCTTGTCCAGAGTCAACGCCTTGACAATGCTTGGTTGTCCAGAATTCGGCCCCACAGGGGCATTGGGCTGACAGTGCTAAAGAGGGCGACGGATCCCGCCTCAAAAAAAAAAAAAAAAAAAAAAAAAAAAGGCCACGAGACTGTCAGGTATCACCGGCAGAATTCACATTAAATTAAAAAAAATAAAATAAAAAATTATGAAAATAAGGAGCACAATACACTCCTACCCTCCAGTCCAACTGTTAATACAACACCAGTGCCGTAATCATTTCGGTGCACTTCCAGAATGATCTTCAATTAATGCACTGGGGCACCCTTGCATGGAGGACGAATAGGAGAATGAAACGCAATCATAATAAAAATTTTAAAAATAACCAAAGGGTCGTGAAGTCATAGGGTTTTCCTTAACTCTGTTTTCAATTGCCAAATGCGAACATGTTAAACCGTTCTCTGAAGCACAGATACTCCAAGTCATTATATACATTATATCATCTCTGCAAATTACCAGGTTTATTCCTACAACATTGGCTAAATAATGACTGGTAAAAGAAAATAAGGCTTCTTGCGATCTTCTCAGTGTACCACTGACAACCCCATATGTTACACACAGAAGGGGACACACACCTGGCAACAACTCAGCCAGGCAGTGTAAAACTCACTGAAGAAAAAAAAAAGTGAAGTTAAAATGAGTCTTTTCGAAACCAAAGACCAACGAAACCCTACTGTGCCTTAATCCCGTTAGCTTTAGTTCATATATTCATTTTCTTTAGATCAAGTTTTAGTTTCCCAGAAAAAATAACAGGAAACAACTGCATATATGATTCAAGTACAGTCTTATTGTAAGACATAAAAATCCACAAAAGATGCATCTGTTGAAAGATTACAATCAGTGTCCAGTTACCATCATAGGGACAGACCAGTGAGAAATATGCCATTCTGAGAACCATGTGATTTCTGTAAGCATTACATGGAGAATCATGAGAACAGTGCCGTAAATCAAACTACCGCGATGGTTGATTGAACACAGAGCATACGATCGAAGCGGCTCCGCACCGCAACGAGTTCCCAAAGAATCTTATCCCTGCAGACCCTCAGCCATTTACGTCCCACTTCTTTGGCAATAAATGTGAAACCTCATCTCAGAACCCATCTTACCAAAGCGAACATTTTAAATTAAAGATAAACAAGATTAAAAAAAAAAAAAAAACCTGCTAGCTTTTATTTAGCTTTTGCTTTTTGTCACTCAGGTTTTAACACTCGCTTACTTCGTACTGCTCTCTCTCTCTCTCTCTCTTTACACACGTATCCACACACCTCTCACAACCGCCTGGACACAACTCAGGAATTCAAACACATAAAAATTAACAATCTTTAGAGAAAATTAAGGGAAACATCCGGCGTTCCACTTGAAACAACAAACACCACGTGCTATAAAATAAAGGTTTAAAATGAAACGCTCCGTACAGACGCAGTGACGCAGGAGCCACAGACACACAAGGCGAACGTTATTTTAAGGGGACTGCTGTCATATGCGCACAACCACATTCTCCTTTCGTTTTCCGTGGAATGTTTTTCCTTTCTGTTATTTTTTTTCTAAGATGGGAAGCAGAACACCTCAATTTCAATGTTTGCTTTTTCGAGCGATATTTTCCCCAGCTTCCTAAACAGAATGCGGCAGAGACAGACGTGAAAAGTCTCACCTGATTTAATTTAAACTGTGCGCAATGCAATGCAGGAAAGGGCAGAATTAACGCAAGTCACAATGGGCAGGATATTCGTCTGGCCCAGTCAGCCCGGAAACCATACGTACGACTAAACGTGCCTAACATCACCGAGGCAAACTGAAGCCTTAATTTAGTCCCGTCTCAAAACGATGGAGTTTGAGTTCGGCATAAGATCAAATGCCAATCACAAGCCTTCAAGTTGCACAAATTCAGCCAGTCACTGCGGGGCTTAAGTCACAGTCAAATGGCCCAAGATGTCAGTTACATCACCAGCCAAGAGAGCGAGCTCCATCAATAGTGACTCCTTTGCTTGATCTTAGCACAGGAAGCTGGAATAAATTCGGGTTCAAGTCCAGAATCTTCCATGGACCTTAATGCAGAGACAGAAACTACAACAGCGGTAAGTGCATGAGACTGGCTTTTTTGGTAAAAACATTAACAAATCATTGAATATTTATCAATGTATGGCCACGGAGGCCCATGATGGAGCCAAACCCATACCGGGTCAGAGGGGAAAGCCATTCTAATGCCTGTATAACTTCAGAAAGATCCATAAAATCAACAGAATAATAAGTGACCCTCAGGCATTTCACAGGAGCCAAAACAGCTTCCGCTGTGCATCTGTACACTAGAAAATGCGACCAGATTAACTCACAGGGAGAGGCGTGAATGTGTGCAGACGATGGGCCAGATTAACTCACAGGGAGAGGCCTGAGGGCCAATTTCTGTCTGGATATTAAGACCCATCCAGGGACAGATAGATGAGGTTTGTTACTTTACACTAGGATGCCAGAAGCCCTTCATTATGGGGCAAACATGCCACGGTAAGAGCTGGAGAGATGGGTGTTCAGCTGGGTACTTCAGAAGTAATCCTGTAAAATATGTGGCACCGCAGAGCACTGGGCAGCACAGCCACATCGCCAAAGCAGCGCCAGCGCCATAGAGCACAGACGGGCTCCTTCCCTGCCGTGTGGATCAGAAACGCCTCTGCATGAGCCTGTATGCACCAGCAGAGGGGGCAGCATTCACAGACACACATCCACAGACACATACAGACATGCACTCACACTGACACACACGCGCGCGCGCACAGACACACATTCCTGATGCATGTTTGGGTTTCTCTCCTCTAAAGGTGCAGAGAGAGTCACAGTGGATCAGTCACATGAGAAAGCAGCACAAACCTTTGGTGTCTAAAATCCCCCCGACCCCTCCCTCCTATAATTGCACAGAGAATTACCCCCACAGAGCTGGGACCCACAGACCTCCCACACACCCGGCCTCATGTGCGTCTATCACAGTACAGTAATGCAAGGGTCTGGGGGCAGAAGGCCACAGGTGGCAGAGGGTGGGGGGTATCAGGGCATTTACGGGGCAGGGAGGGGCTTTGGAAGGCAGGGTTAAGTTAGCAACTGGACTCTGGTTTGGCATTGGCTCAGGCACAGTCCCCTACGATGACCAGCGGGGCGAGGAGCTGTCGGAGCTCAGAGGCGCTCACTGGCGCCCCCCTCAGGAGGCTGCTCCTCTCACGCCGCCGGGCCAGCTTGGAGCCCGAGGGCGGGGACAGGCGCATGGAGCAGGAGGAGGCAGCGGCGGTGACCACCGGGGGCGGGCCCGGGAGCTGATGCTCCGCCCCCTCACGCTCCATCTCCTCCCTCTCCGTCAGCTGACGCTGCACAGCCACCGCCTGCCCCGCAAAGGCACCGAGGTCCCGGGCACTGCCGCTCCTAAGGAGAGGAGAGAGGAGAGGAGAGGAGAGGAGAGGAGAGAGGACAGAAGAGGAGAGGACAGAGGAGAGGAGACAGGAGAGGAGAGAGGACAGAGGAGAGAGGAGAGGAGAAAGGACAGAGGAGAGGAGACGGGAGAGAGAAGAGAGAGAAGAGAGAGAGAGGAGAGGAGGAGAGGAGAGGGAGAGAGAGGAAGAGGAGAGGAGAGAGGACAGAGGAGAGGAGACAGGAGAGAGAGAGAGGAGAGAGGAGAGGAGAGGAGAGAGGACAGAGGAGAGGAGACAGGAGAGGAGAAGAGGAGAGAGGGAGAGAGAGAGAGGAGAGAGGAGAGAGGAGAGGAGAGAGGGAGAGGAGAGAGGAGAGGAGGGAGAGGAGAGAGAGGGGAGAGGAGAGAGGGACAAAGGGAGAGGAGAGAGAGGAGAGAGGACAGGAGGAGAGGAGAGAGAGAGGGAGAGGACAGAGGGAGGAGGGGAGAGGAGAGGAGAGAGGACAGAGGAGAGAGGAGAGAGGAGAGAAGAGGAGAGAGGACAGAGGAGAGGAGACAGGAGAGAGAAGAGGAGAGAGGAGAGGAGAGAGGGACAGAGGAGAGGAGACAGGGAGGGAGAGAGGAGGAGAGGGAGAGAGGAGAGAGGAGAGAGGAGAGGGACAGAGGAGAGAGGAGAGGAGAGAGGAGAGAGAAGAGGAGAGAGGACAGAGAAGAGGAGAGGAGAGAGGACAGAGGAGAGGAGACAGGAGAGAGGGGAGGAGGGAGAGGAGAGAGGAGAGAGGAGAGGACAGAGAGAGAGGGAGAGGGAGAGAGGACAGGAGAGGAGAGAGGACAGAGGAGAGGAGAGAGGAGAGAGGACAGAGGGAGAGAGGAGAGAGAAGAGGAGAGACAGAGGAAGAGGGAGGAGAGGACAGAGAGAGAGGAGAGGAGAGGAGGGAGACAGGAGAGAGAAGAGGAGAGAGGACAGAGGAGAGGAGACAGGAGAGAGAAGAGGAGAGGACAGAGGAAGAGGAGAGAGGGACAGAGGAGAGAGAGGGAGGACAGAGGGAGGGACAGAGAGGGAGAGGACAGAGGAGAGGGAGAGGAGAGAGGAGAGGAGAGGAGGAGAGAGGAGGAGAGAGGGAGAGAGGGGACAGAGGAGAGGAGAGGAGGAGGAGGAGGACAGAGGAGAGGAGACAGGAGAGAGGGGAGGAGAGAGGACAGAGGAGAGAGGAGAGGAGAGAGGACAGAGGAGAGGAGACAGAGGAAAGAGGAGAGAGGGCGTTACAGGCTGTCATGACTCCCTCCATCTAGAGACTCTAACCACAGTTAGATCACGGCAGTAATTGGGCCCTAAAATCACATTTTACCTGAGAGGGATCGGCCTGTTTAAAGGAACAAACCCGAGACAAAAGCATCAGATAAATGACTAATTTCCCAAGGCGGAGCGCCAGGACACGCTCCACCCATCCATCTCAGCGAAAGGCAACACATCAGTCTGCTGAAGACTCTGAATAGAGGTCAATGGACAAGGTGCCAATTAGCTTTTTTAGCCTTGGTCCATTGACTTCTGTTCATTGTTGCCACAAGGTTAGCATGTAGCATGAGGTGTCCCTGTGAGGTCAGTTTCTAGGGGACACAGCTCTGCTCAAGGAATCCTGATGAAATAAAGCTATTTGGCCTGAAAGATCAGGCTTGATCTGTATCAGCAGAACATGACCACACACTTCCTATGTGCGAGGAATTGCGTTTCGATTCGCGTGGTCTCCGAGACTCAACTCAACATGACCCCTGACCTATTACATAACTCATCACACAGCCCCAGAGCCAATCAGATCCCAAGACTAATCTCAAATCATAGCTCCCGTTTCAAGCCCTGATGGTCACACTCATATGTCTTTCTCACAGAAATGTAATCACAATTCTTTGCAGAGCAGAGCGTTTCTACTCACCTCTGGTGTAGTATTGACTCTGGTGAGGTGTCAGGAGCACCCTGAAAAAAGGACACAGATTAGCTGGGGCACACTTTTTACACAGGGCTTCTAAAGTACACCTCTCTAAGGACCCAAACTCACCCCCTGCACCCAGGGGTGCTGCAGGACCTGGGCAGCACTCAGGCGGTTCTTGGCGTCCCGGACCAGGAGTCTGGAGATGAGCTCCTTGGCACCGGCGGAGATGTGGGCCCAGTCCTTCTCGGGGAACTCATACTTGCCCTCCTGAATGCTCTCGAACAGCATGTTCTGCAGGAGACGGGGAATATCCGGGACAATTCAGCACCGACCCCAAAAACAGTTTTCCGTAAAAACTTATACTGCACATTCAGTAGGGATATAGGGCACAATTGAGGATGCTAGTGCTAAAAGGGGGTCAAGTGCCATCAGTGACATTTTGAGAAAATGAGCAAAAACACTTTTTTCCACCTATGTGGGGAAACTGCTCAATGCATGGTCATTTTAATGGTCATGCTGCTAGCTCAATGAGACTTACAGGGAAGATGCAGAGAGACATCTAGTGTTAAAAAATGGCACTAACTCAAATTTCATCAAAATGGCACTTGACCCCCTTTTAGCACTAGCATCCTCAATTCACTTCCACACTCAAACAACCATTTCTGTGCTAACTTATACTGCACATTCAGTAGGGATATAGGGCACAATTTCCTTCCATCCTCAAAAAAAGATCGAACAATAGTGCCTTGTTGGTTGGTAATTGGTATGCGATATAAGCACTTAAATCCTGGCCAAATAAAATCTTGTTCTTTTTTTTTGGCTGGGACACAAAGGACATCACGTCCTTTATACAAACACACAATCAGGGATTCCCAGAGATGACACGAAGCTGACGTCTATGTGTCACAGCTACTCTGCACAGGAGTTTCTTCCAAACGGCAATAAATAAACTTATTTCAATCAAGTGATCAAATAAAAAAAAAAAAGGAACAGAAGGAGTCTTTCCCTACTGAAGGAAGTACAAAGGTGTGGAAGCATACCGCCTGGCTAAAATTTCTCATCTTGCTGTGGACAAGCCTGTGAGCAACTCTTATATCAGCTTATTACACCAAGCTCACCAGTCTGATAGTGGTCAGAGACAGGGGACTGAGGTGTGTGAGTGCAAGATGTTTTTGGGGACCCCTTTTTAACCCTTACCTGGCAGGCGTGGCAGGGCTGCCCGCTCTCCCAGCCACAGTCGTCTCCGCAGCGCCCCACAAACGGAGGATACCCACTCAGCATGATGTACAGGATCACCCCTAAACTCCACAGGTCACAGCGCTTATCGTACATGCTGGCCTCCTCACTGAAGGCCTCCACCACCTCCGGGGCCATGTACTCCGCCGAGCCACACTGCAGAGAGGTGTGGGGGGGAGAGTGTTAGCCAGTGTACAAGCACCGACTCTGCCCCATGACCTGCATCCCTCCCCACAATATCCCATGATGCTCTGTGGCTCAGTTACACGGTTACTTGATCCAGGAGCTCAGATCCAACTCAAACAGGAGAGCTGCCAAATGCAGCAGGACTGGAGGGGCACAGCTCGCTCAGAGTAACAGCACAGAGCAGAGCTCTCCCTCCCTCAGGGCACAGCTCGCTCAGAGTAACAGCACAGAGCAGAGCTCTCCCTCCCTCAGGGCACAGCTCGCTCAGAGTAACAGCACAGAGCAGAGCTCTCCCCCCCTCAGGGCACAGCTCGCTCAGAGTAACAGCACAGAGCAGAGCTCTCCCTCCCTCAGGGCACAGCTCGCTCAGAGTAACAGCACAGAGCAGAGCTCTCCCTCCCTCAGGGCACAGCTCGCTCAGAGTAACAGCACAGAGCAGAGCTCTCCCTCCCTCAGGGCACAGCTCGCTCAGAGTAACAGCACAGAGCAGAGCTCTCCCTCCCTCAGGGCACAGCTCGCTCAGAGTAACAGCACAGAGCAGAGCTCTCCCTCCCCCTCAGGGCACAGCTCGCTCAGAGTAACAGCACAGAGCAGAGCTCTCCCTCCCTCAGGGCACGGCTCGCTCAGAGTAACAGCACAGAGCAGAGCTCTCCCTCCCTCAGGGCACGGCTCGCTCAGAGTAACAGCACAGAGCAGAGCTCTCCCTCCCCTCAGGGCACGGCTCGCTCAGAGTAACAGCACAGAGCAGAGCTCTCTCCTCCCCTCAGGGCACACAGCTCGCTCAGAGTAACAGCACAGAGCAGAGCTCTCCCTCCCTCAGGGCACACAGCTCGCTCAGAGTAACAGCACAGAGCAGAGCTCTCCCTCCCTCAGGGCACAGCTCGCTCAGAGTAACAGCACAGAGCAGAGCTCCCTCCCTCAGGGCACAGCTGCTCAGAGTAACAGCACAGAGCAGAGCTCTCCCTCCCTCAGGGCACAGCTTGCTCAGAGTAACAGCACAGAGCAGAGCTCTCCCTCCCCTCAGGGCACAGCTCGCTCAGAGTAACAGCACAGAGCAGAGCTCTCTCCTCCCTCAGGGCACAGCTCGCTCAGAGTAACAGCACAGAGCAGAGCTCTCCCTCCCTCAGGGCACAGCTCGCTCAGAGTAACAGCGCAGAGCAGAGCTCTCCCTCCCTCAGAGCACAGCTCGCTCAGAGCAACAGCACAGATCAGAGCTCTCCCTCCCTCAGGACAAGCACAGGCCTCACACTGACCGCATATCCGTTACATAACCCAGGAAAACACTGCTGAGAAACACCACCCGTTTTCTGTCAGGTCAAACCACAAACCAGCTCGGCCCAGGCAAACATGCCAGAGCTGCGGTGGGGGTGTGCAGGGTCAGCTGCGGTCTGAGATTCGGCAAACACACTGTAAGGCCTGGCTGCACACTCAACACACACCCGAGAACACACTCCTGCCACTGCAGCAGAGCGCATTCAGCAAAAGTGCCGAGCATTTAGGGCTGTATCCATGACAGCAGGAAACTGCTGATTCCACACACACGCTCAGACACACACACGCTCAGACACACACACGCACAGACACACACACGCACAGACACACACACACACAGACACACACACACTCAGACACACACACAGACACACACACACAGACACACACACACACACACAGACACACAGACACACACACACACACACAGGCGCACACAAAATACAAAAACAGCTGGTACACCATTTTCAGAAGCACTGAAGCCAAGCCACCAACTTTAACACACTTCTCTGAAAGTCTGACAATGTTTCAGTGCCCCATGATCTAAACTACAGATCCCAGAGTCTCCCTGCTGCTCTGCGCACTGAGCCCGGCTCTACCCTCCCCCCCTGCACATTTCTGCAATGCAATTTCACAGCACAGGAATCCCACACAATCCACACAAAGACCACACTGTCGCTGGAACCAAACAACCCCCAACATTCGTACTGCAGCCCGTCTGCAAGCCAGCACCAGTTCTCTTGCACATGCACAAACGCAGACACACACACACACACACAAACAAAGACACACACACCCTTCAGTGGGACCTATAGTAGGACATTTAGGCTACGTCCACAGTCTCCACACAAATACATTTTAAAACACATAACTTTTGCAACATTTTTGCCTTGCACCCACCCTACTCTGAGGTTTTCAAATCCCTAAAACAAAGACTTTTGAAAATGCAGCAGACCTCGATTTAGTTCAAAAACTTCAGGATTGCATTTTATTACAGATGAAGATCCCTTAAAAGGCCATTTTTAAGGAGATGAACCATTGTGATGTCATAAACGAGATAAGAACGCTGGTGACTGAACGTTCTAAATCACTGCAGGTGACTGAGAGCGATGAAGTTCCAAAGACTGGCGGAGTTCTTTAACGAAAAAGAAATATTCATAAATGCATGAGTATATAATAATCTACACTTTGATAGTTCATGAAAGAAGCCGAATGCCCCGGACAGCCAGGGTCAGCATCACACGCCTCATGTCTGTCTCCCACCTCAGCTGAGGGCACAGAATGAGCTCTCTGCTGACGCAGCTGTACCTGACACGAGCTCAGCTGTGTCGATAAGGGAGAGAGGATTCACGTTCTTCACTGATGAAAGGAGTCTGTGCACTTGCATCAGTATTGCGCGAGCAACTCCGTCTCAGCCAGTGCTGCTAAACTGAGCCTCGGGCTTTTCCAGTCACAAGACCCGTCAAGCCGCACAAGATCATGTGACCAGTGATACACAGCACCTCTCGCAGATTATTCCTGTCTATGACTGCACTTACTGGAGTTCCCCTTCTCACACACACACACACACACACACACACACACACACACACACACACACACAGTCCTCTACAGCTGTTACCACACACCGCAGTGCAAACAGCAGAAAGCTGTGTTCAACTTCCCAGAAACCCCACACTTCTGGTGAGAAAACCAGCATTTTTAAGCACCCTTTAAAACCATCTTTAACACACTAATTAAATGAGCTTCCAATACATCAAAAACCATTTGATGAGACATTAAATTCAAACATCAGGCACACAAAATTAAATCCTGAAATAAAACCTGCTGTTCCACAAGGGTCGTTAAAAACGCACGCGCGCACACACACACGCACACGGGCGCACAGGCACAAGCACACTCGCGCACACACACACGTAGTCTCTGGGGCGAAACACTACATGAGACTGGCTACAATTCGCACATGCTTAATGAGATATGGATGCAGTCAGTCAGAACTCTTACATTCATTGTTATAAAATCCAAAGCACTGATGCGCAGCAAAAAGAAAAAAGGCAAAAAAATAAATAAATAAAAAGTGTCCCTCCCGCCCAGATATGCTTCCATAAGCCATAACGGGAAAATCACACACAAGAATCTTTTGGAAAAATTCCACTGAAAAAAAAAAAACAAAAAAGGAACCTATAAGCACCCATGAGGGGGAGGGGCTCCATTCCCTAAGCCAATCAGAACGCAGTTGCTAAGGGAGGCACAGGGTAGAGCTCAACAGCCGTCAGTGAGATGAAAACAAAGGAAGGGAAAAAATGCAGACTCGCGGAACTCGGCGTGGGCGTCGAAAACATCGCTTCGAGCAGCCGAAGGAGCGCGGCTCCCGTAATAACCCCGCGTTACTGCTAGCGCCGATCTAACTGCTGATAAAGGTATATTAAACAATAAAATAAACCATGGCATAATCTTCCAGTTTATTTTTACCCCTCAGAACTATTCCGACTCGGACCTCAGTGGATATGAAGGTCTCCGTTTATTACACAGGCTTATCTACAGCAACTCACACGCACACGCACGGGACAGTTTTTGTTGACATATAATCAATTTAACAGGCGTCATGTCAAATGCTCAAGAGGACAATTTCAAAGCAGCAGCGTTGAGCTTTGATTTAAACCCTAAACCTTCCTATACGCTACAAGGACAACATTGTAGCATAACAGTAAAAATGAGTTTTGCCTCACGGTTTAACAGCCGAGCCGGTGAACGGTTATCGCAAAGTGATTAAGTATTCAGCTCTACGTCCTTGTTTTCAGGTATTATCAGAATAGAAGTTTAGTGCATTTATTTTCAGTTTGCGCTGACATGCGTAGTCGCAGGTTTTTCCTCGTAGAGTATACATGATCATTTCCTGTCACAAGAGAACTACACCGAAGAATCTGGGACTTTCACAGGGCAGCTAAATTCCCCACACACGCCGCCACAATCCCAAAGCACGGTGCAGGTCGAGGCGTGAAGAGGAGTGCACAGCGACAGGGGCAGTCACGTCCCCTCACAGAGAGGACACACGGACACATGCGTGAGGAGAGACCCCTGGTATTCACACGTGAGACCCTCTTTATGACCGCAGCACAGAAATACCCACGATCCATAGCACTCCAGCCAGCTGCTAAACGCAGACGGGGGTCACAACCTGCCCCTCCCGCCTCCAAGGGGCCCAATCGGCCCCTCAGCGCCACCTGTTCCCGCCCATCACAGAATCGCAGTGTTTAGGGAGATGAGAGTCTAATCTTAGAGTAATTATTACTCTCATCGCTTCAGCCTGGCCCCGCCCACAACGAGCGATCCAACAGCAGGTTCTGGGGTGGGTGGAACAAGCGTCACACTAATTTGCATAACGTATTCGCCAACCAATCAGGTGTCAGTAAAGCTCCATGCAGTATTGATATAACAGACAGCTATCCAACCTCCGCAATGAACTGAAGTGAGCAGATAAGTTTGTGGGCATCAGATTCCCCACAGGACACCTTGACTGACATCAGAGAAGTGCCTCAAAAGAAGCATTGTGACATCACGATTGGGGCGGGGTCACTGTACATGGCCCAATACAGGACTAACAGGATGACATCAGGCCGTACAGAGAAAATGAGTTTAGCACCTTCTCATTTCAATTTTCAGGGGCTGGCAGGAGATTTCATTTGAATTTGATCATAATAAGAATTTGAGATCATGACAGGACAACAAATCAAAGTCACAAGTACACACAGCCCCATACAGAATCAAATCTGCCGAGCCCATGAGTAGCGCAGTGGCGGAAGGCTAACCAGACAGTCCGTGGCATGGACAGGGATCCTGATTTTTCTCACTTCTTTTTGGTGCGACAACAACGGATTTCTCTCAAAAAAAAAAAAAAAAAAAAAAAAACAGAAGAGGCAGGGGAGTTTTCTGTTCTGGGGTGGGAGGGCACACTAACCAACTCATTTTTACATGACCTTACTGACATGCCCAACTATGGGTGCAGCTTAGAAGGACCTCACTACAAAGTAAGCATAAAAACTCCTTTAACTCCTTTGCACCCGCATACGAAAATTTCCTTATTGTGCCAAATGACTCCTCTGCCCGAACACAGATCTCTCAGAGTTATCGATAGCCCTGGGGTCCTCAGACTTATCCAGAGAGGGCTGGTGTGGGCGCTTTCATTCCAGCTAAGCAGCTACACTCCTGATTCCACTAATCAAGCTCTTCAGCAAAGGCTCAAATTCAAACTGATCATGCACCTCTAAATATTTGCTCATGATATGTAAATCTGCTACATTTTGCTGTAATTAAATGCATCCAGCTTGTGCTGAAATGTATAAGTTAAATTTAATTTTGCCATTTCATTTGATGAAATGCTATGGATAACTCAAGAGTTTGATAAAAACTTTGAGTATATCTGAATTGGATATGAGTGGTCTAAATGAACTTGGGCAGCCCAGTCATGTTTGGTTCTGTAAAAGCTGGGTGCCAAAGGGTTAATAAATAAAGAGCAATAATCATCTCTCCACGGTAGTACTGTTGCATTACCGCTGCAAATCCTGACTCTACCGTCTAAATCTGTCCTCCTCACGATTCCGGCCCACCTCCACTGCCATCACACCACGCAGCCCTGCAGATAAGCATGGGCAGATAACAGGCCGAGGACGAGGCCCTGAAATTCCCCGATCTCTCCCACACACCGAGGAGGAGCGCTAGAGACTGAGCAACACCCATCAGCCCAGGTACAGCGCAAAATATCTGCCAATCACAGAGCTCTGCTCCGGTGACACCATTCCGGCTCGCCCAATACCGCGTGACATAGTGGGCCTGGATAAGGAAGGGCGCGATAAGAACGCCTGGCTTATCCACAGCGGAGAAACGGCAAGGGTGTGTGTGTGATTACTGCAAGGCTTCCTTAAAGGAGCCAGATAGAGTAACCACATTCATCCAAGTGTCATTAATACATTAGCCATAAAAGGTGAAACATTACCACATTAACTAAACAAGGTCAACCACAGTGACCTGAGTGTATGTGCACTCACACACACACACACACACACTACACACTTACTGGAGTCAGGAGCTCAGGGGTAGAGATGGGAGAGCTGTCACTGTTGAGCTTAATGCCACTGCCCAGGTCAAAATCACAAATCTTCACAGGCGAGATCTGATGGAGCGAGGCCAGACAGACCGTTAACTCTCCAAAACCACACGGTATAAAAGAAAACTTTCTCACACACCACTCTCACAGCACAACTTCAAGGCTGCTCAGGATCCAGAGTTCGGCGCCCTTTACAGGGTACTTATCTGCAGGATAAGATAAGGTGGCGTGAGCGCTAAAAACATACCGCTAATCATTTCTCTTAAATCAGGGAAGGACAGGATTATCTTAAAGTAGTGTGGAGCTTACAACTACTGCAGATATGAAGTTTATATTGACAAAACACACACTAAACGGCCTGTACAGTTTGGAGTCCCAAGATCGAAAGTCATGACAAGAATAGGAGCCATTTTGTTTCCACTGCTGAAAACAAAGCCATTGCGCACAATGGAATTTGTTGGATTTTTTGTTCTTTCTCAGAGGGGCAACATACTAATTTTGGGGGGAAAAACAATAAACCAGCTAGCGATGATTCACAAGCATATGGCTGTAAAACGTTCTAACATGAGAGAAGAGAAAACAGAAACAGAAAAACACACTCATCCACTTTGAGACGGTGCCTGATAACGTGATGGAAACTAAATGGCTCCATGAGCAGATTTTCTGGAAGACTCATGTCTCAACTCCATGTAGGAACTCTACTATTTACAGTTTATTAGAATTGTTTAAAATCCGAAGGGTCAATCCATATGAAATCACCCAAGCTCCCAGCTTGATGGTTTCAGAATTGCTTCATTTGGTGATATTTTGTTGCATGTGATGAGCAAATCAAATCGCAGGTGGTTTCAAGTTGATATCTCGTTCTGTTCTCATTTTATGGGCCCCTGAAAAAGGGGGCGTGGCCCACGTTAACCCTCTGGTCACAGTTTGTGACCATTTTCAAAGGGTTATAACCGATGAACTAATAAGGATACAAATTTCATTCTTTCAGGATATGTTTATTCTGTCTAATAGTCTGCAACAAACCTTTTAATATAGTGGTTAACCCTTTGAGTGCTTTGCAATTAACCCCTAAACATTGAAATTTGGTTTAGGCATGTGCCGAACATGTCGATTTCAAATGAAATATTATGCAAGTATCCTTAGAATGTCCCCTTTGCCATTTACATTGTTGATAGTATACCTGATGGAGTTTCAAATGAAGGTAAAAAACATCTTTTATCTTCATCCAATTTGGAGAAACATTAACCCCTTTTCAGCTAATTACCGAAACGGTGCACTTTTTGACCCTCATTTTGACCATGTGGGCCTGTTTTGATTTTCAAAAAGTTGGCCTCTAATGAAAGCTTATACAAAGAACTTCAAGCAATACAATCAAACTTGGAACAAATACTCCTACTTGGAAAAGTAAGACCCCTTTTAAGTGCTATTTGCACATCGGCACAACTACTCTCAGTGTACAGGTAAATGTACATAAATGGACAGGGAAATGTGGAGAAGAAAGACAGATATGGCAAACATGATACAAATGTTTAATGCATATTATTTTGCTAAATCCAGTTTTTCAAACCACACTGAGATTCGGTCCAACTCTTTCTTGGCGATTATATAATTCCTGCCCTTGCCACTCGTGCTAGGAGCATCAACCAACATGATATGCTTCAGTGGTACCCAACAAAGATCCTGCCTTCGTGGCCAAGAGAAATGTGGTGCAGGGCCATTCGGATGCATAAAAGATACTTCAACATCCTCGTTTTCAAGGGATTGCTCTAAGATATTGGCCAACCACCACTAGCCATCATATAAGCAGGCAACATATCCACCAGGAGTACAATATTTAAGCTCCACAGGATCGTCCTTTTCGCAAATAAAGGGCATGAAGGGGCAGGAACAGTTTGAAGGGTTTCATCCACATTAGTAACAATTCTGCCTAGTCTATCAAATTATCTTGAATTTACTGGGAATACAAATAAAAAATATACAATATATACAAATACAATAAAATGACACAGGCTGCAAATGATCAAAGAGCATGCAACTGAAAGTAGAAATAAATGAGTGGAGTTCAGTATTCCCTGTACATTATTGTACATTTACCTGTACACTGAGAGTAGTTGTGCCGATGTGCAAATGGCGCTTAAAAGGGGTCTTATTTTTCCAAGTAGGAGTATTTGTTCCAAGTTTGATTGTGTTGCATTTTGAAGTTCTTTGTATAAGCTTTCATTAGAGGCCAACTTTTTGAAAATCTAAACAGGCCCACACGGTCAAAATGAGGGTCAAAAAGTGCACCGTTTCGGTAATTAGCTGAAAAGGGGTTAATGTTTCTCCAAAGTGGATGAAGATAGAAAGATGTTTTTACCTTCATTTGAAACTCCATCAGGTATACAATCAACAATGTAAATGGCAAAGGGAACATTCTAAGGATATTTGCATAATATTTCATTTGAAATCGACATGTTTGGCACATGCCTAAACCAAATTTCATTGTTTAGGGGTTAATTACAAAGCACACAAAGGGTTAAACACTATTGTTAAAGCTTTGTTGCAGACTATTAGACAGAATAAACATATCCTGAAAGAATGAAATTTGTATCCTTATTAGTTCATCGGTTATAACCCTTTGAAAATGGTCACAAACTGTGACCAGAGGGTTAACGTGGGCCACACCCCCTTTTTCAGGGGCCCATAAAATGAGAACGGAACGAGATATCAACTTGAAACCACCTGCGATTTGATTTGCTCATCACATGCAACAAAATATCACCAAATGAAGCAATTCTGAAACCATCAAGCTGTGAGCACCCCCCATTTTGGGTGATTTCATATGGAATGACCCTGAAGGCAGTTACTCTCCAACCCAAATGACTTTCAAATCAACATATTTTAAATGCAAAGAATCACTTCATACACACATTGATATTTTACTACATCATTCTCTGGGCTGCACAGAAAATGCACCCAGAATCATAAGTCACAGGGGCAGTTCCTTCCCTGCTACGCTAAGCTATGCAAAGCTACACTTCAGGCGTTTCCCGCAGGAGAAAAGGGCTCTTACCTGGTCCTCTCGCTCACACAGAATGTTCTCTGGCTTCAGGTCTCGGTGCGCCATCCCTGTACAAGACAAGTCGGGAAGTCAGGACAGCGGACCGCGAGTGCAATTATCATGGGAAATCTCAGTTATCCAGCTAACTCAGTAACACAGGAAACCCAAGTTATCCTGCTAACTCGGTAACATGGGAAATCTCAGTTATCCAGCTAACTCAGTAATGCAGGAAACCTAAGTTATCCTGCTAACTCTGTAACATGGGAAATCTCAGTTATCCAGCTAACTCAGTAATGCAGGAAACCCAAGTTATCCTGCCAACTCGGTAACATGGGAAATCTCATTTATCCAGCTAACTCAGTAACACAGGAAACCTCAGTTATCCTGCTAACTCTAATGCAGGAAACCTCAGTTATCCGGCTAACTCCGTAGCACAGGAAAGGTGCAGCCGGCCTCACCTTTGTCGTGCAGGAAGTGCAGAGCGCTAGCGATGTCCCGCACCACCACGCTGGCCTCCTGTTCGCTAAAGTGCCTTCTCTTATGGATGTGAGCCAAAATGGAGCCTGTGAGAGAGCAGTGTTTCGCAGTTACTGGCTAATGTCCGCAATTCATTTAATAACACTACATACACGGATTGGTCAGAGCAGAATGGCCACACAGTTTATGTAAGGAAGGTGGAAACAGTGGGGGTCTTCAAAACCAGGCTTGATGCATTGCTAGATATCATGCAGGTTTTGGTGCCATTTAGGGGTAGAAAAAATTGGCCCTAAGCAGCCTCTTTTTGGGGAAACGACACTTCGACAAACTCACCTCCTCTCAGCTTTTCAAACACCAGGTAGAACTTCTCTTCCTCTTCAAAGAACTCCACCAGTTCCAGGATGTTTCTGCGGAGGAATACAAAAATAAAACTTGCCATCAAAGACACTCAAAAAGCGGTCAATGCTACACTGAGCACAGACACTAACCTCCATACAGTTTCAGCTAAACCCAGTTCATCCTTTCAATGGCACTAGATCAGCGAGCTGCAATGAGAATGCTTTTCACGGAAAATTCTACACCTGATGTAATGTCTTGGCTGGAAGCAGAAAGCTCAGGGTTGTAGAAGTTTGAAAAAACATTCTAGAATATAAAGCTGCCTCTTCACAGGGTTTAAGTGCGAGATTACAGAGCAGCACATACATGGTGGAGAGACTGAACGGCGCTCGGGTGCATCCGTGTTCCGTTTCACTCTGGCGTACGGCCTTCATGAATTAACTCGCGCGTAAAAATGTCCTGTGAGGTCTAAGCTTAGCAACACCACTCATCGCCCTTCTCATTTGTAACTGCAATTAGGGTCATCGGCCAAACTGGGAGACTGGACTAGGCTTCTCTTGCAGATGAAGTGTTGCAACAGAATCATCAATGTCACACAATAATTGTGTTTTTTTTATTCCTATATTTAACAGCATAGCATAGCCAGATTTCAACAGGCCGCAACACTGGAACTTGCAGAACAGCTACTGAATGCCATCAGCTACATGGAATCACCCAATGTTTAACACTGCTTTTCTGGAGTCTATTGCGCAAGCAGGTTTAACGGTTCGTACCCTGGGCCAATCACAGTTCTTTCCTACAGCTAGCCCCCAAAGTTAGCCAAGTAAATGCAACACATTTCTGAAGTTAGTCAGGCTCTGCAGATAGCTAAGTGAATGTAACTCAATGCTAAAATTGATTAACCCCCAAGATTATCTAAATGAATGCAACAAAATTCTAAAGTTGATTAACCCCCGCGGTTAGCTAAATGAATGTGACACCATGCTAAAGTTGATTAGCCCCCAAGGTTAGCTAAATTAGTGTAACACAATACTAAAGTTGATTAACCCCCGAGGTTAGCTAAGAGAATGTAACACCATGCTAACGTTGATTAAGCCCCGAGGTTAGCTAAATGAATGAAACACAATGCTAAAGTTGATATCTCCTATGACTAGCTAAATGACTGCAACACAATGGTAAAGTTGATTAACCCCCAAGGTTAGCTAAGAAAATGTAACACCATGCTAACATTGATTAGCCCCCGAGGTTAGCTAATTGAATGAAACACAATGCTAAAGCTGGTATCTCCCATGGTTAGTTAAATGAATGTAACACAATGGTGAAGTTGATTAACCCCCGAGGTTAGCTAAGAGAATGTAACACCATGCTCACGTTGATTAGCCCCCAAGGTTAGCTAATTGAATGAAATGCAATTTTAAAGCTGGTATCTCCCATGGTTAGTTAAATGAATGTAACACAATGGTAAAGTTGATTAACCCCCGAGGTTAGCTAAGAGAATGTAACACCATGCTAACACTGATTAGCCCCCGAGGTTAGTTAAATGAATGTAACATAATGGTAAAGTTGATTAACCCCCAAGGTTAGCTAAGAAAATGTAACACCATGCTAGCACTGATTAGCCCCCGAGGTTAGCTTAATGAAGGTAACACAATGGTAAAGTTGATTAACCCCCGAGCTTAGCTAAGTGAGTGTTAGCGCGCTGAAGCCCTACCTGTGACCCTGGCACTGGTACAGCATCTCCACCTCTCGGAAAACACGGCTCCGGCTGTGTCCTGGACTCTTACTGATGATCTGAAACACATGTGGCACAGCCAGAATGAGAGACTAGCGTACACACACACACAAACACACAAACTCTACAGGTCCCTGTATCACGGAGCAGGACTGCCAGCTTAGGAGGCCAACTAAACCCAGTTCAGCCCTGTTCCACCACACCAGATTTATTCCAGAACTGGCTGAGGTCCAGACGTTACTCTACACCGTTAAAAGTGAACTGATCTCGCCTCATGACGCAGAGCTATGGTGTCATGGCACAGATACACAGCTCTAACAAACTTCATAAGATGCAGATTCAACATTTTTCAACAAATTAAGCACAACTACGTCAGCAGAACATTCAGCAGAACATGAAAAGCAGGTCGACTGGAGCACGTGTGAGCGAATGCAGCAGGCAGCAGCCTGTACTGTGAGACGGTGTCTGTCTGCCGTGCAGGCGTGACCTTCCACTCTTCAGGAATCTGTAAGGTCACATTTACCCAAACATCAGGGGCAAGACCGGGCCAACATAATGTCAGCCTCGCAATTCAACCAAAGGAAAACCAGTCTGCCCAGGTGGGTTTGAAATTACACCCGCTCTCTCTCCCTCTCTCTCCCTCTCTCACACACACATACACACACACACTTCCAGGAACAGCAACATCATAACCTATATTAGCAAGAAGGCCCCCCCAAAAAAGAAGACAGCCCCAAAGCAAAATGACTGCTCTGCCCCTCTAAATACAGCTTGTGCTGATAGGAGGGCCTTGAGTCTACATTATAATCTCAGAGCTCAGAGACCAGTGAAGAGCAGGAGTGAAGCTCCTTCCATATCATTACAACACACAGCAGCTCAGGGTCAAATCTGAGGCCCAATCAAAACATCAACGCAGGGCAGCAAGGCCAGCAGGGAACACATTAACAATATAAAACCATAACATTAGGATTAAAAATATAATACCGGCATAATTCTGCATAACCTCAAGATTAAATACTAACTCTGCATAACCTCAAGATTAAATACAAACTTTGCATAACCTCAAGATTAAATACTAACTCTGCATAACCTCAAGATTAAATACTAACTCCGCATAACCTCAAGATTAAATACTAACTCTGCATAACCTTAATCTTAAATACCACTCTGCATAACCTCAAGATTAAATACTAACTCTGCATAACCTCAAGATTAAATACAAACTCTGCATAACCTCAAGATTAAATACTAACTCTGCATAACCTCAAGATTAAATACTAACTCCGCATAACCTCAAGATTAAATACTAACTCTGCATAACCTTAATCTTAAATACCACTCTGCATAACCTCAAGATTAAACAAGCAGACAGAGTCGGCTATATCCCCCGCCTACTGGTATTACTTTGAAGGGACCCTAAAAGGCACATCTAAGCATGTTGATTGTTGCACACATGAAGTTTTGTAGAGCTAGGTTCAGTAGTTTTTGAGTTCTGCTCGAAACGGCGGACGGACGACGGATGGATGCGACGCACGCACGGAGCGAGCCCATTTCAATATCCCCCCCCAACTTCGGTTGGCGGGGGATAATAACAACTCTGCATAACCTTAATCTTAACAGCCAATGGGGAAAGTACGCTTGGCCAACCAAGCAATGTTTTAACTTCATCCGTCACTCACTCACAGAAAAAATATAAAAATTCGATCAAATTCTGAACAGCAGCACTGTGGTCTACTGCCAGCCAGTGTCCGTGTTCACATCCGCTCAATAATAATAATAATAATAATAATAATAATAATTTATTCGCACAGAAAAAGTACAGCAAAGGCAGGAGAAGCAATTTCTTGCTCATCTCCCCGTATTTGTTACTATAAAGATGAATGAGATTAAAGATAAAATAGTAAGTGCATAACCTTAAGGTTAAACACAAACTCAGCTGTGCGCTCTCCCAGTCTCCTAGAAAAGCCCCTCCCGGACCAGCATATTGTCCTGTCGCGCCGCAGGAATTAGCCAGGCGTTTAACAGACCCACGGCGCCAGTTCACAGTGCAGGACTGGGATTAACACAGATACACAGACAGACTGAGCCCTGAGCTCCATATCATCGCAGCGCTTAAACAATGTCCGAGTCAGCAGTTAGACCACTGGGACTGCAGCCGGCGTGCTAAACAAGTCCCCTACAGACCCCGGCGGAGGGCCACAACCGCTGCATTTAACAGACATGCACCAGCGTGTGAAACTGTAACGAGGAGCGACGCAGGTCCCCTTCTGTTTAAGTTAGGGGCCCAAAAGCCGAGGGGACAGAGAGCTACAGAGGCCATGCGCGAGACCCCTTTCATTGGAGGGCTGTAAATCAGCCAGCTCTGCAGAGAGAGCGTAGGGTGGGGGTGCGGGGCAGTATCTGTGTTTGGAGGGGGTGGGGTGGGGATATAAATGTCCCCTGCAGCTTTAACACAAGACTCTCTGCAGCTCCATAACTCAGTCAGAGACCCCCTCCCCCAAACACAGGAGAGACGCTCAGTCCACACACACCCTCCCCCCAGCCCAAACACAGGGCAGTCACATGACCCTCCACACACACACACACCACAACCCCACCAGCTGGACAGAGACATCTGCTCTCTGGGTACAACCCCCACCCCTCCGCTGACATTTCCCACACAGCTCAGCCAATAAGCATCCCCGTAGGCGGAGCTAGCTTGCACTAGCCTGTAGAAGGCTGTGTGGGAATCAGAGGGTGAGAGGGGTGGGTGTCGGGTGTAAACCCATGAGTGTCACCTGCTCGGTCCTCAAGACAGGACCCTATTAACCCTGCATTGAGCATAGTCTAATCAACTGTAAGCCACTGCGTATAATAGGGTTAGCCAAGCGACGCTAGCCCCATACTGCACTGAGACATGATCACGCACTTATCAGCAGCACAGATCACCGTGCAGAGTGCTATACAGGAGTCAGGACTGTCATCTTTACTTCTGTCTGTCAGGTTACAGCAGGGCTCACGCTTTACTTAAAAGGTGCACTATGCAAGTTTGTTTACTTTTTGCGCGATTATATTTTTGTCTCAATTCACCGACATCTCTCCACCATCCGCAAGCTGCCTGCCCCTAAATTCACTGTAAACAAACCCGGGCTCTGGAGGCCGCACAGCGTCACAAACTGCAAATAAACACAAGGGGCACAGGCTGTGCCCCATAACATAACAAACCGTCCCAGCCAATCACCGACAAGAGTTGACAGTTATGGAAGCATGGGAGGGAGGGAACTATGGGAGGGAGGGGCGGGCTAACTCTGTTTTGTTTCAGTTCGAATGTCAACAGAAGTGAAAGTAAACAAACTTGCATAGTGCACCTTTGATGCAGACACCCAGTCAACTGGATAATCCAGTTTTGTGAAACCAGACCCCAGGGTCTGTATGAAGCAGAGTAACCAAGTTCGCAGGATCAATTAAAACTCAAAGCAGTTTCTTTACTTCAGATGATTTTCCAGATCTGGGAGGGTTTCACTCGGTGCAGTCGTGTCTTTCCTGGAAATTAAATAAACAAATAAAACTACACCCATGCAGGCTAGTGCTAAAGCACTCAAATTCCGCTGGCGAGATAAGGGCCTGAGCACAGCAGTAAAAGTCTGCTGCCGGGCTTTCATCTCCAGTAACGTTCTGATAACGTTCAGTACCCAGCAAAGAAACAGGGAAGGTTAAATGAACTGAGGAGGGGCCAACTGGCAGTGCTGTAAAAGCCACACACACACACACACACACACACACACACACACACACACACACACACTCTCTCTGACTTTAGAGGCCAGGGCACAGGGGCAGATCTGATGCAGCAGGTCAACCGTTTACAGCCAATTGTAACTCGCTTCTTTCATGTGATCGTTATCGTGGTGGCAGCCAAGCGAATGTGTATTTTTGGATATCATTTATCGGTGCAGCTCAGCACTGCTGTTACGCAATCTGTTACAGTTACAAAAAAGAAAAACGTTTTCACAGTAATCTCCTGCCACACAAAAGGATAAAGTGACAGGTGCGCCAAATGCGCACTGGAACAATGCGAGTTCTCATTAGTGCACAGTCAATTACAACACTGGCCTGGGGCATGAATTCACATCAGAATATAACAGAGGAATGTAAACACTGCAGATTGTGACCGCTCCCCCACAAAACTCAGCCAGTCACACCACACTTCCTGGCACCGCTGGCAGAACACCATGTTCCAGGCAACAGAAACCCCACTGACCAATCCGAGAGGAGGAGGGGGTGGATCAGCCAATCAGGGAAAGAAAAACAGTGAAGCAGGAAGTTTATGTGCTGAGCTAGCACAGTGTGTGAGAATCCACCACAGAAAAACAACAGCAACAGAAACTGCTGCCTGTGTGCCACTAAACTGCGCTAAACATGCACAACTGTTGAGTTCTGAGTGTGCTCAAGTGCAGAAGAATCCTGTGAGGATCTCCGGTGCATCAACATTGTTTTCAGAAGATAATAAAATCTATTAACTAAACCCTTTAAAAAACAAAATCACTGCTGACAGTCACACGACCAGCTGCCTTGAGGACAATGCCAGTACCCAGAATGCAGTGCGACGTCACACAGCGGAATTTTGAGTCTCCTTGCCGCTCGCGAGTTTACACCCTGACGCGAGAATCGGTAACAGTCATGGCTGTCGTTTCAAACCCGTGCCAGGTCACGAGACAGAGCGTCAGCCCTCGCAGTTAGGCCTCGGTGCAGTCAGGCTCGACACACACCTCCCTCATGTCTGAGGACTGTATGAACAGACTGGAACAGAGCGTAACCCTACCTTGACGGCGTATTCCTTGTTGGTGATGAGGTTAATGCAGGTCTGAACCCTGGCATAAGCCCCTTCACCCAGAATCTCATCCTGCAGCCTGTAAACATCTACAAACAAAAACAAAACAATGACAATTAGCCATTTCCACCGAAACCACGCATGATGCTTTTAAGGACCACAATCACTCACTGGTCACATTCACTGGACAGATTTAGAATGTTTAGTACACTGCACACAAGTCAATGATGAAAGCCCATAAAAAATCCAATAAACCCAAGGACTGCTCCCAATCCAACCAC
Source organism: Gymnothorax javanicus (assembly GCA_029692085.1). Lineage (NCBI taxonomy): Eukaryota > Metazoa > Chordata > Actinopteri > Anguilliformes > Muraenidae > Gymnothorax > Gymnothorax javanicus. Next base: position 160,018,752 of record CM056196.1, read on the forward strand.
AAAGTCAATTATACAGGCAGACGTGCTGATCTCTGAGGGTCTATCAGTGGCACTATCTCCTGAACTGATCTGAGGGTCGATCAGCAGCACTATCTCCGGAGCTGATCTCTGAGGGTCGATCAGCAGCACTATCTCCTGAGCTGATCTCTGAGGGTCAATCAGCAGCACTATCTCCTGAACTGATCTGAGGGTCGATCAGTGGCGCCATCTCCTGAGCTGATCTCTGAGGGTCGATCCGTGGCGCCATCTCCTGAGCTGATCTCTGAGGGTCGATCAGCAGCACTACTGATCTCTGAGGGTTGATCGGCAGCACCATCTCCTAATCCGATCTCTGAGAGTTGATCAGCAGCCTCATCTGTTGAACTGATCAGAGAGTCGATCAGCAGCACTATCTCCTAAACCGATCTGAGGGTCGATCAGCAGCACCATCTCCTGAGCTGATCTCTGAGGGTCGATCAGCGGCACTATCCTGAGGGTCGATCAGCAGCACCATCTCCTGAGCTGATCTCTGAGGGTCGATCAGCAGCACCATCTCCTGAGCTGATCTCTGGAGTCGATCAGCAGCATTACTCCTGAGCTGATCTCTGAGGGTCGATCAGCGGCACCATCTCCTGAGCTGATCTCTGAGGGTCGATCAGCAGCACTATCTCCTGAGCTGATCTCTGAGGATCGATCAGCGGCACTATCTCCTGAGCTGATCTCTGAGGCACTATCTCCTGAGCTGATCTCTGAGGATCGATCAGCAGCACTATCTCCTGAGCTGATCTCTGAGGATCGATCAGCAGCACTATCTCCTGAGCTGATCTCTGAGGATCGATCAGCAGCACTATCTCCTGAGCTGATCTCTGAGGATCGATCAGCAGCACTATCTCCTGAGCTGATCTCTGAGGGTCGATCAGTAGCACTATCGCCTGAGCTGATCTCTGAGGGTCGATCAGCAGCACTATCCTGAGGGTCGATCAGCAGCACTATCGCCTGAGCTGATCTCTGAGGGTCAATCAGCAGCACCATCTCCTGAGCTGATCTCTGCGGGTCGATCAGCAGCACTATCTCCTTAGCTGATCTCTGAGGGTCGATCAGCAGCACTATCTCCTTAGCTGATCTCTGAGGGTCGATCAGCAGCACCATCTCCTTAGCTGATCTCTGAGGGTCGATCAGCAGCACCATCTCCTGAGCTGATCTCTGAGGGTCGATCAGCAGCACCATCTCCTGAGCTGATCTCTGAGGGTCGATCAGTAGCACCGTCTCCTGAGCTGATCTCTGAGGGTCGATCAGCAGGACTATCTCCTGAACTGACGTTGCGCTCAAACACGAGTCAGAGGCACGAGCCCTGTACCCACCCTCGAACCGTCCAGAGAAACTGTCCGTCGCCCTACACCTCTTTTTCTTCTTCGGCCTCTTTTTAGCATCGGGGATGTCGATAGGCTGGCTGGATGGCATATCTACATCAAAATAAAGGATAATAATAAAACATAAATAAATAACAACCAGACAACAGCATCATCAATATCCCTTGCCACCATGAAATCCCATTTTCAAATCCGATCAAAGTCATGACCAGTAACACAGAAACACAAAAGGAACGAGTTCTACTGCAACATTCCCCACTTCCCTTTATCGTGGCGAGGGATAATAAGAGCAAAAAAAATGAGACAGTCAGGAGTTGACAGATTCACAGACAGCCCTGAGATGAGGACCAGCTGTGAGAGGCTTTATACAGCACAGCCCTGAGCGCTGAAAAGCAGGTCATTATGCCGCGCTGCTGCTCAGACAAAAGGGCTACAGTCTGTGCTGGTCTAATCCCCTCCTGCACACCGTCAGCCCTCAATCCAGCCAGGCTGCGAACTGTGGGGCCCTTACATCAGCATTCACACACGGGCTCGCTGACCGGCCATCAGTATATCTGGTGGCTATCGTCAGTCGCAACAGAACTCTCACATTTCAAGGACTGACATGGCCGCACTCCGCAAGACTGGACCGCAGAACTAACATTTTAAACACAAAGAGCGCTTACCTGGTCTCGAGGGGCAGTCAAAACGGAAGGTTGATTCTGAAAGTTGGGAGTCTGTTTTAGTGAAGTCACCGGATTCAAAAGGGTTCTGGCCCTTAAATAAAATAAATAAAAGTGCACATTAATTACTCATCAAACAAGACAATTTCACTCCACAGCAACATTCAAGTTCCCTACACACTGAAATAATCATGACACTACTACTCGCACAGGAAAGCACAAGATTCACTGACAACTAGACCAGTAAGGTCATCAATGAGTTTCAAAATCTTTACTCAAAAAATAACTATTTAAATACTCATTAATCAGCATACAGAAATATCCAGCTTATAAAACCGAATGACTCAACGTATTACATGCACAATTGCAACAGGAAACATTATCGCCTGTAAACTGGCATCCACTAAATGTCACCGCAACAAAAATAAATGTCACTCGTTGAGATATCCCGAGCAATCAATCTTCTCGCATTACAAAAAGCATGAATAACATATAGGCCAGGTGCCAATATCTTCCGAGATTAAACTGTAAAGCTGCCATTCAGGAATGTCCACAACCCCACAAGTCTACTTCCAGTAACAAAACTGTAAACCGCAATCAACTGCGACAGCGGCAACGTGTCCGGTCAAAGTGACCACTATCGGCTAACGACGGCAGCTTACCTTGAAAGAGCGATGGAATCCGGTAACCGGCTCGGAGATCTTATTCTGCACCATATTTACTCTTAACGAAGGTCGGATTTGCACCAGGGCCGACGACTAGATGCAAAACTGCACTTCCGAAACACAGCAGTTATCCCAGAGAGGCAGAGCTGCTCCGATCAGGTCTGAGCGACCAATGTTCCAGGTGTTTTTTTAAACGGGACCCCTGAAAATATCGGAAGGAAAAGTCACATTGCAGTAACATCATTTATAAATTTTGCCAATATTTAATGTTAACAGTCCAGTGCGCCGCCCAATAAAAATCAAAACGTTGAGAAACTATGACGTCATGTGCACAATGGTTTGAATGAGCAGGGCCTTGTCAGAACATGTCTAACAGCCAGCCGTTAACGTCAGAGATTTGGATCCTGTGGCCTGAGGCCCTTCTGCCAGATGAATGCTTGATGAGCTCTTGAATTATGCACAGCTGAGATTCCCCAATGAGCCATAAGAAATAAAGTTGGGCTAGTTGCTACTGGCCAATTAGTTACGCTCATTTTACAGAGGTGTGTCCTCAATCCAATCTTGAAGTTGCCCAAAAGGCAATTCAATCAGTCAATTGCTAACAATTGCTAACTAACCAAGGTTAGCAAGACAGCCAGCAAGCTACCAAAATAAAGTCAGCCACGGTCAAAATGTAGCAAAATCTCGGCTGCTCAGTGGGAAACACCACAGCTAGCGTTAGCTAGCCAGCACTCTGAACTACCTGTAGCATAACATCAGCGAGCAAAGCTCATGAATGTCCAGAGGCAAAGCATGAATAGAGAGCAAGCTTTACCGATCTATCTCCCAGCTGATGTCATCACAAGCATTACTGATCTATGCTCCCAGCTGATGTCATCACAAGCATTACTGATCTATCTCCCAGCTGATGTCATCACAAGCATTACTGATCTATGCTTCCAGCTGATGTCATCACAAGCATTATTGATCTATCTCCCAGCTGATGTCATCACAAGCATTACTGATCTATCTCCCAGCTGATGTCATCACAAGCATTACTGATCTATGCTCCCAGCTGATGTCATCACAAGCATTACTGATCTATGCTTCCAGCTGATGTCATCACAAGCATTACTGATCTATGCTTCCTGCTGATGTCATCACAAGCATTACTGATCTATCTCCCAGCTGATGTCATCACAAGGATCACTGATCTATCTCCCAGCTGATGTCATCGCAAGCATCACTGATCTATCTCCCAGCTGATGTCATCACAAGCATTACTGATCTATCTCCCAGCTGATGTCATCACAAGCATGACTGATCTATCTCCCAGCTGATGTCATCGCAAGCATTACTGATCTACGCTCCCAGCTGATGTCATCACAAGCATTACTGATCTATGCGCCCAGCTGATGTCATCACAAGCATTACTGATCTATGCGCCCAACTGATGTCATCGCAAGCATTACTGATCTATGCGCCCAGCTGATGTCATCACAAGCATTACTGATCTATGCGCCCAGCTGATGTCATCACAAGCATTAATGATCTATGCTTCCAGCTGATGTCATCACAAGCATTACTGATCTATGCTTCCAGCTGATGTCATCACAGGCATTACTGATCTATCTCCCAGCTGATGTCATCACAAGCATTACTGATCTATGCTTCCAGCTGATGTCATCACAGGCATTACTGATCTATGCTCCCAGCTGATGTCATCACAAGCATTACTGATCTATGCTTCCAGCTGATGTCATCGCAAGCATTACTGATCTATGCTTCCAGCTGATGTCATCACAAGCATTACTGATCTATGCTTCCAGCTGATGTCATCGCAAGCATTACTGATCTATGCGCCCAGCTGATGTCATCACAAGAAAGTTAATAAATGTTAAATAAAGTATTCCAACTTTTTGGCCCATAGACCAATAGCAAATGTGTTTGGCTCGAAGAGAAATTCTGTATCGAGAGTTGAAGTCACGCCTTGGCTATAACGACAGCTAACTCTTGAGACTAACATTAGCTAGCTGGCTAATAAGAAGACGTCATTTAGCCAAATATACCGGTAGTTATCTTCAGCTACTAGTAAGCAAGCTAAACAGTCAGACGCGTAGCCGAAAATAACTAGGACTATCATTGGAAATATAGGCAGGACAATAATGTTTTATAGACCATGTAAGTTAACCAACGCAAGCCATCTGCCAGTAAACGCTACATACGGAGCAAGCTCTAACGCTATGTCCGCACAGCCAAGCGCCCGACCCGCAGCACCTCCGCATGCTCCGCTAATGCTGAGCAGCGTTACCCTTATTAAAGTGTACAACCGTAACGCAAGGTATTCCTTTGAAAATAAACAGGCCACCAACGTAAGACATCTATCATCCAGCGGAGTCAGTCTGCGAACAAGCCGCTTGAGAATATCATCAGACGGGCTAGCGAAGCGCTGCTAGCTGTACCGTGACGTGTAGTGAAATATAAGTGCCAACCTATTCGAGATAGAAATGGCGAAACACTTTGCTAGGCCAAATTGGCTTTTAAAGATTTCAAAGCGAAAAGAAAATGTGACTTATCTACCCCGTTGTTATCTTTGCGTCTCCAGCCTTAGCGCCGATGGAGCCCACAGCTTCTGAAGCCGCAGCTGGCGTGAAACAGTCCGCTGTATTACATCAACCGCTGTTCGAGGGAGCTGAGCCACGGCAATGGCAGATGCTTATATAAGCTCTGTCTTCTCCCCGCCCACCTCTCCCTCTGACCCCGCCTCCATAACGGCTCCAAAACATCCAAAATGTTTCAAATGTCACGTGGGTCATGGTGTAAGGCAGGCGAAATATTTCGCTTTGTTCGTTTCAAAACAGAAAGCGCAAATAGAAAGCGAATGCAACAATTAAGCAGAATGATAGACAGAACTGCATATATATAAAATTATTATTCAATTAAAAAAATTCATATTTGTGTAAAAAAATTCTGCTGTTTATTAAAGATTGATGAATTAGTGTACATTTGCATAAAATTAAATGGTGGGATATACTAATAAAGTACATTTAACTGCTGTTTCATGTTTTTATAGATATAACACTGTATTTCTTTACACCAGTGCCTCTTTTAGGAGATGCACAAAGAGTGAAGAAGGTGAGTGACAAGTTTCATAATTCTCTTCGGCTGTCAGGCTTCGTGTGGCGGATTGTGCACACGTGGGAAGCATGATTCTTTTCATAAATGAGCGGAATAGATATCAAATTCATAAATTTGGGATTTTCTACCTATTATGATCCGGCAAGCCCCACCCTCGCCTACTACGAGCCAAAGAGACCTATTACACGCTTTACAATAACTATTTATGGGGTAAAAAAATATATATTTATATTTCAAAGTGGAAATATTTTCAATGATTTTTACTTGGCAGTTGCATTTGTAGTCTGGTGAGACTCCAACAGCACGTGCAAACAGAGGCGTGGCAGGCCCCTCCCCTCCGCTCATAAAATGTCATTCCCCCCCCCCACACACACACCTTTTCAAATTTTAATATTTAAAAAGTATAAAGAAAATTCACAAACTCCATTGCAAACCCCCACTTCAAATACCTGTGGAAAAACTTAGGTTTAATTCATTGAAAGGGTCAAGAGTGGGCAGCTCCGTTTTATCTGGCCCTGCAGTTGTCAAATAGTAGTTTTCTGTGTTCAGTGATGGTCATTGTCAAAAAAAAAAGATAAAAAAAACAGCACTATGTTTTGTTCAAGAGGGATTCGGTAACTTTGGCAACATTTTTGAACTTTCTGGACACAAAGCGCCCAATCGTATTGTTTCTCACAAGTTTTTACAAACAAAACTTTCATTACTGACTTTTCACATCAAAGTAAAAACCTAATCTTTTATCCACTGCTTCAGAATATAACAATTGAATAGACCAACATATCATTATTTGCTCATAATGTAAGCACAAAAGTAGGCAAATGCGCGGCTGATGTCGCTCTTGCAATTAGTGCAGCCCTTTAACAGCAGGGCACAGGAACAGTTTAACCTAAAGACAAAATCCTCAAAACCAGTTCATGCAAACAAAAATAGCCTGCAAGGTCCATGCTTTATGTGGAATGATGTCAGCGGGTAGTTGTGAGTTGTGCACGAAAGATCAATACAGTGGAACATGAAACAGATCAAGAAGATACTGTTCAGAGAGAAAAGTCAAGAATATAGGCAGGAATGGTCTTCTCCTGAGAAGGGCTTCATTTCCCAGCGAATGATCGTCCCGTGACCTCGGCGCATTTGACACATTTCTCGCAGTATATGATGCATATGAAATACAATTTCACAACGCGATGCTAATGAAATAACTCCACTTTAATGACGTCACAGTCTCCTTCCTCTGAGTCTTGAGTGACACCAGTCTCAACACAGCCTATTGGCTGAAATCATTTCACTGAAATCTTGCCCTCAGTAAAAGCTATTATTAATTCATTCATTCATTTTGTTACAGACAGATGAAAACTGTGCATGAACAGAAAGAATAAGACTATAATATTATTATAAGAATTAATAATGATCACATTACATGACTACTTTGCAGCTGCAAGCATGAAGTCTAAGGTCTTAGAGGAAGTTTATATATAGCAGCTGGAAGGTTATCTGGTCACCAGTGCCAATCTGTGTGGTTTCTAATGTGAGCTTTTGACTGTATAAATTGCACTAAACCTTTTCTTAAGCTTATTGACTGGCCTGTGCCCAGGTATATTGGCAGAATGTTGATATACTGGTGTGTTCACCAGAGGAAGGCACTAAGATGGAGAAATACCCTTTCTAAGACATTTACAGTTGGTAATGGTGCGAGGCAGCACAGAATACTTTCACCATATTTTTCTAATGTGTATATAGATGATCTGTTGCTCAAACTGAACTTGTGCATCACTTGTTGTGTAACTGGATCCACAGAAGTCTGCCATTATATGCATGTAGATGACTTAGCTGTCTTTTTTCTCCACATAACAGTAACCTGGTTAGACTTTTGAAGGAATGTGAGAAGACTGGTGCTGAGAATGACATTCTCTACAGTCCTGCTGAAGGTGCGCTGGTGGTTATTAGAACATCAGATTACAGGCAGCTAAGGATTCCAGGGATTCATTTAAAATACCTGCTGCTGAGTGAGAAGCAGGAAGTGACATATTTGGGTCACTTTATCACAGATGACCTCACTCATAATGGGGATGTTGAGCGACAGCTCTGTCCCCATTATGCTCAGGGAAACATGTTAATTAAAAAACTATATATATATATATAGCAATAGTGTCAAAGCTTAACTCTTTATAACTTACTGCACACCCATCTACGTGGCCCACCTATGGTGGAAAGACAGAAACTATTCCATGCAAGCTTCATTATGTTCTGAGGGTGCATCTGCTGCTCCCTAGGTTTCATAGCGCAGATGTCTCCGGCCTGCAGGGTCCGTGATTGTCGTGCAACAATTAGGAACCTTTTCCATAAGTTTATATTCAGTTTGGATGAGCCAAGGAACTGCGCTTTGGTCAACACCACTGAGAGTGATCTCAGATACACATGTGGAATGTGGAGAGACTGGTGCAACGAACAGTACATTTATTTTTCTGTGTCAAATTCTTTTAGTCTGTAGTCTGTATGTATACATATATACATATATATATATATATATATAAAACCCCAATTCCAAAATAGTTGCGACAAAGTGTACATTTTGAATAAAATCAAAATGCAATGACTTTCAAATTACAGCAGCTGGTATTTTGCTCACAATAGAACAGAGATAACATAGCAAATGTTGAAACCGAGAAATTTTACAATTTTATCCACAAAATGAGCTCATTTCAAATTTGATGGCTGCTACAGGTCTCAAAAAGGTTGGGACAGGGGCCTGTTTACCATGGTGTAGCATCCCCTCTTGTTTTTAACACAGAGCGGAGGCATCTGGGCATTGAGGAGACAAGTTTCTTGAGTTTAGCCATTGGCATTTGATCTCACTCTTGTTTAATACAGGCTTCCAGCTGCTGGAGAGTTTTAGGTCTCCTTTGACGGACTTTTTGTTTAATTATGCGCCAAATGTTCTCAATCGGTGAAAGATCAGGACTGCAGGCAGGCCAGTTCAGCACACGGACTCTTCTACTACGAAGCCATGCTGTTGTAATAGCTGCAGTACGTGGTTTTGCATTGTCCTGCTGAAATACACAAGGCCTTCCCTGGAATAGATGTCGTCTGGAGGGGAGCATATGTTGCTCTAAAACCTTTATATACCTTTCAGCATTCATGGTGCTTTTTAAAACATGCAAGTGTCCCACACCATATGCACTAATGCATCCCCATACCATCAGAGATGCAGGCTTTTGAACTGAATGCTGATAACAGGAGGGGTGGTCTTTCTCCTCTTTAGCCCGGAGGACACAACGCCCATGATTTCCGACAAGAATGTCAAATTTGGACTCGTCTGACCACAGGACACTTTGCCACTTTGCTACAGTCCATTTTAAATGAGCCTTGGCCCACAGAACATGGCGGCGCTTCTGGATCATGCTCAACAATGGCTTCCTTTTTGCATGATAGAGTTTTAGGTGGCATCTGTGGATGGCATGGCAGACTGTGCTTACAGACAGTGGTTTCTTGAGGTATTCCTGGGCTAATTTAGTAATGTCAGTGAGAGAATCATGCCGGTGAGTGATGCAGTGGCATCTTAGGGCCCGAAGATCACGGGCATCCAGTTAAGGTCTTCGGCCTTGTCCCTTAGGCACAGAGATTTTTCTAGTTTCTCTGAATCTTTTGATGATGTTAGGCACTGTTGATGATGAGAACTTCAATTCCTTTGCAATTTGACATTGAGGAACATTGTTTTTAAAGTATTCCACAAATTTTTTACGCAAGCCTTCACAGGTTGGAGAGCCTCTGGCCATCTTTACTTCTGAGAGACTCAGCCTCTCTAAGACATCCCTTTTATAGCATATATATCATGTTACACACCTGATGCCAGTTAACTTAATTACTTGGTAAATGTTCTTTCAGCTGATTCTCTTATATATTAATAGCTTTTTCAGCCCTTTTTTGCCTGTGTCCCAACTTTTTTGAGACCTGTTGCAGCCATAAAATTTTAAATAAGCTCATTTTGTGGATGAAAATGTAAAATGTCTTAGTTTCAACATTTGAAATGTTATCTATGTTCTTTTGTAAGTAACATATTGGGTCATGTGATCTGAAAGTCATTGCATTTTGATTTTATTCACAGTTTACACTTCGTCACAACTATTTCGGAATTGGGGTTGTATATGTATAATTACATTATTCGCTCCGCTTTTTTTAGGTTGTGCGACCTGTTTTAAAAATTGTCGCACATTGGTGTCTGATCGATCTTCCCCAAATGAGAGCTAGAGTGGGAGAAGGTTCTTCATCTTAACTCACCCCCAGCCTGTGATATCTTTTGTCCTGTAAGAGGAGCCGGGAATGCCCTCTGAATGATTACATATTGGCCGAAAAGAAAGTGGCGGAGACTGCTCGTGCCTACAAGGCCACATGATGCAGCTACTCTTTTTTTTTTAACAGTTTTCTTCGCGTATTCTCCGCCGTTTTGAAAGGCTAATCATACCTACGCTATCAGTGCGTAAATGGATGTGTGAGCACGTGGTGACGCGCACGTGCGCGGCTGCGTTTTGCATGTATGCGTGTGTAAAAGGGTGTGCTGCGTGCGCGCGGTGACCTCCGGCTTCGCTGGTGCATCTGCTGTGCGGACTCTCCCGCATCAGCTTTCCCATTCACATGTCACTCATTTACTCGCACGTTTCGCCCCCCCAGAAAGCTTTCTGGTAAGTGAGTTCCAGGAAAAGGAACGAGGGGGGGGGACTTGCGGCTCTGGTTTAAAGGCAGAACTGTAGGAAAATATTAATCAAGTATATTCAAATGTATTAACCAATCACCAATCAACTAAAGCATTATTGTATTGATTCATTATAACCATATATCTGAATTATTGTATTAATCATATATTTGAATGCATTATATAATCGAGAACTAAATGGTGTTAACTGAATCAGTGTACCCAAGAAAAATGTACTTAAACAATGTATATTCCTAGCATGAGAACCAATGACAGACAAGCCTCATATGCTGCACAAAGCCTTAAGTGCTGCCGTAAATTTTCTATTGTTTTTGTATCAGGCTCGTTCTCAATTTGGAGCTAAGAACTGGGTCCTGCTTGCAGCAGGACTTTTCTGTTCCCCTTATCTGAAGATACAGAACCACTAAATTTAAGTAGCGCAGAGGTGAAATAAAGTTGAGACGCCTGGTAAACCACAAAAAAAGAAGACATCTGTATGGCGAGACCTTGAGTAAAGCTGCAGAGCTGTTATAGGTTTAGCAATACCATGTCAGGTGCAGGTCAAGTATCTTTAGATAAGGGAAGGGGTACAGGGGTTGGTTCTCATGGAAACTGTGAAACTGGTAAGGTTGATATGATACATTGAATATGACTGACGTGTAAACACATCCAACGAAAACAAGAAGTTAACGAGCTATAAAGACGGGGACTTAGAAGGTCTCGGGGCTCTCGATCTTTGACAGCCCTCTGATCCTGCACGACCAGAGACTCCTCACCCGAAGATGCTTCGCACCCCTGAGCGCTCTTTTTCAACTCTTTGCTGAAGATCATCTGATTTTGTATCCCTTGATGGTTTGATGCCTATTTACATTTTGTCTGATTACATGCATATGAATTTATCTGATTGTATACATGATTTACCTTCTGATTAAATACAGAAAAACTATTACGCTGCTAAAAATGTTTTTGGGTCCTTCATTTAAAGGTCAACGCTAACCAGTACGAATTCCTCAACAAAACTCACCTCTTTTCTTTTAACATATTCCCCGAGTGATCATACCAGTTACATGCGGAGGATCCTTTATCCGCATAAGGCGCTAATAACCATACCAAATACCGCCTTCCCAATTTCATACCTATATGACAGGCTTTCAATTATGTCTCTTTCACTACAAGCCCATCATTCATCAAAACTAAGTAGTGTTTTTAGTGGGGAGTAGTTTTACAACTCAGGTAATCTAATAGCGCATTCACACTTCGTACTCATTGCCTGGTACATTCAAAACTGCAGGGGTTGAAGTATATAATTTTTGTCAATTGTGGGTGTCTGTAATTACAGGAATTATATTAGCTGGATAGATTTGAGTAGCTAGTTAGTTATATTTATTTAAAGCTAGTTGGCAAAATATCCCGTGTCCTTGATTTTCCCTCAAATTGCAGTAGGTGAGAAGTGCTTAATTTTAAAGAACTTGCAAATGCTCGGCAAATTCGCCACACATAGCTTGGATCCCCCACATTTAGGCCTACCCCAATGGTAGCTCTTTCTGCGAGCATGGAAAAAAAATCACGAGCTATTGAGGAACACAATAATGCTAATTTTTATGATCCAGTGCTGGAACTAAATACAGAGTCAGAGTATAATCCAATAGTAGAGTTTACTGAGAAAATGTCATTGATGGAGGGACGGAGCCTAGAGCAGAATCGCACCGTGCAGTACAGATACAGGCAAAGTGTTGGACGGGAGAATTTCGCAATGCAATGTATCTAGCTGTTGACACTGAGACATTTTTTAAATTGCAATAGCAGTGTGAATCACTTTGGATAAGATCACGTTCTGAAGTGTCTCTAATGCTATGTCATGTCTTCAGTTTCAAGAGATTAAACAAACAAGAATTGTTTAATGTAGAAACACAATAAATCGTACAATGTATTGCACTCATATGCGGTGTATGGCACAACTAAAGACAAGTAATAAGTCGCTGACATAGGCTACATATTTCTGTGCGATAGCGATTGCATTCACTCCCAAAAGTTGCATCAGAAATGATGCAGTTTGAACCACCCCATGTTACAAAATGATAGTTCAATTTTTTGTTTTTTCTTTGCCATTGGAATTTCACAAAGCAGAAGTCCCACGACAAAAGTTGGCTAAATCTCTCATATTGACCATTGTGATTACTGGAAATCGTAGAGCGATTACGTAATTTAAAGAGGTATTTTAGGTTTTTGTGACTGCTGGCAAAGGAATCCAAGGTCTTGGATTTTCTGTAACAGTCCAGACAAGTAGATCGACAAAGAAAGGAAAGAACAATCTTTAGAGAAAGTTTGCGGAATTTTGTTTAGCAGTTGAATGTCAAAACAATTAAATATTAAAACCATAGTCTTTCAGGTAAGGGGGACAAGTTTTCTTTTGGCGGAGCTATTGCTTTGACAGACGCAACTTTTTTTTTTAAATGAGCTCCTGATGAATTAGTCCACGATTCTTTCCCAGCCCTCTAGTGGCATGAAAGTTCAGCGGGGTCGCAATCATTCATCGAGCATGTAACAATGGACCAAACACGCGGCTCCTCGTCTGCATTCCTGCAAATGAGAGAGCAGTTGGGGTATACTGCTGCTTCGATTGCATACACCGTATAAAAAGGGCATTTCAGATTTCCACCAGGGCTTATAAAGTGCCCCCAAAGTTAAGGTGAAATACGGACGCAGATGTATGTGATTCCTGGTGAACACGGGTTTGAGCTGTCCTCAAGATGATTCATGTCCGGTTGTTCAGAGAGCAGGCGTGCGTTTTTAATGCGGGACGGATGCTGCTCGCGGACAAGCACGCACTGCAGCTGTCGCACGTACTGCACGGAGTCGAGAAGAGAAGAGGGGGAGGGGGTGTAAGAGAAGGGGAGGGGTGTAAATACAATGCTGCTGCTGCTAAAACGTGCTGGAAAATGTTGAACTGTACTGCATTTCAGAGATGCACAGAACAATGAACACGTTAGCGTAAATTTGGTCATTAAAAAAGAAAACATGTTCTGACAGTTCAGCGGCCTGTCGTCTCTGGATGTCATTAAGCTGCACATCGAGGCCCACCTTACTTGCGCTAAACCGGAGGAAGCACTCATCAGCCTGGTTGCATGATAGTTGTCATTATTTTGCGGAAGAAAGCAATTAACAATAGACCTAATATTTCTCCAATTTATTCTGAAAGTCAGTATCCTCTTTTGCAACCTACAGGGTCATGTGAAATCACATAATGTATTGGGCAAAAAACATCTATTCAAACACCTGGGGAGAATTTCTCATATTTTGCGTGTGCGTGTGAATCCTTTGTGTTGTACAATTAAGGGCCGATAAATTGTCTCAAATATTGCTGCCTTCTTGGCCAGGTCACCATTGTAAAAGAGATTTTTTTTTTAATCTCAACTGGTTTTTTACCTGGTTAAATAAAGGTTTAATAATAATAATTAATTAATATGACCCCAAACAAACCATTTTCATGCTGATAAATTCTTTCATTATTTCAGTCTTTCTGGCCGTCGCGATCCTTCCTCGATAGTATAGGCAACAGTAGCATTCGCAAGACGAATTTAGCCCGACAATTTACTCCAGAAAACTCTCGAACCCATATATGGGTCCGCAAAATGCAGCTGCCATGTTCAAACCTGAGGCACTTAAGGTCCATTTTAAACCCCAGCAGAGATCCTAAGGTTTCCAGCAATCCCCAACAGTTTCGGCTGAAGCACAGGGAACTGTGTATGAAATTATGCATCGAGATATTTTCCATTTGATGTAATGTGGTCACAAAAACATTGCGTCCTGGGTTTGAATATTTCTCTCAATATGCAGCAAGTGTAATGACGCGTGAGTGTAATACTGAAACCAACGGATACAGAATATGCATGTGACATTGTGCCATGCAATACTTTTTCTGACTTCGAACCTATACTTGAGTGAAAAGTTAAAGTTTAAGGGGTTAATCACTCCTGCTGACCTATCATGGCTTGGGCTTTTCCTTTTGAGGAGAGATGCGTGAAATACTTTCTCTTGCTCTTGATTTTAATTCTCACCTCGGGAGCCGCCACATGCGTTATCCGCAGGTGCTCACAGCCTCTCTCGGCATGCCCTTCTGCCGCTCACATTTCGCGCACACGTCACTGATCGTCCCCACATGCTTAGACTGGGGTGAGCTCGTGGGAAATGGTTTTCACACAGTGGGTGCATCTCAAAGCGTAGGCTGTATCCTTGGAAGGCTGCATTTTGAAGGACTGACACTTATTTTCATCTGTCAAGCTAATATTAAGGGTGAGAGATAAGGTCAAGTTTAGGTTTGGGTTTGGGGCTAGGTTTAGGGTTAGAGGTTACAGTTAAGGTCCGACTTCGGGAAACCGGTGACGACTCGCTTAAACCAAAGCTGTTTAACGGAGGTAAAATGACATCATTTTGGTGGACGGAAGTATGTGATGACCCCTAAAAATGCTCCCTTCGAAGAGTGCAGCCTATGCTTTGAGATGCACCCTGGTACTTGGGGACCTCTGAGTATACAGTTTACGTCCAAAATGTTCAAACAGCAATTTCCATCCAAAATTGTGAATTTTTAAAGTGCATGTACAAATCATATCCATGGCGATTATTAAGCTACATGAGGCGTGGGCCTATATAAAAAATAGTTCATACGTCATGACCAATTGAGAGTTCTGTAATCTTGTGCTTTACTGAAAATTTTGCAGCAAAAGAGGGAAAAATGGTAAATAATGATTAAAATAAACCAGTCAAGTGAAATTGCTGTGAAATCGTGGACACACGGTCCATTAAGGCCACGTTCCCTCCTAAAATGGCAGGCATATTATAATCTTCCTCCTGTTACAGAAGAATGCAGCTTGAAACCGTGGTCCTAACTGGGAACAGGACCTAACACATATTAGAATGGGACACGAGACAGCAAATTTCGATGACTGACTCACAGAGAAAGCTGTAGCAAAGGGAGGACGTCTCACTAACAACTTTCACAGTACAAATGGAAGATATTAATGAGGACATTTTTTCCATACTGCCCATCGTACACTAAACATGAACACTAAATAACGGGCCAAGGGTCTCGAAGTGTGAGTAGTTAGGAGGCAGTTTTTGACTCTTGCAGCAACTTCTCTTGCCAGTCCTCACCTTACTTTACTCCCGGCGCCAGCCCCAGACGACCCTCCCATTTCATCTGAGCGCAGAAGTTCATTCATGACTGATTTGATGGTTTGGTTTAAATATTTGCTTTGAAATGAATCAGTACTGTGGGGTTAGGATGGAAAAACAGCAGGCAGTGATTATGTAAGCCCATCAGGCCCCATGTTTGCCCAGCGGGGCCCGTCAGGTGGAGAGGGAGAGCGAGCCGCTCGCTGTTTTTCCGGAAGGAATCACGCCCTATTCACAGAGGCAGAAAATGCTGCGTCAGGTGCGGGTGCAGCTCCACAATACTCCAGAGCTGGCAGCGTTCGGTCGAGGGACTGAGGAGCTTTTTATCATTTCTGAAGTCTTCATTTACACTCTATTTGTTCTTCAGTGACTCTCTTACTTCCTCTTTATTTACTCTTGACTTGCTCTTTATCAACTCTTTACTTGCTCTTAATTTACCCTGCGGTTGTTTATTTACTCTTTACTGACTCCATATGTACTCTTCACTTACTCTTTATTTAACGTTTGTTTACACTGTACTTGCGATGTATATGCGTCACTTGCTCTTTACTTACTCAATTACTTTTCTCATCATTTACTCTATTCATTTATCATTTAAGAGCCAGTTTTTATAAGATTCACCCAGTAATACATCGGGGGGTGATACATCATAGTCATGGATTTTCCTAATTCTTTGACATGTTGAAGGTCCATGTCTCAAATGGCAAAATCCAAATTCTGAGGTCTCTGGACCCATTACTTTTTTTTCTAGGCCCCCTTTAAACTTTGGGGGTTAATCAGCCTGAAAAAGAAAACTGACTTTTAGGAGCGTATATCTCAGTGCACCCGTGACAGCCCAGACTCATTTTCATGGATGTGTATCCACAATTAAAGATCTTTCAGAAAACGTTAACATTTCCATGGGGAGTTAAGGGCGCAGCTGATAGGGGACGCTTCAATCAGCTACCCAAGCCAACACAACCCAGTTTTTATCAGGGATTTACAGGCTGCGCCCTCAGCAGCCCAACGTGTTTTACACATCATAAGACAGTGTAGTTACCCTCTACCTAACGAACATAAATTCGGGTTGGGCTGTGACAGGCGCATGGATATAGAGGCGCTCTTTATGGAAAAAAGAAGTAACGGGTCTTGAGACCTAAAAATCTGGATTTTGCTATTTGAGACATGCCTACAACATACCAAAGAATCAAAAAAAAAAAAAAAAAATCCATGACAATGATATATCATGAACCGGGTGAATCTTAGAAAGACTGGCTCTTAATCCTTACTTCCTCTTCATTTATTATTGACTTGCTCTTTTTCTATCCTTTGCTTGCTCTTAATTTACTCTCCACTTACCTTTCATTTACTGCTTACTGACTCCTTATATTCTTTACTTTCTCTGTATTAAATTTCTCTTGTTCTTTATTTACACTTTACTCAGTCTTGATATAGGCTTCACTTACACTTTATTTACCCTTTACTTGTTCGTTATTTACTCTTTACTTATGCATTATTTACTCTTTGCTTACTCTTTTCACTTACTCTTAATTTACTCTTTATTTTCTCTTCACTCTTCCTTTACTCTCGCTCTTTATTTTCTCTTCACTTACTCTTCCTTTACTCTCGCTCTTTATTTTCTCTTCACTTACTCTTCCTTTACTCTCGCTCTTTATTTTCTCTTTACTTACTCTTCCTCTACTCTCGCTCTTTATTTTCTCTTCACTTACTCTTCCTTTACTCTCGCTCTTTATTTTCTCTTCATTTACTCTTCCTTTACTCTCGCACTTTATTTTCTCTTCATTTACTCTTCCTTTACTCTCGCTCTTTCTCTTTACTTACTCTTCCTTTACTCTCGCTCTTTATTTTCTCTTCACTTACTCTTCCTTTACTCTCGCACTTTATTTTCTCTTCATTTACTCTTCCTTTACTCTTGCTCTTTCTCTTTACTTACTCTTCCTTTACTCTCGCTCTTTATTTTCTCTTCACTTACTCTTCGTTTGCTCTCGCTCTTTATTTTCTCTTCACTTACTCTTCCTTTACTTTCGCTCTTTATTTTCTCTTCACTTACTCTTCCTTTACTCTCGCTCTTTATTGTCTCTTTACTTACTCTTCCTTTACTCTGGCTCTTTATTTTCTCTTCACTTAATCTTCCTTTACTCTCGCTCTTTATTTTCTCTTCACTTACTCTTCCTTTACTCTGGCTCTTTATTTTCTCTTTACTTACTCTTCCTTTACTCTCGCTCTTTATTTTCTCGTTTTGCTCCTTACTTACTCTTCATTTACTTTTTAATTCCCTTTATTTTATCCTCATTTACTCTTCACTTTCTCTTTACTTACTCTATATTTACCCTTCAATTTCTCTTTACTTACCCTTTATTTAATCTTTACTTACTGTTTATTTACTCTTCATTTGCTCTTTACTTATTCTTCATTTACTTTTTAGTTAAACGGCTGTTACATATAAACCCCAATTCCAATGAAGTTGGGACGTTGTGTAAAACTTGTATAAAAACAGAACACAATGATTTGAAAATCCTTTTCGACCTATATTCATTTGACCACACTACAAAGACAAGATATTTAATGTTCAAACTGATAAACTTTATTGTTTTTTTTGGAGATATGCACTCATTTTGAATTTGATGCCTGCAACATGTTCCCAAAAAGCTGGGACAGGGGCACTAAAAGACTGGGAAAGTTGAGGAATGCTAAAAAAACACCTGTTTGGAACATTCCACAGGTGAACAGGTTAATTGGAAACAGATGAGTGTCATGATTAGGTATAAAAGGAGCATCCCCGAAAGACTCAGTCGTTCACAAGCAAGGATGGGACGAGGTTCACCACTTTGTGAACAACTGTGCGAGCAAGTAGCCCAACAGTTTAAGAACAACGTTTCTCAACATGCAATTTCAAGGAATTTAGGGATTTCATCATCTACAGTCCAAAATATCATCAAAAGATTCAGAGAATCCGGAGAAATCTCTGCACATAAGCGGTAAGGCCGAAAACCAACATTGAATTCCCGCGACCTTCGGTCCCTCAGGCGGTACTGCATTAAAAACTGACATCATTCTGTAAAGGAAATTACCATGTGGGCTCAGGAACACTTCGGAAAACCACTGTCAGTTAACATAGTTCGTCGCTACATCTACAAATGCAAGTTAAAACTCTACCATGCAAAGCGAAAGCCATATATCAAGAACACCAAGAAATGGCGCCGGCTTCTCTGGGCCGGAGCTCATCTGAGATGGACTGACGCGAAGTGGGAAAGTGCGCTGTGGTGTGACGAGTCCACATTTCAAATTGTTTATGGAAATCACAGATGTCGTGTTCTCCGGGCTAAAGAGGAAAAGGACCATCCAGATTGTTATCAGCGCAAAGTTCAAAAGCCAGCATCTGTGATGGTATGGGGATGTGTTAGTGCCCATGGCATGGGTAACTTGCACATCTGTGAAGGCACCATTAATGCTGAAAGCTACATACAGGTTTTGGAGCATCATATGCTACCATCCAAGCAACCTCTTTTTTCAGGGACATCCCTGCTTATTTCAGCAAAACAATGCCAAGCCACATTCTGCAAGTGCTACAACAGCATGGCTTCATAGTAAAAGAGTGCGAGTCATAGACTGGCCTGCCTGCAGTCCAGACCTGTCTCCCATTGAAAATGTGTGGCGCATTAAGAAGCGCTAAATACGATAATGGAGACCCCGGACTGTTGAGCAACTGAAGCACGAACGGGAAAGAATTCCACCTACAAAGCTTCTACAATTAGTGTCCTCAGTTCCCAAATGCTTATTGAGTGTTGTTAAAAGGAAAGGTGAAGTAACACAGTGGTAAACATGCCCTGTCCCAGCTTTTTTGGAACGTGTTGCAGGCATCAAATGCAAAATGAGTAAATATTTCCAAAACAACAATTAAGTTTATGTGTTTGAACATTTAATATCTAGTCTTTGTGGTGTACTCAATTGAATACAGGTCAAAAAGGATTTGCAAATCATTGTATTCTGTTTTTATTCACGTTTTACACAATGTCTCAACTTCATTGGAATTGGGGTTTGTAGAAACAAACAGTAGGAAGACAATGTTGTATACCAAGGCCACAGGGGGGCAATGACATTAACGGCATGCTTCCCCAGCAAAATATGCAATAAATTTGGCTAATTAAGAAGATGGAGGCGACAGTGGCACCACTCCTGGGCAAGTGTCTGGCGAGTGTTCAGTGACCATGGAAAAAAGTATGTGAAATCATGTTTGACATGGATCAAAGTACTTCTAACTCTTTA
The DNA here is from genome assembly GCA_029692085.1 of Gymnothorax javanicus. NCBI lineage: Eukaryota > Metazoa > Chordata > Actinopteri > Anguilliformes > Muraenidae > Gymnothorax > Gymnothorax javanicus. The sequence goes on from CM056196.1 coordinate 160,038,667, forward strand.
TTTGCACAGGTGGGTTCCTTGAGGCCCTGATCTCATTACCTCCACCAAGGAGGTTATGTTTTTGCTTCCATTTGTTTATTTATTGTTGGTTGTCGAAATGTCACTTTGTTCCATTAGTCGTCTGTCTGTCTGTTTGTTAGCAGAGTTGCCTAGGCGTGGCGGAGGTGCTGCGAGCTACCGAGTGCCCTTAAGAAATATTATATTATCCACTTGTCCTAGGCCACACATTTAAAGTTTTGAGGCAAAGGTCAAAGTACTAAGTAACTGTTGACCACGTTACGAAATTGACCCTAGTCTCGAGTCGGACACCAGAGGATTTCGACAATCGCCCTGCTAGGCAGGAGTCTTTTATTTGTTTGTCTGTCTGTTAGTAGGACATCTCAAAAATGATTGCTTATATTTTAACCAAACTTTGCAGGATGTTAAAGCAGCACAAGAGGAACAAGTGATTAAATTTTAGCGTATCTAGGCCAAAGTGCAGCTGAGATATAGGCCAAAGTTCAAATCTAGCTATGCTGGCAGAGGTATGGGCTCTCGCGAGTCCAGCTCTAGTTCTCAAATGATTTGCAGATGTGCACCAAATAAACCAAACAAAAAGGAGTAACTCAGTAAAAAACCTCCATTTTCCTCTTAAATTATACTTGTTGACAGTGATCACAAGTATAGGCTTACTATGAGCGGTTAAAGTAGTTTCAATAGTAGCTATTTTGTGACCTTAGAATTATAAGGCTCTATCTGCCCCAGAAACGTATACATGATAGAACCTTGTAATACTGAGGTCACGATTTGTCAGTTTCTGACCAAACCAAATTTACATTGTGTCATGATTGTAACATTCATTTAGTCATTTTGACGTCCAAAATATTTCCAGAACTACCGATCTTTGGTTGTGAAGAATGTTTTTAAAATTTACCTTTTACAGGAAACACCTCCTCTCCCACTCCCCTCTAATCCTGATTGGTTGAAAAACATTCTGCTCCACAGTGGTAGCCAATCATCAGCTGCCACCTGCCAAATATTTCTGGATTGTTCAGACTAAGCCATATAGTGATCCAACCCTGTGTACACTGTTTGCAAGCACATCATACCTAGAGAACTTGATTTTTCTGAAATTTCTTTCCATAAAGTTAATTGAACTGAATTCTCAAAGAATTATTTCCTTACCCCAGAGGAGATATTGCTTTGTGCAATTCTATGTATGTTTCTGTGTTACTATTAAACACTATGAGGGAGGCAGGAAGTTTCTGAAACTTACTCTGCAAAAAGCACGTTGCAACAACAGTTCCAATCTTTTTTACTTCCCACAAGTGGGACATTATTTTCAGTTGAATTTTGCTTGGTGAGTTGAGGTTGTCCTTTGCTTAACCTCCTCTGCCATCTTGATTAATGCAGTAAAATGTTAGAAAATAGTACTAATGTTTAAAGTCAAAAATATGTGACTAAAATTTGTTGAGAAGAACTCCTTATTGTTGCACAGGATTGTTCAGCCTACATTTTTGTATAAAATGCAATGATGGCTTTGGTGTTTTCCAGGATAAAGAGCTGGATGAAAACCATTCCCATGTCAGAAAGCTGGTGGGTTTTCACAGGTGTGCGAAAACATTAAAGCACATTTAACTACATATGCTATTAAATAATATAATGACATAAAATGCATGTAGATTTATTATACTCCTAGTTTTGCTGCAATGTTGCACAAAGCCTTATGAAGGGGACTCAGATGTTGAGCATGAATCACATGGTCTGGATTTACTCAACTAATAGGGGGGCTCCTTGGTCACAGACAAGTACTTTATGAAAAACTAGACGTTTCAGGTCCCAACACTCTGCAGCTGAGCATGCATATGCACTCCACCAATGACAGCAAAATAACCATTACTTCAGAAAGCCATACGACATTATAGCTAACAGAAAACATCTCAGCAAGATCATCCATTGCTTTGTGCTGACAGCTATTTTAGGGGATAGTGTTTCTGCCTCCCATATTGAGAATGTGTTTTGAAAGCAGTTGTTTTTGGGGAAACAACAGGTCCCCACAATGAACACTCCTCATAGGTTATAGACTCAGTCTGCCAGACAGACTCCAGCGCCTCAAACCCAGATCAGTATCGCCGAATGCCTGGCTGCCATGTTACATCATCACTCCCAACAATGGCAGCATTCTTCTCACTGAACTCTACGGCCCACCTTCAGTTCGGCCAATTAGTTTCATAAGCGGTGGCGTTTGACTCATTAGCCCAGAATGCGTTTCAGTCACAAGATGTTCTGCCCTGCTCAAGGTCTCGGTGCTTATCGAATGGAATGCATTATACATGCGCCTGAGCGCTGATCCATCGCTGTCCCACTTTCCCCCAGAACCTTCTTAACCCCATTCAAGTGTGATGTCACAAAAAAAGTGCTCAGAATGTTCTGATTTGAGCATCCTAAACCAATGTAATAATAAGCACATATAATTGAAAAGCCCTGGAGTTCTAGAACAAGGAATTGAATTGCAATTATGAGATGTTCAGTCCAAGACTGCTTCCGCCATCTACTGGTTCAACAGTGTATCTGCAGTTTTGTTGCTACAGTTTAGTTTACCCTTGGAGCACTGAAATATATACATATTTTTTTAAATTACAATTTATCTTGCTGTTAAAAACCTATCATGTGGCAACTTGTATAAATGAGCTCTCCCACGGGAACTCTTTTAAACAAGTTGCCACATGATAGGTTTTTAACAGCTTCAATATCTAACATTATTGAGTGACACCATTTGTATTTAGCACTCTAAGGGTTTAAAGTAGGATCCATTAACCACAGGGTGCACTTTTAGCTCCATTCCTGCAGGTTTGCTGAGCATATTGGGATTGCTTTTGTTTATACAGTGTTAACTTTATAAAGATTTCTCTTCATAAATGCTAATGTGCTCGCATAAATGACCCAAGTCAAATATTTCCATAGAGCAGGTCTTGCCAAATCTGGCCCTCCGATCCAAATCCAAAGGTTCTCTCTCCTTCCAGGCAGACAAGTGAAGAGTTATTGACACTGATTGGCCAGACTGTCATCACACCCGATTCCCAGGTAAAGGGAGGGTGGAAACCAGCAGTGATCACCCCACGAGGACCATGATTTGGGGAGCCCTCCCATACAGTGAGTTGTTATAGCCCCTCCCACACAGTGAGTTTTTCTAGCCCCTCCCATACAGTGAGTTTTTAAAGCCCCTCCCATACAGTGAGTTTTTACAGCCCCCCCCATAGTGAGTTTTTATAGCCCCTCCCCTACAGTGAGTTTTTATAGCTCCTTCCCTACAGTGAGTTTTTATAGCCCCTCCCATACAGTGAGTTTTTTTTGCCCCTCCCCTACAGTGAGTTTTTATAGCCCCTCCCCTACAGTGAGTTTTGAGAGCCCCTCCCCTACATTTTTATAGCCCCTCCCATACGGTGATTTTTTAAAGCCCCTCCCCTACAGTGAGTTTTATAGCCCCTCCCCAACAGTGAGTTTTGAGAGCCCCTCCCCTACATTTTTATAGCCCCTCCCATACGGTGATTTTTTAAAGCCCCTCCCATACAGTGAGTTTTATAGCCCCTCCCATACAGTGAGTTTTTATAGCCCTTCGCCACAGGTCATGGAACCAAATCCAATAACTCATTCAGGTCTTAAGGACAGATGAGAGCCTATTATGCACGGCTCCAGTAATCACAGGCAAAAAATTAATTTTATTAACTTATAAAATCATTAAAAAGACAGAGGACAAAGTAAATGGGTGCGGATAACGAAGGAAAGATGATTAGAAATGTGATAATTAGCAGGACAAAAGAAAACGGTGAAAACTGAAAAAGAGCATTTGAGGGGGGGGGAAGTATAAATCTCAGATTCAGTACCGAAGAGAGGCCATTTTAAATCTCCAGTACACTGTGCGGAAGAAACACCTGTCCCACCGGTCAAGCCAACGAGATACACTTCAGCAACAGCCTCTATGGCCACCTTTACTGGTCTGCACGGTGAGTTCCGTAAGTATGCGGACAGTCACTGTCCGGAAAAACGGCTGAATTGGGTTCCTATGATCCATGATCATAATTCAAATGCGCTCAAACAAAACCAAAGTTTCCAATCTAACCTCATATTCATCGTTTCATTTTGATTAAATGGAGTAAGGAGCTAAAACCTTTAAAGACATTCCTGTCCAAATACTTACGGACTCAAGAGTGCAGCTATTCAGGTTCCTGAAACAACCCAACCAACACTAGCAAACCTGCGTTTGGGTCCATACAACCTAAAATCAAGGCTTTTGTGCATTGTTTTTGCAAAGAGGCAAGTTTCAAAAGCACTTTTAAAAATGCTTTTTTTAAAACATAAATATTTAAAAGTCATACGTGTCACACCCTTAGGAAAAGCGCAACAAAATCTTAAAGAAAATTTCCCAAAAAAAAAAAAGATGGCTTTATAATGAACACACACAGTTTCTCATCTTCTCAAAAATAGTAGAAAATAGGCTTCTTTTAAAGCTCTCTGGCTTGAACAGGAAGTTATAGCGCGTTTATAAAAAATATACTCTTTCTGATTGTGTTTCCTGCTGCAGTATGCTGGTCTGGCTGGTCAGCTTTGCTCCTGGATGCGGGAATGCGACGTTAAGGAATGGTTGCCGGGGAGATCCTTCTCAGTGACACATCCGAGATGTCATCTCTTTCTGCAAGAGAAACAAGGAAGTGACAGGTTCACCGTGTGCCCAGTGTTTCAAATAAGAGCGCGTCACGTGTGTGCACTTCTGGTCAAAAGTTTAGAGACCGTGACACAGTTTTTGTTGTCTTGGCATTGAAGACGCCCAGTATATGGTGGTATCTATAGGACTCTTCAGGCAGACATTAACTCTAAGAACGCTGAAATAAATTTTTAAAAAATATGCATTTAATTATCTTGTGCTGTTGAAAACCCATCATGTGGCGACCTGTTTTTAATCACTGAGCAACGACAGCAGCATATAGCGCTCTAAGGGTTAAACTGATCTGCGTTAACCACATAAAATACAAACTCAACTTATTTGTTATCATATTAATCGGTTGAATTGCTTTTGCAACTCCAAAGCAAGGGAGAATGCACAGAAAGAACAGCAGCGCTGATACACATCGCTCAGTACAAAGGTAAACTTCATCACATTAAAACTGGTAGTCTGCATTTCAACCTCATATTTGCCGATATTTTCAAATCCAGACTAATGGCAAATGGAGCTAAATCAATAGAAAGTGTACCACAGTCCCCAGCCTTTTGTATAACACAGGTTACAGATTACGACGAGTGCTGCAGAACATATTTACCATCATCGCTGCACAGCCTTTAACTGGAGTGCGTGGGTCAGACAGCTTTATTCCAGTACAAGTAATGCTACAGACTGACTCAGTCAGCTGATTTTAAAAACTCACTTCTGCCTCTTGGTAGGAGAGTGGTGCTAATTTAGTGAATCTCGGTCACTGAAACACACTTTTGAGGAAGACTAACTTCCTGAACTTTAAATTAATACCTCTGTGCCGATGACCTCATTGGGGTCACTGGCTGCTAATTGGTAGGTTACGCTAAGGAGCGGTCGGGCTGTGTTTATGCTGGGAGACGGCCAGGGATCTCGGACTTAAACACACACCACTTTACCCAACACGGCCCGTTCACGTACATATACACACCCACAGTTAGCCCTGGGATACAGGGCAGGGACCTGTGATTGTGTTTAAATAAGCGCTGGCAGATATGAGGCAATTGGGCGTGTTTCACCGTGAGGGGAGAGAGCCTGTATATGTGATTTTCCAATGCGAAAAACAAAAAATGAGCCCATCTTAAGTATTTTGGACTGATATTTAGACTTACCCGTCTCATCTCGCAGACTGTGCTGAATCCCAGACAACAGTTTTGCATGAGGAATATGCACTGAGTTTAGTGGAGGATTAGCCTTACTTCACCTGTGTCTGTGACAGAGGCCCAGTTCTGACACAGATTCATCCTAGTCAGAGTCCAGGAGAATTTCCACACAAAACAAAAGGTCATCTTGGAGGGAGTTTGATGTGTCTCTTAAAAACAAGCTCTTTACAGTAATTACATACACAAAACTGAAACACTGAAAATGAGTTTTTCTGCACTTTTGTGTCCTCCTAACTCTGTTGTGATGGAGAAGCTGAGTGTTGGAAGCACAGAGGAATATGAGCTCCACATGAGCTGCAGTGATTAAATCATCCACCCTGTTGAGATCATGAAGCCAACTCCTCCTGAGTTCCCTTAACGTCACGCACTCACCCTATCCCCCTCAGACAGTCTGTTACTCACATACTCACTCTATCCCCCTCAGACAGTCCGTTACTCGCACACTCACCCTATCCCCCTCAGACAGTCCGTTACTAACACACTCACCCTATCCCCCTCAGACAGTCTGTGACTCACACACTCACCCTATCCCCCTCAGTCTGTTACTCAAACACTCACTCTATCCCCCTCAGTCTTTTACTCACTCACTCACTCTGTCCCCCTCAGACAGTCCATTACTCACACATTCACCCTATTCCCCTCAGACAGTCCGTTACTCACACACTCACCCTATGCCCCTCAGTCTGTTACTCACACACTCACTCTATCCCCCTCAGACAGTCCATTACTCACACATTCACCCTATCCCCCTCAGACAGTCCGTTACACACACACTCACCCTATCCCCCTCAGTCTGTTACTCACACACTCACTCTATCCCCCTCAGACAGTCTGTTACTCACACACTCACTCTATCCCCCTCAGACAGTCCGTTACTCACAGACTCACTCTATACCCCTCAGTCTGTTACTCGCACACTCACTCTATCCCCCTCAGACAGTATGTCACTGACACATTCACTCTATCCCCCTCAGACAGTCCGTTACTCACACACTCTATCCCCCTCAGTCTGTTACTCACACACTCACTCTATCCCCCTCAGTCTGTTACTCACACTCACTCTATCCCCCTCAGACAGTCTGTTACTCACACATTCACCTATCCCTCTCAGACAGTCTATCCCTCACACACTCACTCTATCCCCCTCAGTCTGTTACTCACACACTTACTCTATCCCCCTCAGACAGTCCATTACTCACACATTCACTCTATCCCCCTCAGACAGTCTGTTACTCACACACTCACTCTATCCCCCTCAGACTATCCCTCACACACTCACTCTATCCCCCTCAGACAGTCTGTTACTCACACACTTTATCCCCCTCAGTCTATTACTCACACATTCACTCTATCCCCCTCAGACAGTCTGTTACTCACACACTCACTCTATCCCCTCAGTTTGTTACTCACACATTCACTCTATCCCCCTCAGACAGTCCGTTACTCACACACTCTATCCCCCTCAGTCTGTTACTCACACACTCACTCTATCCCCCTCAGACAGTCTGTTACACACACACTCTATCCCCCCAGACAGTCCTCTATCCCCCTCAGTCTGTTACTCACACTCACTCTATCCCCTCAGACAGTCTGTTATTCACACATTCACTCTATCCCCCTCAGACAGTCTATCCCTCACACACTCACTCTATCCCCCTCAGTCAGTCTATCCCTCACACTGTTATCTATCCCCTCAGACAGTCTATTACTCACACATTCACTCTATCCCCCTCAGACAGTGTGTTACTCACACACTCACTCTATCCCCCTCAGACACTCTGTTACTCACACACTCACTCTATCTCTCAGATAGTCTATTACTCACACATTCACTCTATCCCCCTCAGTCAGTCTGTTACTCACACACTCACTCTATCCCCCTCAGACAGTCTGTTACTCACACATTCACTCTATCCCCCTCAGACAGTCTGTTACTCACACATTCACTCTATCCCCCCAGACCCACATTCTGTCTATTACTCACACCTCTATCCCCTCAGTGTCTTCCTCACACACTCACTCTATCCCCTCAGACAGTCTGTTACTCACACACTCACTCTATCCCCCTCAGACAGTCCGTTACTCACACACTCACTCTATCCCCCTCAGACAGTCTGTTACTCACACATTCACTCTATCCCCCTCAGACAGTCTATCCCTCACACACTCACTCTATCCCCCTCAGATAGTCTATTACTCACACATTCACTCTATCCCCCTCAGACAGTCTGTTACTCACACACTCACTCTATCCCCCTCAGACAGTCTATTACTCATACACTCACTCTATCCCCCTCAGTCTGTTACTCACACACTCACTCTATCCCCTCAGTCTGTTACTCACACACTCACTCTATCCCCCTCAGACAGTCTGTTACTCACACATTCACTCTATCCCCCTCAGACAGTCTATCCCTCACACACTCACTCTATCCCCTCACAGTCTGTTACTCACACACTCACTCTATCCCCCTCAGACAGTCTGTTACTCACACATTCACTCTATCCCCCTCAGACAGTCTATCCCTCACACACTCACTCTATCCCCCTCACAGTCTGTTACTCACACACTCACTCTATCCCCCTCAGACAGTCTATCCCTCACACACTCACTCTATCCCCCTCAGACAGTCTGTTACTCACACATTCACTCTATCCCCCTCAGACAGTCTATCCCCACACACTCACTCTATCCCCCTCAGTCTGTTGCTCACACACTCACTCTATCCCCCTCAGTCTGTTGCTCACACACTCACTCTATCCCCCTCAGACAGTCTATCCCTCACACACTCACTCTATCCCCCTCAGACAGTCTGTTACTCACACACTCACTCTATCCCCCTCGGACAGTCTGTTACTCACACACTCACTCTATCCCCCTCAGTCTATCCCTCACACACTCACTCTATCCCCCTCAGACAGTCTGTTACTCATACACTCACTCTATCCCCCTCAGTCTGTTACTCACACACTCACTCTATCCCCCTCAGTCTGTTACTCACACACTCACTCTATCCCCCTCAGTCTGTCACTCACACACTCACTCTATCCCCCTCAGACAGTCTGTTACTCACACTCACTCCATCCCCCTCAGTCTATCCCTCACACACTCACTCTATCCCCCTCAGTCTGTTACTCACACACTCAACTCTATCCCCCTCAGACAGTCTGTTACTCACACACTCACTCTATCCCCCTCAGACAGTCTATCCCTCACACACTCACTCTATCCTCCTCAGACAGTCTGTTACTCACACATTCACTCTATCCCCCTCAGTCTGTTACTCACACACTCACTCTATCACCCTCAGACAGTCTGTTACTGACACACACTCACTCACGTACACACACTCACATGCTGTAGTGTGCACACACATATTTACACACACAGACACTCACCACCTGTGCGTGCACGAACTCACACAAACACACATACGGACAAACACATTCTCTCTCTCTCTCACACACACACACACACACACTCACACGCATACATACACACACTCACTCATACTCACAGATTCAAACTCACCAGTGGCTCCAGCTCTTTGTGGTCGGTGAGGTTGAACTCCGTGACAAAGTAATAGAAGTGCTTATAGCAGGTGTTCACATGAGCTTCTGCCCCCATCTGCGACACTCGGTCAAAATGGTGAATGTAGACGTGGACGAAAACGCGGAAGAGACGGGACAGGATCTTTTTGGCCACTTGCATGAAGGTTTTAGGGAAAGGAGTACCTATAAACAAAAACCACGAAGGCCTCAGGGAAAGGAGTACCTATAAACAAAAACCATGAAGGCCTTAAGGAAAGGAGTACCTTTCAACAAAAACCATGAAGGCCTTAGGGAAAAGTTCACTTTCAAAGGTCCCCAATCTTGTCACCAGGTCCACAGCCAAATAGTCATCAGAAGCCATGGAGTACTGAGGTGATACTGTCACACTGGTGTCGGAAGTAAAAGTTCCCATGCATTTTACTCATAGACTTTTTTAAATATTCGTTTTTGAGGCACTTCTCTTCGTTTTCAAGCCTCCATCGATTTCGAGATTTTGCATCATATTTCCAAGTAACAACAAATGTGATTTTTCTTGACTGTTGTCACCTATAATTCAAATAATAATTTTAATTTTTCACCACCATGCCAATCCTCTTCACAGTCTAAAAAACTACACGTCCCATGATCTTCCTGATTCCCAAGCAGAACAAGTTCAGAACTACACACTTGATATGATCCAGCACCTTGCGAAATTTGTTTGCTTAGCCTGGTGAGACTATGCTTATTAGTTAGCAACTCTTAGAGCCACTTAGTTATACTTACCTAGCCAGATATCAAGTTTTGCAACTAGCGCCTATTTATGTTAACAGACAGCATCTTTGGCCAACATTTGTCAGCGTATAAACTCGATAGCTAGCGCATGAGCTAATCAGCCTTGTCAATGCAACTGACTGAGCTACGTCACTAATTCATGACTACTTGCTCATCTCACACTAGTTAAAGGAACTGTGTCACAATTACTATGCATGCTCAGAACTTACATCCCAAGAAATAGAATCTGAATGACTCAAATCATAATCTGATTCCATCCTTGCCAATCCATCTTCATTTTGCATTGAACTTAGACATTTTAGTTACTCAGGCATTATGCTTTCTATATTAAGGAGTTTTATATGGACATTTGAGGATTCAAAGTGCTATATTCCTGCTGTAGCCAAAGAATGTGAAAATATAAGCTTATTTTCAACCTCAAATACACATCACAGAAGAAGAGGAACGTCACTTCCTCAGGGATATCTGTATGGCTAGCTCCATAGCTTTGCTACAATAGCTACATAGCTAACATTGCCTAGCAATTCGGCTACTCGTCTGATGAAGTTTTAAATGAAGTAGCTAGCCAAGTAAATATTTAAACAACAAAATTTGCTAATAAAATAAAAAGTTATCGTGATATCTGCTACTAGCAACGTAGCGTAGTCATGACAGCTACGTAGCTAACATTAACTACCTATTCGGCTAGTTGTCTGATGATTTTCTGTAAATGAATAAAGGCATGTTTAGCTAGCTGGCTAGCTAACTTTGCTAACAAAGTTGCATGTGAAATAAATGGTTTTTGTGGATATCTGTGTAGCTAACTACGTTGCGTAACTGCGATAGCCAGGTAAGGATCATTATCTAGTAATACAACTAATTGTCTGAGGATGCTATTTAAATAACATGAGTTAAGTAGTTAGCTACTTAGTTAATAAAGTTTGTGTGTGAAACAAAAGGTTATAGTGGAGATCTGTGTTTGTCTGCTACTTTAACTTAATTTTTGGTAGCAGCCTCCAAATCATTCACCACGTAAGCTGCATGCTCCCGGTTCGGTAGACCCGCCGTCTTTTTAACATGAAAACATCCATAAGCCACAAGCAGCCATAAGCATCAACTTTTCAAAGTTCTTAGCATGTGCAGTAATCCTGACACAGTTACTTTAAGTAGCGAAATAATCGTTATTCACTGTTTCTAGACATTTAAATGCATCAAGCCTGGCTAGCTGAGCTAGCGAACTAACTCTTATCTAACTAATTTAGCCAGCGACCAAGTATACCAACTTCAGTAGTTAGATAACGTTGTATTTGGTGCAGGTCAATGCCAGTTATCAAAATGCTCATGGTTCAATGCTAGCTAAGTAGACAAATAAAGGGTATTCACTGTTCTTTATTGACTTAACTAGATTGCTAGCTAAGCCATTGAACTGGTAAGCCAGCAATTTCACTAGCTTAGCTAGTTATATTTGGTCAATATTAATACAAGCTAGCTTGCTAAATAACAGGAAGTGACAGCAAACTAGCCATTTACTGTTTTCTGTCGATTTATGTGCACCACATGTAATTAGCTAACTAGGTAGTTTGCTGGCTTAGCTAGTTATATTTGTTGCATAATGCTCGCTAGCTAAATGGCAAAATAATAGCTATTCACTGTGATCCATTCATTTCTAGGCATGTAGCTAGCTAACAGCAGCCTGCCGGTTGCACAGAGGTAGTAGATGGCATTTTCGGTCACTGATTGGCTTCTGTTGAGTTACGCAGAGAACCTTTGCTGAAACTGAGGTACCCCACTGGACGGGAACAAATCTCAGGCTACTCACCCATTTGTGCAGTGGATATGTAGTTCGCGAAAGTGGACTACAAACTGGACTACAAATGCAAAAGCATATCATTTTTGGCAATTTAGAACGAATTTGATGTGATCATTTGTATCTGCATACCCCGCAGGCTAATCTCGGAGCGAGCCGGCTCAAAAAATTAGTACGAGTTAGAGCAATGCCAGAAAGTGTCCAAACCCCATTATAAATTTCCATGGGGATTTTACTTCCGACACCTGAAGCTACATAGCTGTGATGTGGTCACCTTAGTACTCAATTTCAAAATCTTTTTGTTTGTGACATCATTTGTTGAAGTGACCACCCAGAGGCAAGAAGAACAGATCAAGTTCAGTCTGTGGTCAAAAGGGAGTTAATCAGTCCTTTCATTATCCTGGGTGATCCTTCCCTCATGTGATGTCACAAATAATACATTTTGAAGTAGGATTTAGTGGCTAACTGGCTGTGTACAGGGGACATTTAAGCAAATCAGTAATACTACACATGAGGGTACAGACCTGCAGGTACAGCGTGATTTAAAAAAAAAACTAAAACATTTTAATGGAAATCTTCACCCAAACATGGAGAGGCTACTCGGATCTGAGTGTGTGTAATGCTGTCTTTGATAATAACATCATTCATGCTCCAGCGATCCTCGCCAATCACTGATACATGCGAGCAAAGTTTGGCATTACAGCACAGGAACACAGCCCTGTCTGCATTACCGACACCTCAAGCACCCATAGTTCCCCACTAAGTCTTCAGCCACAATCTCCAGCGGATTTTAGAGAGATGCATCATGGGATTTGAAGTGCAAGACCCTTATCTTATTAATGCAGGAGAAAAAAGAAAAGATTGAAGTGGTTTATACTGGCAGCACATTGAGCATGATGTCAGCGTTTTAGTACTGCAATTATCACTCACCAGTCACAATTATTTACACCAGAAGATTTTTACTGTGATGTTACACTCGAATCGCATATCAGTGATGTCACACCTCAAAGGGCTGTGTCTTACATTAGTACAGAGGTCTGGATCAGGCGCTCAGTCCTATGTGTGATTAAGTGAGGTAATTCTGGACTGACTACAGTCCTCTGCAGACAGCACAGACAGATTTACACCGCCAATGAAGTCATCGCCCAATCACGGGAGGAGGAGGAAGTGGGGTGTGGTTACTCCCCCGCAGGCCAACTCAGGAACTGCAAGGCTAATTTAGGAACTTATTTAACTTCAGTCACATGTTGGAAGCACCTTTCGCTGACATCAGAAATTTTCCAGCATAAACCTTCGCCGTAATACTGGCATCAGTCCACCAAACACCTTCCATTCCAGTATTTGCAAGGTTACTTTACTCAATCACTAAGGCCGCTAAAAGCCTGTACACTGGGGAATTAGACGCATTTACAGTAAAAATAATCTGATCGCTGTGCTTGACTCAAGAGGTTATACTAATGCAGACACAGGCAGTGTTTATTTATACACCACAGTGTACACTATATGACCCACTTCCAAAGCCACAGCCGGAGAGAGAGAGGGGGACGAGCTACAGGCTAAATTTGGCTTAACACAGTCCCAAAAATGATGCACGAATTCTGGGTCCTGTTGACCAGTTTATGATCAAAGTCTTGAGGTGTATGTGCTTAGCCGACCCTTCGCTTGAGCTATGCAGACAAGCTTTTGTGTGTGTGTGTGTGTGTTTGTGTGTGTGTGTGTGCCGGTTCGGGACAGCTGAACAGTTTCTCCACCCTATTGTACATTGATGTTTTATGGCTGTGGTCAGGAGCCATTCCATACAGGAAATGAAAATGAAATAAAAAAATGCCTCCCATTGTTTTATGAAGATTTTTGACTGACCCCAGAGAGCACGTTGACTTTCCTTAGCTGAATTACACTGGTGTTTAGCCAATGTATTTCACATTTTAACCAAAAAATTTGAGAAAAGAATGACTTTCAGTTTGCACTCATCTTCACACTGCCTCAGCGGATGATCAGCGATGCTATCGGAGCACAACTGTACCGAGGGAACTTAGTACAGTTCGTCAAGATTCACACTGAAGTATGCACAGCGAATCCTGTACATATCCCAGAGATCTGGAAAAGAATGCTTAAGCATTTTATATGTATTTTTTGGACCAAATCAACAAATTCTTAGATTAAAAAATAATACGTTGTCATGAAATATTTTCAAAAACATAATTTAACTTCTAATTTAATGCAACTGGCAGCATCAATTTCAGGGTTGCATAGTTTATAGTTCTTTAGACTATAGTTCTTTGTGTCCCTTACTGAGGACAAAACAAATTAATGAACATGTCTAATGAGAATATGAGGCCCCATGTCGTCTCACAGGAAGAGACATAAACACTTCCTTTGTGTGTATGACCTTTGACCCGGCCTGGGATTGGAGAATATCAGGCTGCAGATTATGAAACCCAGAAGAGCCAGCGCCTGTCACAAGACTTAAGCGTCTCCAGGGAAGAAATGTAAACTCTAGCAAAACCAGCGAGGTGTAGCCGGAGCTGGGCTGGCTGCTGTAAACACAGACCTGTTCCAGAACCTTCTTTCTGACGGAAACCTCACGCACTTCATGCGGAGTGATGATCTGACCAGGGGCTCCAGTAACGCTCTAGGCCTCTGCATGACCACTAATCATTTTACATAACAGACTTAAGCCTTCAGCGCTAGAAGAGGTTAGTGTTTGGACATTTCCCTTTAACTCTGGCTGTAGCGGTTACTGTGGTTTCCTCTCAAACAGAAACTAGTTTAAGGTTTTGGACATGGGGTAGGAGGACTTGCAAGTAAATCGCTGACTTTGACAGTGAGGTGTGGAGCCAGGAGTCAGCGCAGCCGAGGGAGCGGAGCTGAAGTCCCCTGATTACTTCCCCTCGTCCTGTCTTAATGCCGCTACAGACAAAATAATTCTGATGTATTTCACTTCTCGCCCTGCGCTGAACACTATTCCCTGACGTGCTAATATTTGTTAGTATTAGCACCCGAAAAGAGATGTGCACCAAGTAGAAAAACAATTTAAGAGCACATCTACTATCTGCGATTCCATCATTTAGCGCCTGAACTTTTCCACTGAAGTACAAGCATGCTCCGTAGGGGACAAAACAAAGTTATGATAGCTTCCAGGAGAATTTCATATTAACCCCATGAATGCAGCAGCTTCATTCAAACCTTAGAAACTTCAGCTCGATTTAAATTCTACTGGAGATCCCAAGGTTTAACCGACGATCCCAAATATGCTTTGCATGGTTAGAGGGAAATGGGTCTAAAATTATGGGCAAGATCTAGATATTTTCGCTTCGGTGTACTGCTGCGGCCATAAAAACATGGCGTCCTGGGTGTGAGTGTTTCTCTTGATAAAAGACTTATGTACCTTCATCAGCGAAGCACTGCAATCAGCAGATACAGAATTTGTAAGTGAAATTGTCCTGCTATATGAAAAAAAGATTTTTTTCAGACTTTGGACCTATTTAAGGAAAAACTTAAGTGAAAAGTTAGATTTTAAGGGGTTAAGGTGGCGCTGGCTAACGACAGTAGAGCACACAGAGCGCGCAGCTGTAGTCCCCACAGAGAAGGAGGGTTTTAAGGGGTTAAGGTGGTGCTGGCTAACGACTGTAGAGCACACAGAGCGCGCAGCTGTAGTCCCCCACAGACGGGGTTTTAAAGGGTTAAGGTGGTGCTGGCTAATGACTGTAGAGCACAGAGAGTGCACAGCTGTAATCCCCACACAGACGGGGGGTTTTAAGGGGTAAAGGTGGTGCTGGCTAATGACTGTAGAGCACAGAGAGCGCGCAGCTGTAGTCCCCACACAGACGGGGGGTTTTAGGGGTTAAGGTGGTGCTGGCTAATGACTGTAGAGCACAGAGAGTGCACAGCTGTAATCCCCACACAGACGGGGGGTTTTAAGGGGTTAAGGTGGTGCTGGCTAATGACTGTAGAGCACACAGACGGGGGGGGTCCTCACCGACGTTGGTTGGGAAAATGTCCTCGTTGTTGATCTGTATCTCGATCCAGTCCATCAGCAGGCTCATGTACTTGGGAGCGGACAGCGCGGTGGGCCTTTTGTACTTGTTGTCGTCCTGCCAGCGGTACTCATACTTGGGTCCTCCGGACATGACGGGGCAGGACTGGTCGGTGCAGGAGTCGCTGATGGTGCCGTAGATCAGGTTGATGCGATTGAAGAAGTCTACCACGTGCACGGCCACCCAGTCATGCAGACCCTCGCCGTGCGGCAGCTGCACGGCCTGCCTGAGGTCCAGACCTGCGTTCAGAGACGCCTGAGCCTTCTTGTGCAGCTCGAAGCGCAGCGTGCCCGGCTCGAACTTCCGCTTCGGCCGGAACGTCCGGTCCTTACTGAACACCTGCTTCAGGGCCAGAGACATGGCTGAAACGTGAGCCTGTGTGCAAGCGTGTGTGTGAGGAGGGCGAGGGTGTGTGTGAGCGTGTGTGTGAGGAGGGACTGTGTGTGCCTGTGAGTGGGCGTGTGAGTGAGGAGGGCGAGGGTGTGTGTGAGCGTGTGAGTGAGGAGGGCGAGGGTGTGTGTGAGCGAGTGTGTGAGGAGGGCAAGGGTGCGTGAGAGCGTGTGTGTGAGGAGGGCTGGGGTGTGTGAGAGCGTGAGGAGGGACTGTGTGTGTCTGTGGACGGATACTGTCTACGTGTGTGTGTGAGTGGAGGAACTTTGTGTTTATGCCTGTGAACTTTCTCAAGTGACCCTATAGCTGGTGATCAGGGCATAATTTTCCTTCATGCAAATAATCAGTATTAGTCGCGAAACAGCAACACAGTAAGCTCCTGTTGTGAGCGGGGATGCGTGTTACTTTTCATTGGAAAACAGAGACGTTTCCATTCACGAGGCCTGGCATAAAAGAGAACAGGGAGAAATAATGGAGTAAAAATATTATTTCCGAGCATCATGTCATATCGTAATATTGGCACGTTATTTGAAACCACAGTTGAGGTAATATGTATCAAGACAATAAAAAACCACAATGTTCCAAAAAATTCACGAAATAATTTAATCAATGGGCAATAAGGATTCAAACAGCCAATATTTTTTTATAATTAATATTCTGTTTAATTCATTGTTACAATTGTTAAGAAAACATTTTGGCCGTTTCTTTTAGTCCATCGGATGACTATTTTTCTTTTTGTAAAAAGAACATGCTGATCATCCCAAACCACAGAGTAAATACAATGACTCACAGCTTATCGCACAAGCCAAATTGACAGACGTTAAATTTAACAACCAACATCAACAGCGCCGCAACATCATTACCTGACGTCAGTATCTGACTCGCGAAGCCGACCAACAAGGAAACAGATAAAAGTAAAACCCCGAACTTTGAATGGCCAGCATTAAAGCAGCCTTTTGCATCGTAGCCATCTAACGTTATGCGTACGACATTAACAGCCTGCAGAATACATGCTGCGTGACAGGAGCATTTTAAGACTCATTTGAAAACGAAACAAACGGCATAGCATGTCATGCGAGATAGTGAGGCCGGCGAAAACCTTAAAACGTAAGAAAGACATCCGCGCTAAATAATCTCATAAAATGAGACTTTGTCAGAGTCAAAACCCTTCAGAAGTTCATATCTTGCTAGCTTGTCGCTACTCATCGCCTGAGCCTACTTACCGACTAAGCTGGTTTCTTGTTCCGCTTTACTAACTTACGTATTAAATGTCCAATTCCTTTGGATAACTTGGCGTAAATTTACCTCATTGTCCAACGCAGATACGTAGCCGTAAAAAATAAACAATGGCAAATGTGATAGCGGACATTAAAGGCCTAGCTACAAAAAACGGGACCAAAGGATAAATATTACCGTTCTTGTTTCTTTGCAAAGTCAGAGCAGAAGGCCCCTCCCTACCCGCAGAGCACACTTCCTCTGAAGAAGCGTCACTGTACAGCGCCCGGGCAGCGCAGAATGCGGCTCAGCGCAGGAGGAAGAGACGAGTCTGTTTCAGTCGAGTTTTTTCTTAAAAGTTCCGTCGTGCGTGTAGCCTCCGGCTAATAAAGAAATTCGCTATATGAGCTACTTAGTGTAAAAGACAGCGGCACCGCGAACTCAGTATGGCCTACTTGGAGCAATTTAGCCGGTTTGTTATTCTAAGTAAGGTAAAACACGGATTTTTTTCGATCTTTGTCACTATTTACAATCCTGTGAAAAAGTATTTGCCCCGTGCCCTATTTCGCACGTTTGCTGATATTTTGTACAAACTCAATTCCGAAATAGTTGGGACGAAGTGTAAATTGTGAATAAAATCAAAATGCAATGACTTTCAGATCACATGAGCCAATTTGGTATTTACAATGGAACATGGATAACATTTCAAATGTTGAAACTGAGACATTATATATTTTTATCCGCAAAATGAGCTTATTTCAAATCTTCTGGCTGCAACAGGTCTCAAAAAAGTTGGGACACAGGCAAAAAAGGGCTGAAAAAGCAATTAATATATAAGAGAATCAGCTGAAAGAACATTTAGCAAGTAATTAAGTTAACTGGCATCAGGTGTGTAACATGATTGACTATGAAAGGGATGTCTTAGAGAGGCTGAGTCTCTCAGAAGTAAAGATGGCCAGAGGCTCTCCAACCTCCCTGCTGAAAAAACCAGCATGCACCAGCATGGAAATCATGCTGGTCAATGCTGGTCCCTGCTGGTTAAATGCTGGTCCATGCTGGTTTGTTGCTGGCCCAAGCTGGTCCATGCTGGTCTGCCAGCACGGACCAGCATAGACCAGCATTATCTCCATGCTAGTCCATGTTGGTTTTGTGCTGGTCGATGCTGGTTTTGTGCTGGTTAAAGCTGGTCCATGCTGGTCAATGCTGGCTGACCATCAACCAGCATGGAGATAATGCTGGTCTATGCTGGTCCATGCTGGCAGACCAGCTTAGACCAGCACAGACCAGCATTATTTCCATGCTGGTTGATGCTGGTTTGGTGCTGGTCAATGCTGGGAGACCATCAGCCAGCATGGAGATAATGCTGGTCAATGCTGGTAGACCAGCACAGACCAGCATGATCTCTATGCTGGTTGATGCTGTTTTGGTGCTGGTCTATGCTGGTCTGCCATTATGGACCAGCATAGACCAGCATTATCTCCACGCTGGTTGATGGTCAGCCAGCATTGACCAGCGTATACCAGCACAGACCAGCATTATATCCATACTGGTCTGTGCTAGTTTATGCTGGTCTGCCAGCATGGACTGGCATAGACCAGCACAGACCAGCATCATATCCATGCTGGTTGGTGCTGATCTATGCTGGTCTGTAAGCATAGACCAGCACAGACCATTATCTCCATGCTGGTCTTTGCTGTTTTGTTGCTGGTGTAGCTGCTGGTAAAGCTAGTCCACCATCAAGAAACAGCCCAGCAAACATGCCTGTGTGGGCCCAAAATGGGTTAACTGTATGCAGTTTGGGCAGGGGCAACCCTCACTAATCTCATGCGGGACCCCAGTAGATTAGCCCAGGTGTAGCCTACGGCAATTTGTCCCCTTTGAGCCTCTTTGTGGGCTTTCTGTGGGCAGCCCTCAGTTGAGCTTGCCCACTCAGGCACTGCATTGGCAAACCCCTAACCCACTCAGGCACTGCATTGGCAAACCCCTAACCCACTCAGGCACTGCACTGGCTAACCCCTAACCCACTCAGGCACTGCATTGGCAAACCCCTAACCCACTCAGGCACTGCATTGGCAAACCCCTAACCCACTCAGGCACTGCATTGGCAAACCCCAACCCAAGGCCCCCTAACCCCTTAACCCACTCAGGCCCTGCACTGGCTAACCCCTAACCCACTCAGGCCCTGCACTGGCTAACCCCTAACCCACTCAGGCCTGCACTGGCTAACCCCTAACCCACTCAGGCCCTGCACTGGCTAACCCCTAACCCACTCAGGCCCTGCACTGGCTAACCCCTAACCCACTCAGGCACTGCACTGGCTAACCCCTAACCCACTCAGGCCCTGCACTGGCTAACCCCTAACCCACTCAGGCACTGCACTGGCTAACCCCTAACCCACTCAGGCCCTGCACTGGCCAACCCCTAACCCACTCAGGCACAGCACTGGCTAACCCCTATGAGCCTACAGCACTTTTGCCCTTTGGAACCACAATGGGGTTTAGTGTGGGCTAACCCCAGCGTAAACAGTTCCATTGTTTTACGATTATAGATGTTCTAGGGCTAGGGGCAAGAGTACTTTTCTTATTAACAGTCCCCATGCAAATGTTGCATTAAAAATGTTAACATTCAACAGCCAATCACACTTCAATGGCCGATTCTACACAACTAAAAGTGCACACAGTCAACAAGACTGCAAGACAAGTACTGTCTCTGTATTTTATTTGTAGCGACTTTCATATTATTTTTTGAGAGGAAGAACACTATACAGTTTTTTGTTAATTTCTTTCTTTTTTTTGTTTTGAAACTCAGATAAGTAAACATACCTGACTCAGGTTGCCAGCTGAATTTGGCTGATGGGGATGGAGCACAAGGGAAGGTGGACCTGCCGTTTCAAGTAGGTCTGGACCATGCTCAATCAGAATTTAGCAGAAAATGATGCAGGAAATTACCTCTAAACTTGTGGACCAACAACTGCATGTCATATCTTTTAAAAGAAGACATGTGCACACGCACATGCACACACAATTGGTAATGTAAAGGCTTACAGGCCAAATTACTGAAGCATGAATAAGTACAGTTAATGATGCAAAATGCATTCTTAAACTTTTAATATCATTTCATTACATTATAGTTATTTGGCAGAGGATTTGATCAAAAGAGACGGACAGCAAGTGCGAAGAATAAGCCAAGTCACTGAAACAGTAACACAACAGATTAGACATTATGAAGTCTGGAATATGTAATTGGAATAATAGTAGACTCATAAAAAACTTTCACAGCTATAATTATATTTCCTTTCTCTGCTTTGAGATATTAATATTTACCAATAAATATTTAATTAAGTATTTGACATTAATTTAAAATGTCATAAAATCAATTAAAAAAAAAACTTAAAATCAAAATAATATATATTAAGTGAAGTGAATTATTTATATTTGCAAGACATTAAGACGGAACATTTATGCTTGGCAAATCGATGAGAGTGCTAACTGTTTTCTATGCTACATAAACGTGTGTCAACGTCAAGAAGGACCTTCGGCTTTTAGTTGTGTGCCATGCTCGAGAGAGAGCGTTGGGAACAGGTTGGGAAGGACGGTTGATGATCGTTCATTGGTCTCTATGGAGCTGGAGCGCGTGCATCACTGATCGTATCAGCGAGCTTCACAGCTCATTCAGGCGAGGCCAATCTAAAGTAACGGTAATGTTTGGGATTTTGAGGTCTTAAGCAATGTTATTTCCCCGTATGTAAAAAGTCCGTCATTAATATTTTGTAATTGAGGCTTAAACCCTTTTACGGCTATCTAATGCCCGTGATCCACTTACGCTTTTAAGGTCTCCGATTGTCCCGATTCTCCCCTTCCGACCAGTTACGAGCGACATGAGTGGAATTTCTGTTACGGCAGAAGACATAGGTGGATCATGACTTCCGACCTGTTCCGACCCTTCCGCGTGAATAAGACAGGTTCCGACTGGATCAGATCACGCGGATCCCTCTTCCGACAAAATCAAACCAGTTTGATTTTTTCGGAGGTATGAGTTGCCGGAAAGACGCAGGAGTATCGGTTCGTCAAGTGCAAACTAGGTTGCGAATATTTCCTCTGCAATTAGCCAATTAGAAACCGTTTACAAAAACAACCGCCATCTTTATTGTTGACGTTGGCAAAAATCAATCGGAAATGCTCGCGTTAGTGGATCATGGGATAAATTTTTTCCCCAATCACTCTGACTTTCTACGATTGTTTGCGCGAGTTTCGGATGGTTCCCGGCGCTTCCAAAAGCTTCCGACTGGCCACGATTGCTTGTGTGCGGAAGCCTTAAAAGCATAAGTGGATCACAGGCATCACGTAACAAGCTAGAGGCATTAGTTTAGATGTACTTACGCAACTTCAAGCGAACGTAACGTTAGCTAGCTCGCTAGCTAGCAAGCTCATCAATCAGGAAATCGAAATTCAAACGTGGCAAACGTTCAACGTCAAGTCAGCTGGCCGCTACCTTGCTATTATGTTCAAGTTGTACCGTGTACTAGCTGATGTTTGGGAGTTAAGCTGATGTAGCTGGCTAGATAATTGTGGGTATTACCTGCTTTTATAATAAAGCATCATGAAAATATTTACAGCTGTCTGAAAACCGCTAATGCTAAGCATTGCGCGAAATTGGTTAATGACAGGCAGGATAGCTAGCTAGTGAGGTCGATGAGCAGACGTTGCTACTATAGCAACCTGAAGCTAACATGGCTACCTATGTTAGATGTATTGAATGTTTACTTGACTGTCACAAGCTAATATAAGTTAGCTTTAAGTAGATTTAGCTTTTAAAATCTTGTTTGGTGTGTAAAGGAGGTGTCTTCTTGTGTATTAGTCCTTACTTTTACTCCTCAATTATATTTGACCTGGCATACAACTTTTATTCAGTAATGTTTTATCCAGGATGCTTAAGGACATTTTGTCATTTTTTACAGAACATTACCATTGGCTGCATGCACTGTATTTTAGCATGTGAGCGAGGCATGGGATTTCCTAAAAACGCTAAATCTGAGACTACTTCGGTCAAATTCAGGGACATTAATGGCTTCATGGGACGCAAAAATACAAATCTGCATTCTAGAGTGTTTCTAATGTAAAAGTGATGAAGTTTTTCTTTATTCACTGACGATGAGTTTGAATAAGAGAGGACTTGGATAATTCTGAGAGAATTAAAACATAAAAACATCAATGAAACTTAAAAGCCCAATCATATTTTGTAAAAACCAAAAATTAATCATCTGGGCCAAAATTTGCCTGCGAAAGGGTTAAGGTTTACAGATTTGCATTCTTTAGCTCATGAGTAAACTTCTTGAATAAAGCCTTCATGTAAGTGTATTCTGTCACTAAAGAGGCATTTGCAATGAAAAGCCCCACTGCATCAAAAGTTTTATTCAAATGTTTATGTTGGACCAGTAGCACATTCAAATTCAGTAGTGTAATTGAAAGTCTGCAGTTTGGCTTTACAGAGCTAGCTTGTCGATATTGTTGACTGGACTAATCCAAAAACATTGAGAATTGTTCCATCAATAACAATCGATAGAATTTTGGACACAGAGGAAGCATGTTTGTTTCATTTCTGTCAACATGTATGATTCTGTGAGAAAATGCAATAATATAGTAAATTTCAGTCATTATCTACTGTTTTGAAGATATTCTTCATGTTGTTTCTTGTTGCCTTTTTTTTTTTTTTTTTTTTTTTTTGCATCTGCCTTGGTGTCTGATAAGTTCCCCCCCAGTCCTGCTCCACCAACAAAGTGAGGTCTAATCAGAATGGGGTGACTGGACCCTGTCCACGGCTTGTGAGTATTGATCACGTGACTTCTAAAATATGATACTGATTATGTTAATCAAATGTGATAATGATTATCCAGCATATTCGTAGTTACAGGGGCATTTACATGTTTCAAACTTTGAAAATCCAGCTTTGTCCAGCCCAGTAATCTACTGGGTCTCAAGCCTGGGAAATTTCCACTGGCAGTAAGTTTTCATCACATTATTCCAGTCTCCTTTATGTGTTAGAAAAAAGTTACATTAAATTATTAGAGATTTTGTAAAACAATGACAAATTTAAAATGGCTGGGATAAATAACAGATGGGGTGATGAAACTCAATTCGGCTCAGATGTGACCGATTGTTTTTCCTCTGTGCTCCTCAAGTGTATGCTTTGTACCTGGACAAACATGGTTTTTTGTTCTGCATTTACATTTTAATTGCTCTTCTCTTTCAAATTTAGATGCAACGACGAAAAGCAGCCGGCCGCAGTTAATCCGAGATGGAAGCTTTGGTAAAAACGTTACTCTTCAATGAGAGATCGGTATGGGGAAGGAGCAGAAGGATTAGAGGATAAAATTGCTATGGTCCATTTTTGCACCACGGGAGATATATTGTGGACTACCTGTGGTCTTATGTAGTTCCCTATAGCGATTGTTCTGGATTATGAAAATGTATGTATTTTTATGGTCTTTTATTCAGTATTCAATCCACATGCCCAGTTTTGTACTCAATTTTCAGTATATTTTCTTATTTTTTCTAACGATCTGTCAATAAATGTTTGTATTTGAGGCACATGGCTTCGTTTTTTTTCTGTAACTTTCAACAAGTGCAGTTATTTTTTGTGTGTATTATTGTAATGTGGAGCTGATCGGCAGGTACAAAGTAGGACCAAATTATTTTTATATCCTGCTGGTGGTGAAGATGGTCCACCAGCATGGAACAGCACCAAACACACAACATATGCTGGTCATGCTGTTCACCAGCGTACATGTGTCCAAAACACAACATATGCTGGTCCATGCTGTTCACCAGCATAAACCAGCATACAGGTGTCCAAAAGACAACATATGCTGGTCCATGCTGTTCACCAGCATAAACCAGCATACAGGTGTCCAAAAGACAACATATGCTGGCCCATGCTGGTCACCAGCATAAACCAGCATGTTCTGGTCACCAGCTTAAACCAGCATGTGCTGGTCACCAGCTTAAACCAGCATGTGCTGGTCACCAGCATAAACCAGCATGTGATGTTAACCAGCATAAACCAGCATGTGATGTTAACCAGCTTAAACCAGCATGTGCTGGTCACCTGCTTAAACCAGCATGTGCTGGTCACCAGCATAAACCAGCATGTGATGTTAACCAGCATAAACCAGCATGTGCTGGTCACCAGCTTAAACCAGCATGTGCTGGTCACCGGCATAAACCAGCATGTGATGTTAACCAGCATAAACCAGCATGTGATGTGAACCAGCATAAACCAGCATGTGCTGGTCACCAGCTTAAACCAGCATGTGCTGGTCACCGGCATAAACCAGCATACATGTGTCCAAAACACAACATATGCTGGTCATCAGTAAGCTGGTCTGTGCTGGTATTTTCAGCAGGGCTGTGAAGGCTTGCGTAAAAAAATTGTGGAATACCTTGAAAACAATGTTCCTCAACGTCAAATTGCAAAGGCTTTGAAGGTCTCATCATCGACAGTGCATAACATCATCAAAAGATTCAGAGAAACTGGAAAAATCTCTGTGCGTAAAGGACAAGGCCAAAAGACCTTTACTGGATGCCCGTGATCTTCGGGCCCTCAGACGCCACTGCATCACTCACCGGCATGAGTCTGTCATTGAGATTACTAAATGGGCCCAGGAATACTTCAAGAAACCACTGTCTGTAAACACAGTCCGCCGTGCCATCCACAGATGCCACCTAAAACTCTATCATGTAAAAAGGAAGCCATTGTTGAGCATGATCCAGAAGTGCCGCCGTGTTCTGTGGGCCAAGGCTCATTTAAAATGGACTGTACCAAAGTGCTAAAGTGTCCTGTGGTCAGACGAGTCCAAATTTGACATTCTTGTTGAAAATCATGGGCGTCGTGTCCTCCGGGCTAAAGAGGAGAAAGACCACGCCTCCTGTTATCAGCGTTCAGTTCAAAAGCCAGCATCTCTGATGGTATGGGGATGCATTAGTGCATATGGTGTGGGACACTTGCATGTTTTAAAAAGCACCACAAATGCTGAAAGGTATATAAAGGTTTTAGAGCAACGTATGCTCCCCTCCAGATGACATCTATTCCAGGGAAGGCCTTGCATATTTCAGCAGGACAATGTAAAACCACATACTGCAGCTATTACAACAGCATGGCGTCATAGTAGAAGAGTCCGTGTGCTGAACTGGCCTGCCTGCAGTCCTGATCTTTCACCGACTGAGAACATTTGGCGCATAATTAAACGAGAAATCTGTCAAAGGAGACCCAAAACTCTCCAGCAGCTGGAAGTCTGTATTAAACAAGAGTGGGATCAAATTCCAATAGCTAAACTCAAGAAACTTGTCTCCTCAATGCCCAGATGCCTCCACTCTGTGTTAAAAAGAAGAGGGGATGCTACACCATGGTAAACAGGCCCTGTCCCAACTTTTCTGAGACCTGTAGCAGCCATCAAATTTGAAATGAGCTCATTTTGTGGATAAAATTGTAAAATTTCTCAGTTTCAACATTTGCTATGTTATCTCTGTTCTATTGTGAATAAAATACTGGCTGGTGTGATTTGAAAGTCATTGCGTTTTGATTTTATTCTCAGTTTACACTTTGTCCCAACTATTTCAGAATTAGGGTTGTATTTATATATTTCTGATCATCCAGCTACTTTGGATAGAAGACAAATACGACATGAGTTAACACAGAATGCAGCTTTTGAATTATCATTTCAGTTATTGAAGGTAAAGAGTAATGCGAAACCTATCACCCATGTGAAAAAATAATTGCCTCTCTAAGCCTAATAAGTGGTTGTGCTGCCTTTGTCAGCAACAACTGCAATCAAATGTTTGCAATAACTTGGCGATGAGTCTTTTACATCACTATTGAATTATTTTGTCCCACTCTAGTTTGCAGAATGAATTTAATGAGCCATATTGGAGGAATGTCAAGCATGAAGTGCATGTTCAAGGTCATGTCACAGCATCTCAATTGGATTCAAGCCAGGACTTTGAGCCTTAGAAATGGCTTTGTAACCCTTTCCAGACTGATAGATGTCAAAGACTTCATTTTTCATCTGTTCTTGAATTTCTTTAGATTGCAGCATCATGTGCTGCTTTTTTTGTTCGTATCATAGCCAGTCAGGTTCTATAAGAAAACACAACCTTCTCACCTTTGATAATTTTATGAATTTCAGTACTCTTAAACTGTTTTTTAAATGTCTAAATAATCATGTGTCACTACTGTTCTCTGAATTGGCCACCAGGCGTCAGAGCTCTCACAGAGCGGCCACACGAGCCTCCACCAGTGGTGACTGTCTTGTCCCAAGATACAAGACTTCATTCTGTCAGTCTGCTCTTTCTGTAAAGGGGGCAAAACTTTGGAACTCTCTACCCACTTATCTAAAATTAGAGACCAACAGTAATGCTTTTAACAAAGGACTCAAACAGTGGCTAAAATCAAAACAACAGTGCTCACATGAATAGTTTTAACTGGTTGATTGCTTGACCGTGTTGCCTTTGCTTTTGCCTTTGCTTTGTAGTTTATGTATGTATTTAATCTGGAAAACTGCCTCTCTTTTACTGTTCTAATGTTTTTGTACACCGCATTTTTTTTTTTTTTTCCTTTTTTCCTTTTCCTTTCTTATTACTTTTATTATTTTTATCATTCCAAAAGCCTCCTGTGGACAAGTGTTGCGAATTAGCACATGTGCTAAAACACTCAAACAATGCATCTGGTTTATCCAATGTAATTGTGATGTCCACATCAAATAAACAATAAAAATAAATAAATAAATATAAGTGACCCCAATTATTAATTAAATTTGTTTAATTGGTTGATTTCGTAAACAAAGGGGCAATTACTTTTTTTTTCACTCAAGGCAAGGTAACAGTGGATAGCTTTTTTTCCATAAATAAGACATCATCATTTAAAAGTGCATTTTTTTGTTTACTGGGGTATTGATGTTTAATATTAAAATTTGTTTGACGACCTGAAACATTTAAGTGTGACAAATATGCAAAAATGGAAGAAATCGGGAAGGGGGCAAATACTTTTTCACAGCACTTTAATTCCAAGCATTGTCTTCTGTAGCCTTTGAATAGGAATGGAAATATGTCTGGAAGGAGTGATTTCATTATTCTTGCTCAGTAACCAGCCAAATCAGACCTGTTCTAGTGACAATGGGTGATTTATGTGTATTAAAACCTCAATTGGAACAGAAAAATAGAGGAAATTTTTGAAGTTACATTTTAAGGCGATTACAGATTCAATTAGATAGAAAGTAAAACCAACACTTAATGCATTTGTTTTTAATTTTTTAGCATATCGTCAGCCTGCTAATTAAATCAGGTATCCTCAAAATGATAAACTTTACAGGAGAGCATAAAAAATGTTAAATTTTGCATGTAAAAATGCATTTGAGCTGTGTTCGGGTAAGATGACTATTTTCTTCAAAGAATGTATTCTGTATTTTGCAATGTTTATGTTATTATCATGGACATACAAGTTTTTGTTTCTTATTAAATTTGGAGATACGAGGTTTTATCAGCAGGCCGATGATATTATTTAAGTAATATGCACATTTGTACCTTATCACAAGTAATAAAACATGCTGCGGCTTCGTGAAGTATTCAGATCCTTTTGGCACACTCTCCTGAGTCATTGATTTCATTTAAATTGGATTAAATTTAGTTCATTGGCCATTGATCAATACTCAATAACCCACATGACAAAACAAAAACAAGTTTAAAAAATTTTTTTTTTGGTATTGCAAATGTTTTAAAAGTCAAAAACTGAAATATGTGTTTATATCTCAAAAACAAAGTGTTCAGTGATATTATGTTTTCACCTTGGTTGTTGCCACTGCCGCCACAGCTGTCGCAATAACTCGAACAGTTATAATGGGAATCGCACTAAAATTTTTGAGTTACTTCCTGACGCATAGAGGACAAACTTTATTGTTTTGTGTGACCCTACAACCTTTGCTGTGGTGCCACTACCAGGACAAACTTTATATTTCCAAAGGCAATGACTCAGAGAGTTTTGATTGGAATCATGTCACAGTTTTTGTGATTGTTTCTGGGCCAGAGAGAGGGCATTTTATTGATGTTGTTCACCCTATGACCTTTGCTATAGTGCCACCACCAGGCCAAACTTTTAATTTTTAAAAATTGCAGAAACTTGACAGTTTTGGTGAGAATCACATGAAAGTTTGTGTTCATAGCACACGAAAAACAGAATAGCACAGTTCAGTTCAGATGTTACAGGCGAAGCAGTGTGGGCGTATCCAGAGCAGGGCCAATGGCTTTCTAGGACGACTGCTAGATGGAGCACTCGCTTCACCAGAGCCAAACTGCCAGATGGCAGGATGGAGACGTGTAACTGGAACGCAGTCCCAATCCTGATATCCGTAGAAGGCTTGGGAGCTTGTTCCTAATAAACTGGGCAGAGGCACTGGGAGCAGATTTCTTTAAATATCTGGTCAGAATCCTGGAGATTGAGAGGCTTGGGAACTTGTTCCTGTCAACTGAACTAGGGAGAGAACCTCCGTAAATTACTATCATTAAAGGTAACGTTTTAATTTCAAAAGAAGAAGACTTTAAAAGGCAAAACGACTATGCAGTTCCGCAAGAGGGGATTGGCTTTCGTAAACTAATGCAAACTTACGTATGGTAGTAGAATCCTTAGCGCTCCGCAAGTGACAGTAAAAATTTCAAAGTGAAGTGGCAGTGGAGCTATGTTCTCGTGAGTATTCGAGTTCCTACTCATTCCACGATGGAGGACTTCTTTTCAACCATGCAAGAAAGCTTGTCATTTCAATTTTTAATTATTTAGGTGAATCTTTTTTTTAATATTGATATTTGTCTCAAAGATATTCGGACATATTACTGCATGCTGCATTTTCTAACACAAAGATACCTCATGTTGCGTGGTTGACATTTTTTCTAACGTACTGGAAAACTTTTTGCGCTGACAGATCCATCCGCTACTTTATGCAAGACCCTAAATTTGACGCTATCTTACGCAGACTTACGCAGCATTGCGTAAAAGCTGATCAGTTGGTTTGCAGTGAGCTTCTTCACAGGAAGGTGGAGAAATTACGCCAAGCTTTATATTTCCAAATGCAGTAACTCAAACCTTTCAATGGACTCCATGTCATACTTCTTGCGACCGTTTCCGGTACAGAAAGAATTCTTGTCACTGATGTTAGTCACCCAATGACCTTTGCCATAGTGCTGCCATCAAGCCAAACTTTTTATTTTTGTTCACAGCAAAAACTAAAACAGCTGTAATGGGAATAATGTCAAATCTGCTTTCAACACTCCTGGAGCACTGAGGAGGAAGTCATTGATAGTTTTGGCTCTGTAATGTTTCCTGTAACACAGAACTCAGTCCAACGTAATATTTCCTAATGCACTCACTGAAAATGTTTCGGGAATCATGTCATACTTTGTGTGATTGTCTCAGGTGCTTTGAGAAGGAGTTTTGTCGATGTTGTTCACCCTATAACCAAAATTTGCTGTGAACATTCCTGAAGTCCAGAATAGTTCCCTTGTTAATTCTTTGGACACAATACCCTTTCCTATTGCCCATCTGCAAGGCCAAACCGTGCACTATGGGGACAATGTTGTCGGTTTGGGGATATACTATGCAGTCGTCCATTGGTACCATTTGCCTAGTTTAGCAGAGTATTCAGACCATCAGTAAATGGAGGATGTTCGTAACCAGCAGGACTCTCCCAAGAGCTGGCTGCGCAGCCAAACTCAGTAACCAGTTTAGAACAGCCTTGGCCAGAGGGGGGGGGAGCAACCAAGAACCCAACAGTCACTCCTGCAGAGCTTCCGTGGTCCACCTCAGACTCTGAGATGGAAGAACCAGAGAAAAGGACAACCTGAGGAGCCATAGATCAGGCCTTTATGATTGAGCAGCCAGCTCAGGAGTAGCCTAACCAGGCCCTGGAGGGCTACAGTTTCTGCTGGATTTCTGTGTTAATTGGGATGTAATTGACACACTAAATGATCACACAGTTACCTCACCTCACCTAGTTAATTGGGTCGAGAGTGGATGGTGAGAACAAAGACCTGCACACCCTGTAGCTCTTCAGGACCAGGGTTGTCTTCCCCTAAGCTAGATGGAAGCCAAGACATATGGCAACCAGTGTTTAGGCTTCTGTTAGGGCTCAGTACTGCCACTAACAGGAGGACTCAATGATGCAGCTGTCATGTCATCATATTTGGTTGTCAGTGGTTAATGTTGTTGTCCAATTACCCTCCAGAAGGAGAGAGAAGAAAATGGTGTCCATCTTGGATTTTACATGAGTTGTATTGACTTGAATGTAAGTGACTGTTACACTAACATGAATAAATTGTGTTTTTGTCACTTTAAATGTGCATTACAATGGAATGAAGTAACCTGAAATGTGGACAAGTTTATCTTGCATCTGTTGACTTCACTCGTTCATAATTCTTCCGTTAAGTAATTTTATTGCCCCTTAAAGCCAAAAATCGTCACTTCACAAGCCTAGTAATTCTGGACCATGATACGCAGTATAATGACCCTGGACAGGGCGAACACCACCCGCGCACTGAGGCATAGTGTTGGAGCATCGTAGTCCATTGCAGGAGTGTCAAACATGGAGTGAACACCAGGCCCAGAGAGCACATGAAGTCACACTGCAGCCAAGGTTCTCCTTCTTGCATGACAGGAACCCGAACCTTACAGCCAAGACAATGCTGGAACAGCTGGGCTACAAGTTTCTGAATGTCTTTCAGAGTGTTAGAATAATTCTTTAATTGACCATGTCATATTTTTGATAACTATTAAACCATATATGCCAATTTAAATGATTAGACATATACTCTGTATTTCATATGCATTCTAAATCAAAGAAGGCCTCTCTTCACCTGTCAGACCCAGTCTGTAAAATGAATGTTTTTGTCTCTAATTTGGAGATAAGCCAGGAAGTCTTTGTCCTGGCAATAACAAGTGCTCAGTCAAACCTTATTCCTAAGCCGTAACAGTACCATGGCAAGGCCTTGGGACTTACGTGATTGGAGGGAACCTGCTGAGATGGGGGTAAATCACCGGGATGTGTCTATTAAAGACCAGCCAGTATGATTTGCAGGCCAGTCAGTAAACTTGCATTGCATGAAAAATACTGGAATCTATCATAAAAGATGAGCTAGAATTATTTCTTGAACGTAATAATATCTTGAGGGATAGCCAACATGGTTTCCGTAAGGGAAGGTCATGCCTGACAAACCTTCTGGAATTCTTTCAAGAGGCCACCAAGACTTATGACCAGAGCAGGGCTTATGACATCATATACTTGTATTTTCAGGAAGCATTTGAAACAGTACTGCATGAGAGACTAATTTTTAAAATGAGCTCCATTGGAGTTACAGGAGGTATTCTGGAGTGGATTCAAAACTGGTTACAGGACAGAACACAAAGAGTGGCCGTCAGTGGAATCTCATCTGAGCTAGGTATGGTGGGGAGTGGTGTCCCTCAGGGATCGGTGTTGGGACCCCTGTTGTTCCTCATTTACATTAATGACCTTGATAGGAATATTGGGAGCAAATTAGTTAAATTTGCGGATCATACTAAATTGGGAGGTTTGGTAAATAGTTTAGAGTCCACTAAAGTAATTCAGGATGATTTGGATAGAATCCAGAATTGGGCAGAAATGTGGAAAATGAAATTTAATGTAGCGAAATGAAAAGTTCTACATGTAGGTAATAAAAACATTAGACAGGATTACTTCATGGGAGGTTTAAAACTGGAATGTGCTCCACATGAAAAAGATCTGGGAGTGATTGTTGACCAAACCCTCACAGGTTCTAGCCATTGTGCCGTAGCAGTTAAAAAAGCCAATCGGATGCTAGGATACATTGCCAAAAGTATTGAGTACAAATCCAAAGAGGTCATACTCCTTTTGTACAACACATTCGTCAGACCACATCTGGAGTACTGTGTACAGTTCTGGGGATTAGACTTTAAGATATCGAGGCTCCAGATAAAGTTCAGAGAAGAGCCACTAAGCTAATTCCAGGTATAAAAGATGAAAGCTATGAGAAGAGGCTGAAGATCCTTAATCTCTTTAGTGTTAGGAAAAAGAGACTTAGGGGTGATCTGATTGAGGTCTTTAAATATGTTAAAGGGATTAACAAAGTGAACAATGTAGGATTCCTTCGGCCAAGTTTTGTTAGTAGAACTCGGGGTCACAAATGGAAGTTAACCAAGGGTAAATTTAGCACTGATATTCGGAAATATTTTTTTCACCCAAAGAGTAATTTGGATGTGGAACAGCTTGCCTGACCATATTATTGAGGCAGAAACCTTGGGAATTTTCAAGAGCAGGCTTCACTTAGATACCATTGAGTCATTGAGTATCTGAAGTGATATATTCACAATAGTAAAAAGAAACTGGCGAGCCTAGTTGGGCTGAACGGCCTGTTCTCGCTACTCATGTTATGTTATGTTATGTTATTTGACGTCAGATTGCACTTTTCAGAGTTCCCCATTCTCTTGTTCAGTTTGCAAACGAATAAAAGTCTTATTTCGAGGTTTTGCAGTGGATCTATGTTTGAACCGGACAATGCTCAGCCTGGCTCGGTGTGAAAAAGCTCCATATTTAATGCGCAAAGAACATCTGTGACCTGAAGATGGCAGATGTTCCCCATCCCATCTGACTGAGTGTGAGAGGAACAGTCTGGAAAAACAGGAAAAACTGCCTCGTAGAGACTTTACCAAGACGATCCAAAGCTATTAAAACCGTCAGAGGTGTTCAAAGGACAGGAGAGTGAAGGGTGCAAACACTTGATTAATTTTAAATAAAATCAATAATGCAAAAGAATGTGTTGAAAGTGAACGGATTCAAACACGTTCCGAAGCAGCAGTATGTGTTAATGAGCCATGCATTTCATATGTGTTAGAAATAATGTCTTTTTTTAATAAAATTAAATTAATTTGGTTCATTTCAGTTAACGGCACACAACACACAAGACCAGCAGACAGACACACAGACACTGCAAACAAAATAAGGAGGCGGGTACAGTGCAAATAAAAGGAAAAACTTTTATTGAAATTTAGAAAAATCATCACAACTTCAAATAAAGTCAAGAAAAAATGGTTTTCAAAGCAACTTGTCAGGATGAGTTTAACAATCGGTGG
Source organism: Gymnothorax javanicus (assembly GCA_029692085.1). Classification (NCBI taxonomy): domain Eukaryota; kingdom Metazoa; phylum Chordata; class Actinopteri; order Anguilliformes; family Muraenidae; genus Gymnothorax; species Gymnothorax javanicus. The sequence continues at coordinate 160,072,462 of CM056196.1, forward strand.
CTCAAAAGTATTAATTCATACCCAGTAGTTTTGCAATCTTTGGAGCAAAAAAACATAGATGTTAAAACATTGAAACAGCGCATTTCCCACTCTAAGCAATCTTTGGTGGACATAAGAGCACTTATGCATGCAGGTCAGAGGAATTGTGATCTCTGAATGAGCAGTTTATCCACAGGACAGTTTAGCTCAGAATAATTCCATGTTATACCATGTATTTCTGTAAATCCAATCCGAATCTAAATCTGCAGTGTATAGCTGCTAAGACAAGTTCGACATTTATGTCTTGGACCACGTATACCAGATAGTATGTTCAAATTTCTGAAGGGAAATTGATGAAGAGGTGACCACCTTTGACTGCACGATAAACAATTTAATTTCACTCCTGCAAACCAAACCAAAACACCTTCGCAATATTTACATATAAGAATAATTATGTGTACATAATGAATAACAATCCTAAACTTGGCATCCAGTCAAAAACCAAGCATAATTAGACAGTGATGACTGAACTTGAACCAACCCTCAAACTCAGTTTACTACTTGCTATCTTAAGAAAAGGAAATTTGAAAAAGACATAGCGAAAACATTCTGTTCAAAGGTTGAAGTTACCTGCCTCACAGCTATCTCACCTCACAAAAATCTTAAATCATAAAAAACTTCAACATCATAGTTTCAACATCTAATTTATATATTTTATGCAAAATTAGGTGAAAATATCTCCATAGACATTCTGAATGTTCAAGAAAATTAAGTAAAAACTTGAACTCGATAAGCAAAAGGTTACCCAATATTCTCCAATCGAGAGAAAAAAATAAGGTTTTTTTAATCGTAAGAGGAATAAAACAACCAGAGCTTTTGCGGTTTTAGGCCGTTAGGAAATTCAAAAGAAAAATCGAATGCCATCTCTCGTCACTAACCGCCGCCCGGGGGCTGAGAATCGCTGCCGAGACGTTCCCAGAGTCGACAGACGCTTTTATCCAAAGCAACATTTGCGCAGTTATTCCCGCAGAGGGCGCTAAAGAGCACAATGTCGAAAACGCTTTTTGCTTATTCGGCTGGATTTTCAGGGGCTTCCGTCTTGTCCTCTGGCGGAGTCTTCTGTGAGATGGAGTAATAATAGTTTCGTATGCGCTCCTCCACCTTGGCGAAATCCGGCCTCTCCTCATGACTAAACGTCAAAGGTAAAAAAAAAAAATGTCTATATGAGTTCACTCCTTGACTGTATGAATCCCATTAATCAGGCATCATTCAGGTACGCATACCCACCTCCACTATAAAACCTGAGCTCAGGACGTGTGTTATAGCACAAGGCTCTTACCCCCAATTTACTCCAGATGCGTGTTTGGTCCGTCTGCGCTCCGCCACGGCAGCGCAGCTGATAGGATTCACTTTATGAGTGTATTTACACCAGATCCGCTGCATTGCATGTCTCGTCCGTCCCAGCTCCAGCAAAACGCAGCCACGCGCAGCAGATACGCAAGACTTCTATTTTTTGCCGGATGCCGCAGCACAACCGCAGCACTTCAGCACAGCAGATCGATCGGTACACTGACATAACATTTAAAACATATGGTTAATTTTCTAAATCCGTGTTGGCGCCAGTACGTACTGTGGGCTAGGTCTGCAACCAAAGTAAGAAAATATATGTAGGCTGAACTTTATCAACAGAACACTTTCCAAACAAATGACAAACCCAACATGAACAGCAAATTAAGAACATTAATTAATAAATAGGCTACTATTCCATGGTAGAAACGCAAAATCTCGAAAAATAAACAAATCAAAGCAAGTCACCTGTTCCTCAACCCTTTCTGTAAAGATCAAAGGCCGTTGCCTGTTCGTTGTTGCACTTAATACGACATGTATCATTTATCTCAGGCGATCGCTCTTGATTTTGTCTTTACTGTGTAATTCTGTAATTACCATGTGATCTCGTCAGGCTCGCTCATTGGTCTAGCTACTCTAGCCATCCGGCCCTGGTACGCAGTAAAAACGCAGTCGGTGGGAGTTGACGGACGGCAGTGCACGCAGCAAACACGCAGCAGGGCGGAGGCGGACCGAACACGCATCTGGTGTAAATCCCGGGTTAAGGTCTGAACATTCATGAAAAGCTGCAGACACCACAGCCAAACAGGAGTTCTGTTAACATGTTGTGGATCTCAGACCCTGGCACACATCGAGAGTGTAATTTCAGCTTTACCTGTAAGTCCAGCAGTCTTTCATCAGAGTGTACATGGCATCAGGGCAGCCTGCTGGACACTCCATACGCTTCTTCGACTCGATGAAGCTCATCACCTCCGGACCTTTCATTTTCTACAAGAGATGAACATCGCACAACAGGGAGTGAGTGTAGCAGTACATCAACAGTACCAGTCAAAAGTTTGGACACACTTTGCTAATGTCACAGCGCTCTGTTTTTAGAGTTTAAATGGCTTAACTTCCCTACATAATCTCAATTGGAATCTTGTAAAAGGTAAACAGAAGTGAAAAGAGAATAATTTACTGGTTTGAATTGTGTCCAAAATTTTGGAATTCTTAAAGAAGCCATATTTTGCAAAGTAAACGGACAAATAAACTCCTTCTATCTTCCAACAGCCGAATTAAGGTCAAGCGGTTTTGGGACTTATTGGGTGAAAAGGTTGATGAAAAGCCACCTCAAGTGCAGCACGTCTTTGGGAAGTTGGACAGCCATGCAGCTGCAAACTCATTATACTCATATAACTGCCCTTGTTAAAAAAAATGAGAGAATGCTCTGCAAATATGACAACAGCTGGTGGTTAGTTTGATGGATTTAAGAATTATATCATTCTTGTTTGCAAAATAAAGGCTGCTTATTTCTTTATTTAACATTTATTGTAAGAAAAATGTGGGTGTGTCCAAATTTTTGACTGGTACTCAATCTATCCATCTATCTATCTATCTATCAAGTTGTCTCTTTTTCTGTTGCAGTGTGTGTGTGTGTGCATATGTGTGTATATCCAGATACAGTATTTTATATAGCAAACTGGGTCAAATACTAATATCTTTTCTCTGTTTTCAGGAATTTCAAAATCCTTACATCTCAAAAGATGCCAAGTAATCCCTGATCATGAGCAGGAACATGATCACAAAAAGGATCTCTTAGGAAGACAGAGGTTTGTTTTAATGTTGGTGAAACTGGGGCTTCGAGGCTAATTTAAATGCACTGAGAAACATTTACTGATGTGACCAACAGTTTTATTTCAAACTGAAGAAACAGCCACAGCTTTTCAACTCAGGATCAGGTACTTCAGCTCTCTTCCTGGTGCCTTAGGTCACAATGTAAACCCCCCCTCCACACAGTAATGCCCCAACAGTAATGCCCCCAACAGTAATGCTCCCCACAGTAATGCCCCAACAGTAATGCCCCATCTGTAATGTCCACCACAGTAATGCCCCAACAGCAATGCTCCCCACAGTAACGCCCCAACCGTAATGCCCCATCTGTAATGTCACCCACAGTAATGCTCCAACCGTAATGACCCTGAAGTAATGCCCCTACAGTAATGCCCCAACAGTGATGACCCCTAAATAATGCCCCCCATAGTCATGCACAAACAATAAAATGCCCACAGTAATGCCCCAATAGTGATGACCCCACAGAAATACCGCTAAAATAACATTCCCACAGTAATGCCCCAACAGTGATGATCTCAAAGTAATGCCCCCGTGGTAATGCCCCCAGAGCACTGCCCCCACACAGCTCCGCTCTCTCAGATCATCAGTCTCACCTTGTAAGGCTTCCCGCCATATGAGAAGGCCTCCCACATGGTGACTCCATAGCTCCACACGTCGCTCTTACTGGAGAACTTGTGGAAGTTGATGCATTCTGGAGCATACCACTTAAGCGGCCATTTTCCTGATGTGCGTGCCTACAAACACACACACACGTACGCGCGTGCGCGCACACACACACACACACACGCACACGCACACAAGCAATCAAACGAGCATGTGCACACACCACACAGATGCGCAGCACACATTCAGATGCGAGTTATAGCAAACACAAACACATGTACGTACACGAACACACACATACAAACACATGCATACAATCATGCACAGGCACACAGAACACATGTACACACACATACACATATGTAGACACATGCACAAGAAACTGGTTTAGCCAATGTGCTGTGATCCACACTTTACCGCAAATATTCCCGCATTAACTGCATGATGCCCGGCATGCAGAGCCCATGAGAGAGGCATAACTGACTGCCATCCCCACCTTATAGTAGCTGTCATCAGCCCCCAGGGCCTTGGACAGGCCGAAGTCACTGATCTTGGCGTAGTGCTGGTTGACCAGTAACACATTTCGAGCGGCCAGATCTCTGTGCACAAAATTATTCTGCTCCAGGTACAGCATGCCCAAGGACACCTGGTGCATCAGCTCCACCACGTTCTCCATGGAGATCTGCTCTCTGTGAAGTCACAATTAACAAAGATAGCTTACCCACGTTCTGCTCTCTGTGAGGTCACAATTAACAAAGATAGCTTACCCACGTTCTGCTCTCTGTGAGGTCACAATTAACAAAGATAGCTTACCCACGTTCTGCTCTCTGTGAGGTCACAATTAACAAAGATAGCTTACCCACGTTCTGCTCTCTGTGAGGTCACAATTAACAAAGATAGCTTACCCACGTTCTGCTCTCTGTGAGGTCACAATTAACAAAGATAGCTTATCCATGTTCTGATCTCTGTGAGGTCACAATCAACAGACAGCTCTATTATGTTCTGCTCTCTGCGAGGCCACAATTAACAAAGATAGCTTACCCACGTTCTGCTCTCTGCGAGGTCACAATTAACAAAGATAGCTTACCCATGTTCTGCTCTCTTTGAGGTCACAATTAACAAAGATAGCTTACACACGTTCTGCTCTCTGTGAGGTCACAATTAACAAAGATAGCTTACCCACGTTCTGCTCTCTGTGAGGTCACAACAAAGATAGCTTACCCACATTCTGCTCTCTGTGAGGTCACAATCAACAGATAGCTCTATTATGTTCTGCTCTCTGTGAGGTCACAGTTAACAAAGATAGCTTACCCATGTTCTGTGCTCTGTGAAGTCACAATTAACAAAGATAGCTTACCCACGTTCTGTTCTCTGTGAGGTCACAATTAACCCTATCAGTACTAATGGGACACATCTGTCCCACAATATTTCCAAATATCCTGTTGGGACATATGAGTCCCCGAAACCCTTGCATTTGGGCCAATTCGGTATAATAGACACAAAAATGATACGTACATCTAATAGGTAACTCTGCTTCGTGTTACTGCATTCAATATTGAAAGGGTTAACAGACAGCACTTCCATGTTTTCTGTTCTCTGAGGTGTCATAATTAAGAGACAGCGCTACCATGGTCTGCTCTCTGTGAAGTCACAGTTATTGGACAGCACTACCGTGTTGTGCCCTGTGTAGAGTCACACTTAACACAGACAGCTCCACAATGTCCTCCACCCACATACGTTCTCTGTGAAATCACTACTCAGGAAGATCACACTACATGTTCCCCAGTCATGTCGGCTCTCTGGGAAGTCACAACTAACAGAGCTAGCTCCAGGGGCAGAAATACCGGGGGTGCAGTTGCACCTGGGCCCACATGGGGGCCCTTTGACAAGAAAGCGCATGACTGTAGCAAAACAGGTATTAACCACTTACGCCCCAGTGCCGGGGGGCGGTGTTTATGCATAATAAATACAGCATGTTTCCAAATCGCAACATTGTAATGCGGCATATCCACATTTCGCGAAGAAACTCGGCAAAAAGCTCATGTAGACCATTTTTACCTCAACCGAACACAATTCAAGCACCAAGCAAGTAAATAAGCATCTAGCAAAACATAGGATAAAATCATATCAGCGCTGAATCACTAGAATTTCTCCTGAATTTGTTCTATGCGTAAAAACAATACCTCAAATGAAAGAGGAAAGTCCACAGAGTCCAACGATATGAGCCCTGTCATTTTAAACCGACACCACACTCAAAGAACAGCAGGCATACACTTTACAGTCTACAGAGATGAGCAAAGAAATTTCTTACCTTTGATATTTTGTAATAAAAAAAACAGTTTGAGGGTAAATCCACGCTTGCTATTGTTAGCTCAATGTGTCCGTGTTATAACGAAACTAGATCTGCGAGTCTGAAAGCATGTTTTTCTTCTTGAGCATTGCATCAAAGATCTCAGCTCCTCAGCATTCAGCTTGCTTGCAATGTATTTTCCTCTATGTGATCAGCTTGTGATGCTGTCAGTAAGACTTTGCCGGTTGCCATTTGATTCTATGGCTTCTGACATTTCCAAAGAGCCCTAAAGCACCTTTATCGCACAAGCCTAGCCTGAGCTAGAGCCTTGCGTTCCCAGTGCGTCAAACCGAGTCCATGGGCCATTCCAATGTACTTAAATAGCGCGACAATATAAACACTTAACAGGTTTGTTTGTGGTATTTTTGGTATGATTATCCGCTAAATATTCAACCGTCGTTTTCAAAGTCATTTTCTGACAGAAACGCGTGAATACTGAGGGCACAACAGTAGAAACAAGGTGAGTGACTTGTTTTTTTGACTCATTCTTTATATGGGCAATTTGACAGCTGGGTCACCGTCAAATGCTATACCCTAGTGGTTAGGGTGTAGGGCTGCAGCGTTGGCGACTAGCGTTCGAGTCCCTGGTCAGGCGTGCTTTAGTATGACAATCGTACCATTTTGCTTGTATAAATAATTGCTGGGTTTTTTTTTTTTTTTGACTTTTTTTCCCCATTTTTTAACCCTTTTGTATTCACAATCTTATTAATTTGCTTTTTTTTTTTTTTTTAAATAAATCTGCTCCAGTGGAGCCAAACTTCATTTTCTTTGTATTTATTGTCTTTGAATGGGAAATTGTATAGGCTATAGGACTGGCAGAAATAATAATTAAAACAAATTATAAATTATTATAAAAATTTAAAACTGGTTGTATTTGGGTGGAATGTATGCCTGTAGTGACATAAATGAAATTAGATGAGTTTTACAGTTTAATATCTGAGAAATCTGATTTGGCACACAAGGTACCTGAATTGCCAATTTGGAGAAGCCAGCTAGACATTCCTCTCTAATTGTGTTCTGATTTACTTGATTAAAATAAACTGGCACAGTAGACACTGTCAAACTGTAATGATCTCTCAAGTGGAACGTCATGGGAAATTTTATGACGACAGTTGCTTCCAGAAACATAGTTGACAGTCTTTCGGAGCTTCTGTCAGAGACTCTTTAATCTGAGGTGGATGGGCGTTTGATATTTCTGTCGAGAGTTGGCTGACAGAAAGTGTCGACATAATCAGTCTAGTGGAGTAGCGCCTTGAGTATATCAGGCTTGAGAGGGCAGAGTGTAATTAGTGCTTATGTGCCCAGATCTGTTCAACCAATGAAAAGAATATGCCAGTCTACTGTTGAATGGGGTGAGCTTTGTTAGGGTTGGAGTGTAAACCTACAGGATGGTGGATCTCCAGGAACAGGGTTGGGCAGCCCTGCTCTAGCTGTTGAATGAGGTGAGCTTTGTTAGGGTTGGAGTGTAAACCTACAGGATGGTGGATCTCCAGGAACAGGGTTGGGCAGCCCTGCTCTAGCTGTTGAATGAGGTGAGCTTTGTTAGGGTTGGAGTGAAACCTACAGGATGGTAGATCTCCAGGAACAGGGTTGGGCAGCCCTGCTCTAGCTGTTGAATGAGGTGAGCTTTGTTAGGGTTGGAGTGAAAACCTACAGGATGGTAGATCTCCAGGAACAGGGTTGGGCAGCCCTGCTCTAGCTGTTGAATGAGGTGAGCTTTGTTAGGGTTGGAGTGAAACCTACAGGATGGTAGATCTCCAGGAACAGGGTTGGGCAGCCCTGCTCTAGCTGTTGAATGAGGTGTGCTTTGTTAGGGTTGGAGTGAAAACCTACAGGATGGTAGATCTCCAGGAACAGGGTTGGGCAGCCCTGCTCTAGCTGTTGAATGAGGTGAGCTTTGTTAGGGTTGGAGTGAAAACCTACAGGATGGTGGATCTCCAGGAACAGGGTTGGGCAGCCCTGCTCTAGCTGTTGAATGAGGTGAGCTTTGTTAGGGTTGGAGTGAAACCTACAGGATTGTTGATCTCCAGGAAGAACACATTCTCATCCCGACTCGTCATATAGTGAAGCTACCTGACCAAGCGTTGATACTTGGCAAAAAAGGAGACTTTGGGAGTCCTTATTTGACGTTTAAGGTTAGGGTTCAGCTTAAGGCTTAGGGGTTGGGGGTAGCGTTAGTTTTAAACTGGCGTCAAATGAGGACGCCAAAAGCCTCGTTTTGCATTGTATATCAATTCTCGGTCAGGTAGCCTCAATATTTAATGAGTCAGGATGTGACTGGGCTCCAAGGAAGAGGGCTGGGCAGCTCTCGATTAGACGTGTATATCCCAGCGCCCCTTAAACTGACTGCCTGCACAATGCAGACACGCCACATATGACGATTATGTGTGGTTTCTGGAGTGAAGTTGAGCGTCGGTGTGCATTATTATATATTATCCAGAAATGGTTTTTGAAGGGGATAAGAGCCGACAGGCCGGTAGACTCAGATGCATGGTCTCCACAGGACTGAAAATTAACCCAATTATTGCTGTATGATTACTTCACACGTAAACATTCCAGTTAAGTGGCTGACATTAGCAGCCATAAACTGCTTGACGCTACATAACTTTACCAAGGACCAATTAAACTCAGGATCATTAGCAGCAAGCCTGTTATTAGTGATGCTACCCATTATATGCAATGATACAGAATTCTGCAGGAACTTTATAGACCCATGGCCCATTGCATATTAACCTAGAGGGAGTACTCTCACTGTCCCCATCTCTCCATCTCGAGAAATGCCCAATTCTCTCTCCTACCTGTCCTGTTCAGAAAAAAATGTTCGTAAGATTTTTAAGTCAAAAGATAAGACTAAGATAATAGTGAAGACTGAATATTGCTTTAGATTTCTGCAGCGTGAGATGAGATTCTGGTACAGGAACTCACTTTTTGCTGGACAGGAACTTGTTGAGCGGGCCGGAGGCCGCCATCTCCATGACAAGCATGAGGCTCTCGGCTTGGCAGAGGCCGATCATGCGCACGATGTAGGGGTTATCCAGCTGGTGCATTATCTCCGCCTCCTTCATCATCTCGTCCTTCACTGACTTGTCATTCTCGCTCTTCAGAACCTTTATCGCCACGTCGACCTGCTTCCTGAAAATGCATGAGGCGTCAGCTTAGGTGTCTAGGACTAACTCGCTCAGTGAGAAACAAGCAGCTAACTCTTTCAGACACAAATGAGGAGTCCTATTGCAAAGCCTTCTAAGTCAACTTGGTCCATTTTTTAGAAGAATCTGATTTTTTGGTAGGCATAGAAATTATCTTTCATAGATATCTATTTTCACTATACTGAAACTATTAGCCTTGCAGACATAATCCATGAGGCAATTCATTATCTTTTTAATGAAATGACTTTGATTTTGCAACACAAAGTTTTGACTTAGCAGGTTTTGAAAGTGGAGTGGAAACTTAGCAGGTTTTGACAGTGTTTAAAGGGGACCTATTATGCTGATCCTTCTTTTGATACATAACAGTAATGTTATAATGTTGTTTATCCATACTCAATCTCTGTAAAGTTTCTAAACATAAGATACAGAGGTTTTGCCGTAATCCAAGAACGTGATTTCGTGAACGTGATTTCCTCTCTGAACAGCTCCTCCCGAGATCTTCGCGAGATCTAAGCAAAACCTGACGTCAGGTTGTGCCGTCCAATTTGTACAGACCTAGCCAAAGCCAATCATGGCGCTGGACCTGCCCACACCGGAAACTATTCTAGCATCTAGCAGACATGAACAACAACGGATCATACTATGCCTTAGTAGCATCTACACTTCCAGAAATACTAAAGAAGAACCGCAGATCATTTGAGGTGCAGTTTTGTCAGTATCTCTCCCAAAGCTGCTCGTCCGTTTACTTTTGGACGCAAAGAAAAGCACCTATTTCTCTTTCAAAAGACGATGCCTCCAGAAATCAGTGGGTAGCTTTTCCGTTTGCTGGCGGCGAATAGCCACGGCCAAAGGGAACGTTAGCTGTTTGTGCTCAGCATTTCACCAAAAACAGCTTTGTCAATAAAGGATAATTCGACACTGGATAAGCGTTTCAGCTGCTTCTCAAACCTGAAGCAGTTGCATCGATCAAGCGCTCGGAGCCACAAGCTATAAGTAACGATATAACAGCAAATAATGTAAGTGAAGCTAACGTGTTACGGGAGGCTAGCAGGACCGCTAACGATAATTAGCACTAACAACTGGCCTCAAACGCAGGCTTTGCAAAATATCTGAAGATAAAGCCTGTATCGGTCGCGACTGTCCGCGACTCACAAGCTATGCTTCCATCCACTTGTCGCCAAAAATATTCATGCAAATAAAGCTGATGAAAATACCTTTCCATCTAACAGCATTAAAGCGATTAAAAAGTAGTGCGTAATGACGCCACATGCTGTTATGCGATCAAATTGGTGTTTCGAATGGATTTCTGACATTTTAAGCTGTTTCCATTCATTTTTGCACTGAATCGTAGAACCTTCAAGTGAGCAAAAGTAGTTTGTTAGCCAACTAATTTAGCTGGCTAGCCAAAATGGATCGCGTTTACCAACAAATGACGATAATTTGCACAAGTTGTAATAGTGCTTAGGTGCCAGCTATTTGCAGCATAGTAGACCATTATCAGAAGGAAACGACGGCATCAAAACACCGTCAAGATGCAGTAGCAGATTTATTCGACAAATAACGTTTCCATCAGCATTTATCGCATAAGCCTTTTACCGATCAAGAGAAAATCTGATGAGATGGACCGTACAAACTATGAGCCGATAGTCTTGAAATCAAGTCTAATTTCACCATCTCCGTAAGGCATTTTTAATTCGATAGTACTTAATTCGTATAAGAACGTGTGGATGGAAATATGGCTACAGATGCGGAAGCAGTTGTTTCACTGCATAAGCCTACCCAACTGATGGCCTGTTGAATGTGGCTGTAGCACTGCAGCTAACGTAGCCAAGTTACTGTTGCTAATGTTTGTGTCCTAAATATGCAAGAGTAATATCAGGGGAAATTCAACAGAAGGTGTGTGAACATAAACCTCATTTGAAGCGAACTTTTTAAACTTGTTTGTAATTTGGATGCTTGGTACAACTGTCCACGGTAACGGAACTTGCTGTCTGTAAAACCTGTATTGCAGGGTTATGACCGCTTGGTTATCAGCTACTGCATGTTAGTTCGCGTGCTGTGCAAATTAAAATGCTCCTGGTTAACTTATAGGCAGTAATTATGATCGGTATGCTTGTGTTACTTCGGTAAGCATCAATGTGGCAGTTCCATCATAATGTTGCCCGATTGTAGCCACTACAGTTGAAGCTAACCGGAGAGGTGCTGTATGTGTCTGCAGAGTTGGGCTGCGAAGGCTGCAGTTAGACCAGACGTAAGTTTTGCAGAGCTTGGGGTGCGTTTTTGGGTGCTTGTGAAACGATCGCTTTACTTATCCATGACCGGGGTCTGCCTGATACTTCTCCTATATCTGGGCTGCTCTCTGATGCTACCGGTGAAAGCAATAGGGAAACGACCAGCCTATAACATGTCTGGTATAACAAACGATTTCTCTGCATTGCCGTCGATTGAATATTAAATTCTTTCCTGTAAAAGTTATCGATTCACTAGCTCCACATGAGCAACGGTTCACTCAAACGGAACTTACAGTCTGTAAAACCTGTATTATGCTCATAACATAACCGAGCTCTATCTAGCTCTCAAGACTATCCATAACGGCGCCCATTCTCCGCGAGGAAACGCTGGTCATTCGGACGTTAATAAGTAAACCATTACCATGGGCAATTTCCAAAAGGCCGTTTACCCTGGAGCTTTCGCCCCTCCGTCATATATACCAGCGGAAGCTGTTTTGTTTCTCCACGCTAACAACACACCACAGCTATGCACACGAACCAGCAGGTCCTAATACACACCGAAGCAGTCCATAAGCTGTTGGTCCACTTTTAGCTGCTCCTCACTGTCCATGTTTCCCTCTAAACTCAGACCCACCGGATTTCTACGGTCTCCGGTCTACACTTGGGCATGTCGACCCGTTCTACAAATGTATCTATATGGGGTGGATTCTAGCTTCCCCTGCATCCTAGCTATAAAGTAGAAAAACCGCTGTACTCACCACAGTAGCCGATAGCAAATTTGAGCTTGAGCTGCCAGACTTTTACACTGCATCCTCCACTTTCGCCGCTGCGTTTATTAGAACAAGTTCATTTCATTAGATCTATATTCAAGTATAGGCTATAAGAGCTCGACTGTGATTGGTTCCTTCTAGTGAACGAAAATGGAATCACGTTTCTACATTGGCTGATGACTTAGCAGAATTTGACAGAGTTTTCTTCCTTGGCTCGGTGGGTTTTGACAGAGTTTTGCTTTTTCCTTTACAATTTATAACATGATTTAGTAGCCTAAGTTTTGAAAGTGGGACATGCGCAGGTGCCTGAAAGAGAGGCGAAGGGAGATAACTCATTTATTTTCAAAACTTGACTTAGCAGGTTTTGCAAGTCGACTCCTCAAATAAACCCAAAGACAAGCTCCCTCAACAAACTCACTCACTCGCAGACTCACTCGATAACAAACTCACTCACTCGCTAACTCCCTCACTAGCAAACAAACTCACAAACAAACTCTCACTCACTCTCAAACAAACTTGCTTACAATTAAACTAAGGGCGCACTCATACTGGGAAATCGTACCGTGCCCAAGCACGTTTGCCCCCTAAAGACCGGATTCTATGGCTAGTGTGAGTGCCAGTGTACCGTGCTTGAGTACGGTACACTTCCCTGGCCCAGTACGGATGGAAGAGGTGTGCTTGGGCACGGTACACTTGCTCATGCATGCGCACAAGCACGGTTTGTCGGAGGTAACCGTGCTTGAGCACACTCGGGTTTGAGGTAATGTGAGTGCGGGCCAGCGGGGTACAGAGGAGGGGGGGCATTCGTGCTTCAGTGCTGTACGGAACAACTGGCCCTAGTGTGAGTGCACCCTTACTCACTCACTAACAATCTCACTATCTGAATCACTCACTCTCTCACAAACTCACTCTCTCACGAACGAAATCACTTCCTTGCTAACAGAGTCAATCAATTGCCAACCAACTCATTCACTTGTTCACAAACTCACTTGCTGACAAACTCACTCAAAAACTCTCTATTGAACAAACTCTCTTACTCACTAAATGATTAAAAAAGCTCACTTATAAGCTCACTGATTCATTCGGTTTCACTCACTTGCTGACAAACAAGCTCATCCGATCACTCAAAAACTCACTGTGACTCACTAATAAACTCACTAGGAAGCTCCCTCAATTGCTGACAAACTCACCCAGTCACAAACTCAATCATCTGCGAACAATATCACTTTGTCACTAACCTACTCACTCACAGACTAACTCCCAAATATTTAGTAGAATGAAGATCCTTCACAAGGTGAAGATATTAGCCCTCTAGAGGCTAAAATTTGGGGGCGCTACATAAGCATGCGATTCATTTTAATCATAATTTTATTTTTTATATAAATTTGGTGCCCAACTAGGCATGTCTGAGTCCCCCCTTAATTCTAAATTCTCTACTGGAACCACGGCTTGTCTGCAGAATCCCACAGCCGCCAAGTGCTTGCAAACACAGTCCTCCCACGGGGCACGGTCTTACCAGCTGTGACTTTTCAGCCTGATAAGCTACAGATAAGCTTGCATAGAGCAGACTTGTAGAAAGACCTAGCCTGCTAATTACCCACTCCATATTGACACTGATGGCGATTCAGTTGGGCGGGGGTTATGAGAGGCACGAACACTGTCATATTGTACTGAATGTTTCCAGAATATAGCAATACAATATAACCACCCCCACCCCCCACCCCCCATTACTCTCCGTGATAAGTTGGACATATGCTGATACAAATCTTTTAACAATAGTTTCCAGTTTCATTGTTGTACAAATTCCTTTTACATGTTTTTGTCATCGAGAGAAACATTGGCAATTTGCACGAATTTTCCACATGCGTCAGGACATTTTGGACTGAAGCATTTCAGTTAAAAAAAACTTTTCATTTTTTCTAAAGTCTCTGGGTTTCATTTCTGCCTCGCATTCCATTCTGCTTTTGCCGCCGGTCAGCGTTGCGTAAACGCAGCTCGGTGGCCAATGTAATAATTAAAAGCAGATCAGCCTTTACGACATAACATCAGGGTCATACAGTTTTCCTGCTGTTCTGCAGCGTTCTTCACCTTTAAGAGGTGGGTTGGGAGTTAAACTACCAGACAATCATGAACTAGACATTCGGTTTTTTACTGAAGATGAGAGAGGGAGAGAATTACGCAACAGAGGTGATGTAGAGCGCTACGATTAGCGTAAGGAGTAGCTTAGCTGTGATAGCCTCAATGCTGTTAGCGGTGTAGCTTCATTAGCTTCTGAACCAGATGTGGCTTCACAAGCTGCTGAGCTGTTAGCTGTGTGGCTGCATTAGCTTCAGAGCTCAAAAAAGTGAGGCTTAATTAGCCTCAAAGATGTTTACTATATGGCTTTATCAGGGCTTTGTTAGCTGCAGGGTTACAAACAGTTTGGGCTCATTTGCTTCAGAGCCTGAAACAGCGAGGCCTCATGAGCTTCAGAGCTAGAAATAGTGAGGATTCAGAAGCTTCCGAGTTAGAACCAGTGAGGCTCCATTAGTGTCAGAACGAGAAGCAGTGAAACTTCATTTGTTTCAGTGTTAGAAACAGTGTGGCTGCATTACCTTCAGAGCTTGAAACCATGAGTATTCATTTGCTTCACAGCCAGAACCCATGATGATTTATTAGCTTCAAAGCTAGAAACATTGAGGCTCCATTTGCTTCAGAGTTAAAAACAGTAAGGCTTTGTCAGCTTCAGAGCAAGAAACAGTGAAGCATCATTAGTTTCAGAGCTAGAAACAGTGAGGCTTCATGAGCTTCAGAGTTAGAAACAGTGAGGCTCCATTAGCTTCAGAGTTAGAAAGAGTGAGGCTTCATTAGCATCAGGGTTAGAGACAGTGAGGCTCCATTAGCTTCAGAGTTAGAAACAGTGAGGCTTCATTAGCGTCAGAGTTAGAGACAGTGTGGCTCCATTAGCTTCAGAGCTTGAAACAGGGAGGCTTCATTTGCTTCACAGCCAGAACCCATGAGGCTTCATTAGCTTCAAAGCTAGAAACAGTCAGGCTCCATTTGCTTCAGAGTAAGAAACAGCAAAGCTTTGTCAGCTTCAGAGTTTCAGCAAATCTTCATCGGCTCCACAGCTTTAAGGGGCTTAGGCCGAGCGACAGTGGACAGATGGGCTTTGCCTGTTATACTTTCAGTTTTTGGACCGGCATGGCTTTGTTAGACTCAGAAATGGGCACAGCTGAGTTTGTGCAGGGGTGCGGCCAGTTCCATTTGAAGTGAAATCAAATTAGTTTTAGTCGTCAGCAGAATTCACAATGCATTTCTCACGGTACACTTAGCAGTACGGTCTCTTCCTGAAAACTACACAAACACAAGCCTGGGGCGCACTGATATGAAGATATGAAATTGAAAGAATGGATTCAGTTATAAAATGTTCCATAAGGGGCTTTTAGTTCATTAAGAGAACACAGAATTGACCTCAGATCTGCATCAAAACATGGGGGACCTTGGGTGTGTCTCCTAAACAGGGGGGCCTTTCCGCGCCACTTTTCCTTGACCTCACTAGAAAACGTAACCTGGGTCAAGAGAAAGAGGGAGGGAGGTTTTGAAGGCACCTTGGGTCATGCTTGAGAAAACCAATGTCCTCTGGCACCCATGCTAAACTCTAGGCTGAGACTGCCTTATTTGGTCTCTTGTTTTATGTTTGTATACGATACGTCAAGAAAACCAACTCCAGTTGAATCAGGGTTTCCTCACTTCCTCATCTTGTAGACGCCCTTCTTCACGCAGCCGAAGTTTCCGGAGCCCAACTCCACCTCGTCGATCATGAGCTGGTCTCTCTTCAGGAAGAGCTTCTTCTCCTTCAGGTTCTCGGGGTCGCTGTAGGGGCTCTCGTAAACGCTCGTGTCCATCGGGAGGGTCCTGCGGTCCCCAGGCAGACTCTCCGGGGCTGCGAGGAGGACAGCCAATTGCAGGGCTCCGTTATTTACAGCCAACTACGGGCTTCGTTATTTACAGCCAATCACTGGGCTCCGTTAACTACAGCCAATCACAGTGCTCCGTTAATTACAGCCAATCACAGGGCTCCATTAATTACAGCCAATCACAGGGCTCCGTTATTTACAGCCAACTGCAGGGCTTCGTTATTTACATTCAATCACAGGGCTCTGTTAACTACAGCCAATCACAGTGCTCCATTAATTACAGCCAATCACAGGGCTCTGTTAATTACAGCCAATCACAGGGCTCCATTAATTACAGCCAATCACAGGGCTCCATTATTTGCAGCCAATCACAGGGCTCCATTATTTCCAGCCAATCACAGGGATCTGTTGGGAATTTACGTATATTTCCTTGCTGCCTCACATTCAAATTAGCAATAAAACTGCATTCAGATATGGCATTCTCACAGATCCAACCGAGAATAGGACAGGCTCTATTGATTCACAAGG
Organism: Gymnothorax javanicus; assembly: GCA_029692085.1. Lineage (NCBI taxonomy): Eukaryota > Metazoa > Chordata > Actinopteri > Anguilliformes > Muraenidae > Gymnothorax > Gymnothorax javanicus. The sequence continues at coordinate 160,089,145 of CM056196.1, forward strand.
GCTCACGCAAACATCAGTTCAGTAATGCATTAATATGGACCAACCTTTAGGGGGCGGTGTGTATCCATTTGTTTGGGGAGCTCTTCTCTGGAGACAGAAGCACAGTTTTACAGCGTCCCATTCACACACATTATGCATAAACACACTAGTCCGTTATGAAAATGTCTTACCTCCGTTTAACAACATTAGACGGGGCAGCAGTGTATCGCAGTGACGGTAAGTGAAGCTGGCTCATTGAAATCCTGAGAGATGCTCTGTGCTTATAGCCTGGAGCTACAGTGAGTATTTACAACTGAACTGCTCCAAGAAATATCCAGCTGTGTAAATTTACTTCGTGTAAAATATGTAAGCAGTGTAATTTCCTCTACACAAAAGTGTCAGCTAATGTTAAAGTGAAATTGAAACCAAGCAAACATTTGCTCTTGGGTCAGTACTTACAACCGGGGGCACTGTCGGAGTGGCAGCTGAAAGAGAGAGTGAGAAAGAGAGTTAGTTATTAGTTTTGAACATAATGTGTGTGTGTGTGTGTGTGTGTGTAGGGGTGTGTACTCAAGGAGAGTGTGCTGTTTTACCTACTGCTAACTAAAAAATGAGCCAAGGCCATAAAATTTCCAGAGGAAAAAAAATGTTTAATTTTTCTTCTCAAATCTGAAAATGGGTCATTTTGACCACAACAATACTATTCCAATATATTTTGGATTAAAATTGTTAGCCTCATAGAATAATAATTGCCTATCAAATTTTTTAAGTTTTTTTTTTATTTTGTTTTTATTTTTTTTTATATTTAAGTAATTGATTTTTTTTAAGGTTTTGAGAAAAAAAGAAGAAAACACCACCGCGAAAGAGCCGATATTTATACTTGGCAAATTTGGCAAAAATATGACACAGGCAATTATGGTATATGAGAAATGCTATAATGGCTGCTGCTCTCCTCTCAGCAATAACTTCCCACTAACAAATATATTTTTTATATTACCATTCATGAAAGACATTTCTCTCAATGCCTTTCAAAATATGACTGAAATCAGTCAGAAATCAATGCACAAAAAGGCAAAAAACTTCATTACCCACAGTGCAGTTGGGGTTCACACAGGGCTCACGTAATATGGTTACTAATCCATCCGGCTTCATTTTGAGGTACTCCACCAACTGCAGGAAGAGAGGTAGAGAAATCCCATAAACTACATGGAAACCCATCAGCATCTGTCCAACCAGTGTAATTATCAACAGACTATATACTTCCCTGATCATGAGGACATCTTAGAGTACAGTTAGACTGTATACTTCCCTGACCATGAGGACATCTTAGAGTGCAGTTAGACTATATACTTCCCTGATCATGAGGACATCTTAGAGTGCAGTTAGACTATATACCTTCCTGATCATGAGGACATCTTAGAGTGCAGTTAGACTGTATACTTCCCTGATCATGAGGACATCTTAGAGCGCAGTTAGACTGTATACTTCCCCGATCATGAGGACATCTTAGAGTGCAGTTAGACTGTATACTTCCCTGATCATGAGGACATCTTAGAGTGCAGTTAGACAGTATACTTCCCTGATCATGAGGACATCTTAGAGTGCAGTTAGACTATATACTTCCCCGATCATGAGGACATCTTAGAGTGCAGTTAGACTGTATACTTCCCTGATCATGAGGACATCTTAGAGTGCAGTTAGACAGTATACTTCCCTGATCATGAGGACATCTTAGAGTGCAGTTAGACTATATACTTCCCCGATCATGAGGACATCTTAGAGTGCAGTTTGACTGTATACTTCCTGATCATGAGGATCATGAGGACATCTTAGAGTGCAGTTAGACAGTTATACTTACCCTGATGATGAGGACATCTTAGAGTGCAGTTAGACTATATACTTCCCTGATCATGAGGACATCAGAGTGCAGAGGACATCTTGAGCACATCTTGCAGTTAGACTATATACTTTCCTGATCATGAGGACATCTTAGAGTGCAGTTAGACTATATACTTCCCTGATGATGAGGACATCTTAGAGTGCAGTTAGACTATATACTTCCCCAATCATGAGGACATCTTAGAGTGCAGTTAGAATATATACTTTCCTGATCATGAGTACATCTTAGAGTGCAGTTAGACTATATACTTCCTGATGATGCAGGACATCTTAGGCAGTTAGACTATATACTTCCCTGATGATGAGGACATCATGCAGTTAGAATATATACTTTCCTGATCATGAGTACATCTTAGAGTGCAGTTAGGCTATATACTTCACTGACCATGAGGACATCTTAGAGTGCAGTTAGACTGTATACTTCCCTGATCATGAGGACATCTTAGAGTGCAGTTAGACAGTATACTTCCCTGATCATGAGGACATCTTAGAGTGCAGTTAGACTATATACTTCCCTGATGATGAGGACATCTTAGAGTGCAGTTAGACTATATACTTCCCTGATCATGAGGACATCTTAGAGTGCAGTTAGACTATATACTTCCCTGATGATGAGGACATCTTAGAGTGCAGTTAGACTATATACTTCCCTGATGATGAGCACATCTTAGAGTGCAGTTAGACTATATACTTCCCTGATCATGAGGACATCTTAGAGTGCAGTTAGACTATATACTTCCCCAATCATGAGGACATCTTAGAGTGCAGTTAGAATATATACTTTCCTGATCATGAGTACATCTTAGAGTGCAGTTAGGCTATATACTTCCCTGACCATGAGGACATCTTAGAGTGCAGTTAGACTACATACTTCCCTGATGATGAGCACATCTTAGAGTGCAGTTAGACTATATACTTCCCTGATCATGAGGACATCTTAGAGTGCAGTTAGACTATATACTTCCCCAATCATGAGGACATCTTAGAGTGCAGTTAGACTATATACTTCCCTGATGATGAGGACATCTTAGAGTGCAGTTAGACTGTATACTTCCCCGATCATGAGGACATCTTAGAGTGCAGTTAGACTATATACTTCCCTGATCATGAGGACATCTTAGAGTGCAGTTAGACTGTATACTTCCCCGATCATGAGGACATCTTAGAGTGCAGTTAGCTGTTCTTAGATGGCTGAACATACCTGCCAGATGGTGTCAAACTTGGTTCCCTCCGGCATGGAGTACTTTCCAGACTTGTCATGCAGAATCTGGTAGTGGTAGGCCGTTTTCCCGTACAACATGGAGAGAGCGAAGGTTCCTGACTCCTCCCGATCTCGCACTCTGAGAACAAAAACACACATAAACCGGTGAACACGAGAACGTGCTCAGAGCTAGCTCACGCTTCACAATCTAAATTCACCATTTATTCATTCTTTTCACCAAAGCCTTCTTACTAAACACTGCATAAACAATGTTTCCTATGCAAGTCACCACGAAATAGTTAAATTCTTAACATTTTCACATAGCATTATAATAAACTAGAAGAGGCACGCCGTCTGCAACATCGTTTTTTTACTTTTCTGCTATGTTGACCTTTGACCTGAAAATCTAATCACCTCTTACTGTTGTCATATATAACCCTCCCACAAACAGACAGATGGATGGACAGGCAGGCAGACAAACTCATACATAAACATAACACTCATCCGACTCCCTGGCAGAGGTAATGAACTCGTGAAATTAAATATATCTGCTTTTAAAAGGAAAGGGTGACTAACTGACTCCAGGACAGGTTGAATGTTGATATGGACAGTAATAACTAAAATCAAAACTAAGAGATGTTGGTTCATGATGCTCTGGGAAGGGCTCTGCTGGGTGTGCACATTCCCATGATGCTCTGGGAAGGGCTCTGCTGGGTGCGCACATTCCCATGATGCTCTGGGAAGTGTTCTGCTGGGTGCACACATTCCCATGATGCTCTGGGAAGGGCTCTGCTGGGTGCGCACATTCCCATGATGCTCTGGGAAGTGTTCTGCTGGGTGCTCACATTCCCATGATGCTCTGGGAAGGGCTCTGCTGGGTGTGCACATTCCCATGATGCTCTGGGAAGGGCTCTGCTGGGTGTGCACATTCCCATGATGCTCTGGGAAGGGCTCTGCTGGGTGTGCACATTCCCATGATGCTCTGGGAAGGGCTCTGCTGGGTGTGCACATTCCCATGATGCTCTGGGAAGGGCTCTGCTGGGTGCGCACATTCCCATGATGCTCTGGGAAGTGCTCTGCTGGGTGTGCACATTCCCATGATGCTCTGGGAAGGGCTCTGCTGGGTGTGGACATTCCCATGATGCTCTGGGAAGTGCTCCGCTGGGTGCGCACATTCCCATGATGCTCTGGGAAGTGGGTGCACACATTCCCATAATGCTTTGGGAAGTGCTCTGCTGGGTGCGCACATTCCCATGATGCTCTGGGAAGTGGGTGCACACATTCCCATGATGCTTTGGGAAGTGAGTGTGCTCATTCCCGTTGACGTGAGTTTGTGGAAACTTTTCTGGCAGCATGCGGAGGACTAACAGGATGTGTCTAAGATATTTTAATTTTAGTAAGTTTATTAGTTCAATGTTGCAATTTGGCACCATTACTAGGCACAGGATGAGAGAGAAGAGAAACCGTTTCTAAGAATCAGTTCCTTTGATTTTTTGTGTTTTTTACAGTTTTCAGTAAAGAGGCTTTACTGAAAAACAGGAAATAGGTGTAATTAGGCAAGAGCCTAAAAACACAAAAACCACCAAATGAGTTTGAAAAGAGGGAAGGAAAGAAAACAGGATCAAACGGTGGCAAAAAGTAAAAATAAAAGACCTGCCGGATGTTGTGGGCGAGGCTTTCTGGCCCACTGTCAGCGCTGCAAGGGAAACTGAACTGTAAAACAGACGTAATGCGGAGGGGAAATATATGTATTTTTAGTGCGTATTTGCACCCAACCCACACAAGGTCATGAATGAGAGAAAGAACAAGGACTTCAAGTCATTCAACAGTCCATTTTGTCCCGAGAGATTTGCGCTCATATGCTTTTCTTGTTTGTGCGAAATGTGGCGCCTAACATGGACTAAACACCGCCAATGCCCAGGTCAATCTGGAATGTCTATGTGCAACTGTACTGGTGATTTGGTGAGGAAAGATATCCACATCTCCAGTTAACCCTTAAATGCCCCCTGTGACAAATTTGTCACACGATTTTGGGGGTTGTCAAAACCACTGACCCCACATTAATTTTGCAACCTAATGCCCATAGTGACATATTTAGACCATCAGTGCTGCCATCTGATGCATAAAAGTGGAACTGACACTACACTGGCTGCACCAGCTAACCTTTCCAATATGGCCGCCCCCATGGTGGAATCCACACAATAGATCAGTGCCCATTCATCACTGGGTAAAGTAGACAAACAGGTAAGCTAATGAAAAATAAGCTATGCCTAATACTTCAGCTATATGTCAACTGTTTTATCATTCAAGTCATTTTAGCAATAAGGTCCCCGAAATGCCCATTGTGACATATATGTCACAAAACTAAAATGAGGTCAAAGGTCACCAAAAATTAAAAATTGCTATTGGGTTGTTATTAGCCCCTCCCCAGGACATATTAGCAGAATACATAGATTTTTCTTTCAACTTTTACTATAGTTGGGCATTTAAGGGTTAATAATGAAAACACCTCTGGCTCTGTACAGTGCATTGTCAAAGGAGGACGACGCATCATGCTGTCTGCAGGAGTCTGGTTGATTGGCTGCTGTCCACAGGAGTCCGGTTGATTGGCTGAGGTCATGAGAAATAAAGGAAATGCAGAATCCAAACTTAATGATTCTCCCAAACCCTGCGTGACACAACTGGCAACCGCATATAAACACTGGGAGGGTACAGAGTCAGTCCGACGGTCCAGGCTCATTCACACAACACAGTGCAGTGCTTCACATATAGCTTGAGAAGGAAGCTATAACAGCACAAGTTTTCACAATTTTGTCCAATATCTAAGTAAAACAAATCTGTCTGTGGTTTGTGCAGTTGGGAGGGGAGTCAATATGAGCAACGTTAGCTGTGGACACACATTTGAGCAGGAAGGGAACGGATGATTGACGGACGACCAACATACCCGTGGAACATGATGATGTCATATTTCTAGTAAAATCAGCTTGCAGGATGTGGAAGGAAACTATCTTCGGCATGAGAGCATGCTAGATTCAAAGTTACATTATTTTATGGAATTTACTATTTGAAACATTTTCCTTTGGTTACTCAGAATTGACAAAATTGAGGGAGCAATGATTTTGATTTCAGCTTGTCTAGAACACCACGTGGATAAACTTCCTGTATTTCCTACATTCCCTCGGCAGTTTTTAAATGCGGGTGCCACTCATATATAAAAACTGCCGAGGGAATGTAGGAAATGCAGGAAATTTATCCATTAAACTGTGAGGTTACAGAGGCTTTCATAGAAGGTTCTTAAAGGAACACAGTAACGGTGATGTAATAATCATGCCTGTAACTGGTCGCAGTAGAGCCGTAGAACCCTTGAGTTCTGAGTTGGGGATTCTGGATAAAGCCTGTCTTCAAACCTAGACTTCACAGGAAGTTAAAGGGCCTGTATTTGGGCTCTGAGACAGGAACTCACAGGAACTTGCCATCTGGCTGAGACCCAGAGTACAGACGCCTCTCTCCCTCCTGTCGCGCTATCTTGCCGTGGTACCAGGGCATCTTCTCGTGGGCGGTGGTAGCGATCAGCTTCTCCAGCTGTGGAGCCTGACTGATAATGGCCTGCTCCATGGCCTCCCCCTGAGAGTGAGGGACATCCAGGGAAAGAGACATACGGTTCAGGACTTGTCCTGGTACAGACAGATCACTAAAGTGCTCAGGTATCAAATTCCATTACAAGAGGGCTGGACAGCCTGAGGGTGCGAGGTGTGAAGCTGTGGTTTGGAACATAAAATCCTCCCATGTGTTTTGTGTATGCTGACTGGATTTGCTCATTAGCAGAGCTCTGAGTCAGAGCACCACACACATCTTACTGATGAGGAGAAAGAAATGCCTGTGCTCTGTCTCAGGTGTGTAACAGGTGAGTAAAAGAAGTGTATCAGGTGCGCACAGGTATGCAGCAGGTGTGCAGCAGGAGTGTATTAGGTATGTATCAGATGCACACAGGTGTGTATCAGGAGCTCACAGGTATGCAGTTGTGCGTATCAGGTGTGTATCAGATGCACACAGGTGTGTATCAGGAGCTCACAGGTATGCAGCAGGTGTGTATCTGGTGTGTATCAGATGCACACAGATGTGTATAAGGAGCGCACAGATATGCAGCAGGTGTGTATTAGGTGTGTATGAGATGCACACAGGTGTGTATCAGGAGCTCACAGGTATGCAGCAGGTGTGTATCAGGTGTGTATCAGATGCACACAGGTGTGTATCAGGAGCTCACAGGTATGCAGCAGGTGTGTATCAGGTGTGTATCAGATGCACACAGGTGTGTATCAGGAGCTCACAGGTATGCAGCAGGTGTGTATCAGGTGTGTATCAGATGCACACAGGTGTGTATCAGGTGTGTATCAGATGCACACAGGTGTGTATCAGGAGCGCACAGGTATGCAGCAGGTGTGTATGCTCACAGGTATGCATCAGGAGTGTGGTGTGTATCAGGTGTGTATCAGATGCACACAGGTGTGTATCAGGAGTGCACAGGTATGCTGCAGGTGTGTATCAGGTGTGTATCAGATGCACACAGGTGTTTATCAGATTTACACAGGTATGCAGCAGGTGTGTATCAGGTGTGTATCAGATGCACACAGGTGTGTATCTGTAGCTCACAGGTATGCAGCAGGTGTGTATCAGGTGTGTATCAGATGTACACAGGTGTGTATCAGGAGCTCACAGCTATGCAGCAGGTGTGTATCAGGTGTGTATGAGATGCACACAGGTGTGTAGCAGGAGCTCACAGGTATGCAGCAGGTGTGTATCAGGTGTGTATCAGATGCACACAGTTGTGTATCTGGAGCTCACAGGTATGCAGCAGGTGTGTATCAGGTGTGTATCTGGTGTGTATCAGATGCACACAGGTGTGTATCAGGAGAGCACAGGTATGCAGCAGGTGTGTATCAGGTGTGTATCAGATGCACACAGGTGTGTATCAGGAGTGCACAGGTATGCAGCACGTGTGTATCAGGTGTGTATCAGATGCACAGAGGTGTGTATCAGGAGCTCACAGATATTCAGCAGGTGTGTATCAGGTGTGTATCAGATGCACACAGGTGTGTATCAGGAGTGCACAGGTATGCAGCAGGTGTGTATCAGGTGTGTATCAGATGCACACAGGTGTGTATCAGGAGTGCACAGGTATGCAGCAGGTGTGTATCAGGTGTGTATCAGATGCACACAGGTGTGTATCAGGAGTGCACAGGTATGCAGCAGGTGTGTATCAGGTGTGTATCAGATGCACACAGGTGTGTATCAGGAGCTCACAGGTATGCAGTTGTGCGGGCCTCACCTCCAGGTGCCAGGGTGTGCCAGGTATGCAGCAGGTGTGTACGGTGTATATCAGATGCACACATGTTCTCGCGCAGGCTCTGGAGGCTCTGGAAGACGCCGGTGCGGATGGGCGTTTCGGCGGCCCGCAGGCAGGGTTTGCGGAGAGTGGACACCAGGCCGTCGGCGTCCTTGCTGTAGTACTCACAGAGCTCGGCTGGGCCGCAGTGCGGCTTCCCGCCCGCGATGCAGAAGGTGCCGTTTAGCTGCTTCTCCACAGAGTAGTGGTGGAACTCCAGGTTCCACACCAGCGACAGGACGTACCCGCCCAGGCTGCGCAAGCACTGCCGCAGCAGGAACAGTCCGTCCGCCATTCCCGCCAACTTCAGGTGCTCCTCCGCCTCCTGTCGACTGATACTGCCGAAGAAGAAGGGGAGTTCCGCCGCCGGGTCCTCCATCGCTAGTGTGTGTGTGTGTGTGGATGGATCAGGAGATCTGTGTGTGTAGTATATGCGTGTGTCTGTACGTTTGTGTGTGAGAGTGAGGGGATATTATTGTGTGTGCATGTGTGCGTTCAGCAGGTAGTGACTGCGTTTGCGCAGTAATCTACTGGGTGTGTTCAGGGAGTAGATGAGTGTAATATTAATAATAGAGCAGGTGGTGACTGTCTCCACTGTGTGTTAAAGGAATAGGTGTAATATTGATTTCTGGACAGGTCGCAATAATCTCTTCTCTGTGTTGTGTTTTCAGTTTAATATTGAACTCTGAGTAGGCAGTGACAGTCTGTCCGCAGCTCATTGAGTTTTAAGTGTAATTTTGATTATAGAACAGGTGGTGACAGTCTGTTTTCAGTTTGTTAAAGGAATGGTAGAGTGTAATATTGATTATTAAGCAGGTCGTGACAGTTTCTTTCCTGTTCGTTAAGTTTTGGGTTCTTTTGGAGCAGCTTCAATGCAATGTTCTCCTTATGGTTTCGAGGCAAAGTTTCAAGACTGAAGCTTCGAATTAAAGGCAAACAGAGAGAGAGAGAGAGAAATACATGAATAGAAAGGAAAAATGTCATTTTGCACATTAGTCATCGTAAGTAGGAACTAACATGACCCTCATTCATCAGACAGAGAGTGTAGTTCTTGCTCCGTAAAGACAGAACTGTGAGAACAGGGCCCTTGTTCTTCGTTTCTCCTCAGAGCATGTCTGTGCGTGTGGGAGGTGCGCACATGCTTTCCCCGCTCTGGAAAATGTTCCAGCAGAGGTTTCATACACAACAGAATCTGCTGTATTAGCCTCCGCTGACCCAGCAAAAGGATCGACACAGACTTTCTCTCATAGGGCTGGTGGGAGACTTCTGGCATCGGGCAACAGAAAACTTTCAGCTACAGAAGCTGCGGGATAAACCCTACAGCTGATGCCCTTTATGATGTCACCCAAGTGGAAATTTGCCTTTGCATGGTGAAATGGTACTCTGTGCACCCACAGACGCACACACACACAGACACGCGCGCGCATGCACACACGCGTGCGCACACATACAGAGATTAGGTACTCTGCGTGGGGGCGCGTGGAGTTGTTTTTTTTGTCGCAGTTGGTGTTTGAGTATCACGCATACAGACACACTTTCAGATGTACGCATATGAAATACACAAACGCACACGCACATGGCACACAGACTACTCATATGCACATACACGCACACACACACACACACACACACACACACACAGGCATAGAAAAAGCAGCGAAAAACAACCACAGCAGGAAGTCTTGTAGCCACCCCCCACCCCAGCCCTAATAAGCTCGATCTCAGGCAGGTGCTTCCAGAATATTCCTCGGTTTACCTTAGTACCTTAGCTGAAGATGGGCGCGGGCCGCAGCTCTGGCATCGTTATGGAACACAGGTGCATCATTAAAAAAAGTGTACTAATCGTCATTAAAGATGAGCGCCTGGTCTCAGCAGTCAGCCTGTTAGCTGCAGCCGACAGCGTAAAGCAGAGTCATGCAGGGCCAGGGAAAGGTAAACATGTTGTTTTGTTATTCGTGTGTTTGTTTATTTATCTAAGAGCTCAAACATGCTCCCATTTCAGGGATGTATTCACAGGCAATACAGCTTCGGAGCATGTCTAACCGGTATGCTCAAAGTAAGTGAAAGAAATAACAAAATTTTTAATTGACTGAATTTGGGAAGAACAGTTTTTTCAACTAATCCCAAGTCCACTAAGCCTGACTTCACTAAGCCTGATTCACTTGCCAAGTTTACTTCACCACAGTTTTTACTGCAGCCCAGACACACAACTTATCACACAACTGTAGCACTTTTCCCATAGCCAGCATATTTTTGATTTTACCCCAGGTACATATCACTTTTATGAAAATTTCATTGGCCGAGAGCCTGGGAAAAAAAATCGCTCTGCGTTATGTCACGCTGTTAATATCTAGGCGAACTGAATGCCAAGAGTAACGTTGGTGAAATCTGTATGGCTCAGCGCTGCAGCGAGCAAGCCAAGTGCCATTCTCATAACTAAGTAAACTTTACTTAGCTAGCTAGCTAGCATGCACCCAGTACCTTTCCATAACCATTATGTGACATTAGTTTGTTAGTTAGAATGCTAACTTTAACTAGCTACACAATTAACTGAATTTAAAACCCATTGGTACTTCAAACGCAAATGTCTGTGATTTAGTGACAGACTGAGCAAGTTAACTTTAGCAAAGTGATGGAGTTAGCTCATACATATATGCGCTAAACATATAATGACATTTACCATCAAGGTACTTACGGACATTGCATTTATTTTCTATTAAATTGTGCAATTCAGGTAAGTGATAAACGGAATCTCATACTCTTGGTCGTGCCATAGGAAAGTTATGAAATTTGTCGAGTAAATTTTGGGATTGTTGAATGCTAAAGCTCGAAACAAATGCAAAATTTACTCAGTTTGTCCCATAACTTTTATATGACACATCCACTCGTGTAAGATCCTCTATTTAATGAACAAGTTGAAAGGGAATGAGGGCGCATGCATTTCCTTGAAAAAAATGGTTGGGGAAAAGCCCAGTTTTAATTTTTTAAATGATGTACTTGTTGCTACTCTCTCGCGCTGGACTGCTGTCTGCAACTGACACTGGCAAAGTGCAGCTCAGTCACGAACAGCAAAGCCTTGCATGCTGTATTACTGCACTTTAACAGCATGAGCCACTCCGGACGTTTACATGCACAGTTACGTCGAGCGACGGTAACAGCTCAATTAGGCCAAGCAATCGGACTACTATCCTTGTCCCAGTATACATGTGCAGGACGAAATTCGATTTCTTGACCAAAGCATGCCCGCCTCCGCAATGATAGGTGGCGATATGCCTTTCAGCTTGTTCGTGTTGAATCTTTTTCTGATTGACCAATCACGTCACAGACCAAACATCTGACAAACAAGTTAGCTGGCGGCTAGCTAGTAGCATGTCGAATGCATTGACTGTATAAGGTCGAGTGGCGAGAACATGGACAACTTCACAGCTGTGTACGTTTAATACGGGCTGTTCGTTATTCTTTTTGTACAACTGAGATGCATGCTACCCCCGGTGGTTATAGCGTTAGCCCAAGCCTGGCTGAAACGCTGCTATGCTCTACTTCATGCCCTTTCTACTACCCCGGAGTGAGTTTCCCAGAAGCGTGGTTGCTAGCAACTAACATAGTTTGTCCATTCAGAGACTGTGGTTCCAACTTCATAAGTTAGCATCTGTGCTATCGGGAAACACACTACCGGGCTTCCCGTGCATGTTGGATGTGGGTAAGGAATAGTGACTGGTGGGAAAGTGTCATTTTTCCGATGGCGAGTGTAAAACTTTTTGGATGGCGCGAAAGTCATTCCATATATCATGCGAATTAAGGGTAGAAGTTAAGAGACTCACGGTGAAGTTAAGGATATTACACCAATATAACAGTCTAACCTGTCAGAATGAACCTGACCATCTTTTTCCTCATATATAGACACACACACACACACATTCATCGGCCACTTCATTAAGTACACCTTGCTAGTTGGCCTTTGGGATTTCGTATGCAAATGCATCAGTTCTGCACCATCCTTGGCATGCCACTTCCTGGAGCTACCGATGCCACTGTTTAGATGGACTTTAATGGAACTCTATAGCCATTTTATTCTTTGATTACTTTATTTTGTTATTAATTAGCTAGCCCACGGAGGATGGGCTTCCCCACTATAGCCGGGTTCCTCCTGAGATTTCTTCCCACTAGGGAGTTTTTTCTCGCCACTGTCTGAGGATTTTTCTCCCTACTGGGAGTTTTTTTTTTGCCTCATTTGCTGTAGTGGGGAATAGGTTGGGCACTGCCCTTTCATTATTTAATCTCTCACTGTAAAGTGTCTTTGTGACAGTCTCTGTGAAAAGCGCTATAAAAATAAATTGAATTGAATTGAATTGAATCAGGAAAAAAGGCCTGGTTGCAATCAGGGCAAATTAGAATGGAAAAATGGAAAAGTATTTTGTATCCAACCTCCACTTTTTTCGGCTTTTTATTTGACAAAACAACTTTAAAAGGAGGCGTCAATATATTTTGGGGGTTTAATTAGTGAAAAGGCGGTTTAGAATATTAATATTAAATATTAATATCACCAATGCATATGCTGCGCTTGCCCTAGCAACCCGGTGTGTGTCATCAGTAACATGGCTGCTGCCATTATATGCTATTACCACGTATGGTAGCACTCAAAATTAAACTCTAAATTTTCCTCACTGGATGTAAATGTTTTTACACACCTGAATATTTCTGTTGATACCCAAACATCGAGGTAATGATTTTATTCGATATTGGTGGAGATGAAATGCGGAATTTTTTCGAAAAAATTTATTTTCCAGTTTAAAAAATTGCATGAAGAATTCAAATAGCCTGATTCAATGTTTGTCAACTGTGTAAAAAAATAAACTGTACATTACATTCTTGCTGCGTTCCACAAAATATATTTCGAAAATATGTTTTTGAAAAAGTCAAGCAGACCAACCAATTCAAAAGGATAAGAGCTTACAAAAATTAGTTTAGCCTTACAAGTTTTAGCTTTCAGCAGCAACAATCGGCATATACTTCAAAAGACGGGGCAATCTGGATAACTGCTGGCAAAATGACAAATTTTTGGGAAAGACACACTGTTATAAATTGACTGAATTTAACAGTTAAATTAATGCATTGTCTCCTTGTTATTTTAACTGCAAGTAGCCTAGAGTCCTGCGCGCATTTAACTGTGGTTTACAGTTAACATACACGGAACCTCTCTTGGAAACTGATTGTAAAACTACAGTTAAAATAACTGGCAAAAAAGTTGCCAGTTAAAATAACGGGCAAAAAAGGTGCCAGTTTATAACAGTCTTAAATTGGTTAAATTTTTCATTTTGAACGACATCAAAGCCGTTTGCCAATTCCTCTAATAAGCTAGCCAGTTGTTTGCTATAGCTATAGAGCTGAGCTGTCCAGTTTGGGCTGAACTACTTTATTTTAGGCTAATCGTGATAAATGATTTGGTCTTTATTTACACCTCTAACCACTGTCAGTTTTCTTTTCCTGACCTCTTAATGATTATTTTCCCCTTTTGAGACTCAGGTGGATATTTCTTCCTCTTAATCGCTGATAGTGCGCAGAATCCACTGGAAAACTTGCACGTAACTACCACAGAGTTAAAAAAAAAAACTAGAGTGGACAGCATCATTGGCTGGACCAAAGCGCACACGGCAGAATAGCTCCGCCATCTTGTGTATGTATGAATGTCCAATGAGGCACATGTAAACAGTAAACGTGGGTGACGACAAATGTTATTTTTTAGGTGGGGGGGACTTGTTTTCCGTGTTCTTTTTTATCTTTTCATACTTAAAAAAGGACACAAATAAGGAATTGTAAATCAACAATATTTATGCTCCATTATTTGGCAAAGCTAAAGAATAAGCTCTACGATTGCCTTACTCTTTATATTATCGCTCAGTTACCCACATTTTTGTTTCGTTCAAAGAAAAAGCGTTCGCATTCAGCTGTGCCTGTGCGTCTGACTCAGGTCTATACCTGGAAGAAACTAGTCGTTATATGCATATATGAATTTATATGTATGCTTTGTGTATTAAGATCGGAAGAACTTCATTCTGAAGTGTTCATACCTGCTTGTTGTCTTCATTTAATCCGTCTTTGCCCTGACACGATGGATAACAGGATGATACTGCGTGTTTCCCCAACTGCATGGGATCAATGTAGAAGTCTCAAAACTAAAGTATGTAAATGGAACGCGCCAGTTTCAGTTTCCGTGAATACATTGTTAATAATAAACGAATAAACTGAAGCCTTTTTTTGAAAGGTAATTTAACTGGCACCTTTTTGCCAGTTATTTTAATTTTATTTTACAATAAGTTTACCTCAGAGCTCAGTGCATGTTCAGTGTAAACCACGGTTAAATGCGCGCAGGACTCCTCTTACAGTTGAAATGACAAGAAGACAATGCGTTAATTTAACGGTAAAATTCAGTCACTTTATAACAGTGTAGGAAAGCCGAACTTGATTTCGTTGCTCTGTTGCGACTGCGTATGTGCATGGCGCAGACCAGCTTGCCCGGTATACACGAGTGCTTTTGAATGGAAATGCACTGTGACAGGACTGGACATTTTGTCCGATGTAAGCGAAAATCCGTTATATAAAATCCGGTATATTCAATGTTTATTTAATCGAAAAACATTACAGAAAAATTGGGACTTGAGCTGTTGTCCGGTATGAGCGAGTTTCTGTTTTATATGAGGAGGGTTTAGGCGAGTTCTACAGTATTTTCCATTGAATGTCTGCCCCGACATACATACACAGAAACGGGGCGATTATCCACTCTAGTTTTTTTATATCTCTGTGGTAACTACCTTCACTCCTCAAACAGTAGACGATGATGGTGCATTATCAATTGACGGTATTAAGGAGGTCCGCATTATAGCTTTGACATTGCTGCGGACTTAATTGGTCATCCTTCGGGAGCCCCCTTAAAGATTGGGTCCCTGATTTGCCCGTCCTTCAAATTCAGCTCTGAACACACACGCTGAAGCTAAGCTGAAGAAAAGTGATCATTTTGCCCAGAATTTAATTCTTTTAACTAACGGCCACTCTTGTCACATTATTCACTGAGTAAATCTGTAGATTTTTTTCATAATTAATTTAATTACTTCGATATGAAATAGGGAACAAATGGCATTCCGTATTGATTCATCACGGAACGCCACAAATTATTTTCACTTACGGAACGATTCCTTGAAATACGTAACGGGTGGCAACCCTAGACTGCACCTTAATTGGACGAACCGAAAACCAACTACACCTCAACATAATGAACATAATGATCAACTGCACCCTAAGACACGCCACCGATCAACTGCGCTTAAACAGGACACGCCACCGATCAACTGCGCTTAAACTGGACACACCACCGATCAACTGCGCTTAAACAGGACACGCCACCGATCAACTGCGCTTAAACAGGACACGCCACCCATCAACTGCGCTTAAACTGGACACGCCACAGATCAACTGCGCTTAAACAGGACACGCCACCGATCAACTGCGCTTTTAAACAGGACACGCCACCCATCAACTGCGCTTTAAACTGGACACGCCACCACCCATCAACCGCGCTTAAACAGGACACACCACCCATCAACTGCGCTTAAACAGGACACACCACCCATCAACTTAAACAGGACACACCACCGATCAACTGGCGCTTAAACAGGAACAGGACGCTTAAACCACCCATCAACTGCGCTTAAACAGGACACGCCACCGATCAACTGGCGCTTAAACAGGACACGCCACCAATCAACTGGGCGCTTAAACAGGACACGCCACCAATCAACTGCGCTCAAACAGGACACGCCACCGATCAACTGCGCTTAAACAGGACACGCCACCGATCAACTGCGCTTAAACAGGACACGCCACCAATCAACTGCGCTTAAACAGGACACGCCACCAATCAACTGCGCTTAAACAGGACACGCCACCGATCAACTGCGCTTAAACAGGACACGCCACCGATCAACTGCGCTTAAACAGGACACGCCACCCATCAACTGCGCTTAAACAGGACACACCACCCATCAACTGCGCTTAAACAGGACACACCACCCATCAACTGCGCTTAAACAGGACACGCCACCCATCAACTGCGCTTAAACAGGACACGCCACCGATCAACTGCGCTTAAACAGGACACGCCACCCATCAACTGCGCTTAAACAGGGACACGCCACCGATCAACTGCGCTTAAACTGGACACGCCACCCATCAACTGCGCTTAAAGCGGACACGCCACCGATCAACTGCACCTTAGAAGGAAGAGCCACAGATCTATAGCACTTTAACAGGACAAACTGCAGATCAACTGCACCTTAACATAATGAGCCAAAGATCAACTGGACCCTTACAGGACATGCCACATATCAACTTCACAGGAAATAAAAACAGGATAAGATCAGAGTCATTTAGAAATCTACATAAACTAAGAAAATGGGCAAAATTAGTAAAATTAAGAACAGAAATGCCACAGTATAATGCTGACAGAACACAAGCCATAAATACGCACTAAGTTAGCATCTTCTGCAAAGTACGATGCTTGCTGAGAAGATTGTGCTGATAACCCGTGGAAAAAGCTGCCGTCAGCTGGTGTTTACTGAGACTTTTTTTTTTTTTTAACTGGCGGTGTATCTCCTGAATCAGACAGCTATCAAGGAAACAAGGGTTATGAGCAAATTATGGCAGGTGCAAAAAGTTACAGATCCTGTTTACTAGAGATATCAAAAGGTCTATTGGTCAAACAAGTCACAGATCTTGTTTACTCGAAACATCAAAAGATCTATTGGTTGAACAGAATTTACTTTCATTAGAGCATGCATTGGGCTATTGACTTCAAACAGTACAAAACCTTGGTTATGCCATAAACGTAAAAAAAAAGCCTGTTGTAGCCATGAAAGTCTTTGTGACATGTTTGTATATTTCACCGTGTGGTAGTGTTATAAATCTCTCATATTTTTGGGAATAAGGCATCTTTTCCAGATTCTTCCGATAATTTAACAACTTTTGGAATTTTGGTAGTCAAGCCAAACACGAATCTTATTCTTCTCGGTCATCATTGCTTATTTCTGCCACCTTGCATAAAAGGCTATTATCGACGTTCAAATCGCACCACTAACAAAATGAAATATCTTCACATCGCCCACCCCTACCTCAATATTTCCCCTGTCCTCAGCATTTCACATGCAGCAGGAATCAAACTCAGATTTCAGAGCGGAATTTTCCACTGAACCCGGAGGTTCAAAGGCTGGCTTTAGGTTTCAGAAAATCATTTTCGTGCTAATACTTTGTTATCCGGCCATTTCTGAAAACTTTTGCTCTGACATCTTTTTTCCTATGGTTAAACACAGGTTCTCGTTCAATTGACATTTTTGATATAGGACACAATTTCCCCAATAACCCTGTTCTCAACAAATTCAGATTCATGGTGCCATCCATGGTGTCCAGTTCGTGTGAGAGCACATGTACCCTGGGGTCGGGTTAAAAACGGAGGCCCAGCCTGATTGAGATGCACCTGATTGAGAAGCGAGTGAAGGGGATGGACTTTGGGGCGTCAGAATTATGATCAGACAGAGAAGCTACGGCAAATCCTAGTGGCTCACTGAGATTGGATGGAAAGAAATGTAAGATTAAGACCGGAGTCTTAGCTGCGCATCTGTCAACCTTTTACGGCGCAAAGCAGGTGTTCTCAACCTTGTCCAGGAAGGGCCAGTGTGAATGCAGCCCTTCATTTGAACCAAGCTGTTATACATCTGATCCTACTAATCAAGTGCTTTTGCAATGAATCGAGGGGTTGATTAGTACAATCAGGGGCAACTGCATTGCTGGAAAGAAAGCCTTGCACCCACACCGGCCCTTTCAGGATAAAGTTGCAAGTCTGTCAGTAAGTTTACATGCACAGTTAAGTCGAGCTACGGTTATAGCTCGATTTGGCCATTTAATTGGACTACTGTCCTTGTCCCAGTATACATGAAGGGGAGGAAATTTGACTTAATGACCAAAATATGTCCATCTCCATTACGATAGGGGGCAATATGCCCCCTTTCGCCAGGTGCATCTTTTTCTCTGGTTCACCGATGTTGTCAAATACTGATGCTACCTTAGGCGTTCAAAACTGTCTCAAAAGGTGTCCTTTCACATGTACTGATGCCCAGGGCATCTTCTCAAACATCTCTTTATGATGCTAAGGGTGTGAAATCAGCCTCAGTGAGAAATCAGCCAGGAGGCAGGAGTAATGAGTGATAAATCGGCCGGGAAGGAAGAGTAATAAATTATTAATCAGCGGGAAGGCAGGTGTAATCAGTGATAAATCAGTCAGGTGGAAGGAACAATCAGCGATAAATCAGCTGGGAGGTGGGAGTAATCAATGTTAAATCAGCTGGTAGGTGGGAGTAATCAGTGATAAATCAGCTGGGAGGTGGGAGGTGGGAGTAATCAGTGATAAATCAGCTGGGAGGCGGGAGTAATCAGTGATAAATCAGCTGGGAGGTGGGAGTAATCAGTGATAAATCAGCTGGGAGGCGGGAGTAATCAGTGATAAATCAGCTGGGAGGCGGGAGTAATCAGTGATAAATCAGCTGGGAGGCGGGAGTAATCGGTGATAAATCAGCTTGGAGGTGGGAGTAATCAGTGTTAAATTAGCTGGGAAGTCGGAGTAATCAGTGGTAAATCAGCTGGGAGTTGGGAGTAATCAGTGATAAATCAGCTGGGAGGTGGGAGTAATCAGTGATAAATCAGCTGGGAGTTGGGAGTAATCAGTGATAAATCAGCTGGGAGTTGGGAGTAATCAGTGATGAATCAGCTGGGAGGTGGGAGTAATCAGTGATAAATCAGCTGGGAGGTGGGAGTAATCAGTGATAAATCAGCTGGGAGGTGGGAGTAATCAGTGATAAATTAGCTGGGAGGTTGGAGTAATCAGTGGTAAATCAGCTGGGAGGTTGGAGTAATCAGTGATAAATCAGCTGGAGGTGGGAGTAATCAGTGATAAATCAGCTGGGAGTTGGGAGTAATCAGTGATAAATCAGCTGGAGGTGGGAGTAATCAGTGATAAATCAGCTGGGAGGTGGGAGTAATCAGTGATAAATCAGCTGGGAGGCGGGAGTAACCAGCAATAAATCAGCTGGGAGGTGGGAGTAATCAGTGATGAATCAGCTGGGAGGCGAGAGTAATCAGTGATAAATCAGCTGGGAGGCAGGAGTAATCAGTGATAAATCAGATGGGAGGTGGGAGTAATCAGTGATAAATCAGCTGGGAGGCGGGAGTAATCAGTGATAAATCAGATGGGAGGTGGGAGTAATCAGTGATAAATCAGATGGGAGGTGGGAGTAATCAGTGATAAATCAGCTGGGAGGCGGGAGTAATCAGTGATAAATCAGCTGCCTCAGGTGTTGGGGTGAGGAAACACATGGCAAAACTGTTACAGTCTGACCTCTCACCTAGGAACGTTCCCTTCCCTTCTGCCTCACTAACGCTGCCCACATCCACAGAGATAAGGATCTGCTGGCCGTGGTGAGGACTTCCCTGTGGCAGCTGCAGGGCCCGAGAGTTCAGCCGACCCCAGCAGAGCTTAACGCAGGGGTCTCTCAGCGCGCCGACAGCTGGCTTTCTTGTGGTTTTAAGTGCAGCACTTTAAACTCACCAGACGCTCGGCTCTTGCAAACTTGGTGTGAGCTCCTTTACCACTGCAGGTTCTGGCAGTTAGCAGATGCTAAATTAGTTCAGGTTAGTAAGGCCATGGAGTTTCAGATGAGTTTTTTTCACCCAAACGCCAAACAAGGGCACAGGAGAAAAAATCTTTTTGTCATAAATGGATTATAGGGCCGACTCTGATATTGCTCAGGTTTTTACCCAGATACAGCCTTGCTTTGTCCCATGTTGCCCCCATTTTGCCATAAAAAAACTTTTCAGCCAAATGTTCTGGGGTTTGATTTGACAGGCTGTGGGACAGTAGATCTCCAGGACCAGGGCTGACCAGTTCTTCTGACTGCTATGAATATGTGTTTTTTGCTTGGCCAGAATACACTGGAACTTCAAAAGCTCCATCTTTCCTGTATCATCTGTCCGGCCTTGATTTGATTATAGAGGCTTAATTCACATCTCTCTTATCAGTGAGGGTCACTAAGGCACTGCAATAAAATAATCACTTTTTAATTACAGAAGGTATGTTTTTCTTCAAGCCAGCGTAGACCTAGACTAAATGTATGTTCTGCAGGAGGGATGGTAGATGTACCTAATAGCCATGAATGTGATTTTGACCCGGAGCAATTTTATGAACCGTGCATTGGTTTTTTGAGTTTGTGCCCTTAATGTATTCACATGTCACAGGGCCTATGCTCCTTTAGACAGATTTCACAAAATTAATTGAATAGTTGATTTTTTAAAAGATTTAATCACCCGTTCTGTAATATGTAAACAGTGAGCGGAGGACATTTTCTTTATCAAGCAAACAGGACGTGACTTCACATGATGCATTAAGCGCTCTGAGCAAACTGATTGGGGTTTCTGTAAGCTTCTAGAACAAACCACAGACGAAGCCTAATAATGCTGACTTTTCATTTGTTGCTTAAGAAAACTTTTACTGGTTTCTGGAAGACTGAATATCCCAAGTGTCAAACGTGAAAATAAAAGTCAATAAACAGCCCCATAATCCTCCTCTCTTTCAGTGTTTGGTTTTTAGGACGTATCATTCAGCCTATTAATTATTATTTGTTTGTCGTTATTATTTTTTTTAGACTGCCTAATTCAGTGGAAACAAAAATGGTTTCCCGTGTGCAACATGAATTAGCCCTCAAAAGCGTTTATCGAAATGCCGCCTTTTAATAATGGAGCAACTGCAGGTAGATGTTTGCAGAATAGCTGGGAAATTCTCAATCGCCATTCACTCTGTGAGGATGAGAAGATTCTAGGAAAATATTCTGCCTATACCTTTATTAATGTATTCAGCATTTTGTAAGGGCTCTGTCCCTGATAACTTTAGACATGCACCGTAACAATCCACTGGCAACTTACGGCAAATTAAAAATGAAAAATTCTTTGAGCGAGAATCTCAAACACGTTTAAGCACTGAAATTTTCTTGGTGGTAAATGAAAATAAATTACCACCCCAATTTATTGCAAAAATGTGATCAGCCACACTTTATTGAATGGTAAGGTTGTTGCAGTAGTGTTTCTTGCTAAATAAAGATGAACATGAAAACAACAGATTAAATCGAAGAGATCCATTAGGCTTCACATTGCTATTTCAAGCAACCAAGTTGCTCAAAGATTATTATGGACAATCAATTAGCCATGATAGTACAACAACACACGCCAACAATTGTAAAAAGCTTTATAGATGTATTAAGTTGTTTCTAAGTTATTATAGCAATGCAAATGAACCCTTTTTCAGCACTTGAGTACGCTCATTTAAACTCACAATTAGGCTCTCACTTTTGGCCTAAAAGTCAAATTTGTTAATCTGAAATGAATTCTGGACAACAGACAACTCACAGATGCAATTTAAAGTATACCACAAATCATGCAAAAGAATATTTCACTGAGTTGTGGATGTAACAATATACACAGTTATGTTGGCCAAATAAAATTACTGAACACCACTCCAGCGATTATTGGAGTTGACCATGGGTGTGTTTCTCACAATCACCGATGCTAACTTACATGGTTGGACCCATTGATTGTGAATGAACGAACTATGTAAGTTGCTAACCTAGTTAGCAACTACACTTTTGGGAAACGCACCCCATATTGAAACAAATTTAAAATCGACTTGGGATTTTCAAGTGTAAAAATGTCTCACAATTTAAGTTATGTGCAATTATCCATTTTAGTGTGAAAATGGAACCTTTTTGAGAATCATATATTAAACTTTTCATAGATGTAATCCCTGGCTTCAGTTAAGAAGTGCTACCCTGTGACGGGAGAAAAGCAATGTTGTCTTTGTTCTGGCTCAAAGTAAGAGCAGAACTATCGTATAAAGACTAACACTTGAAGACTTTTTCCTCTTCAAAGATCCTGCTTTCAGGTTTGGAGTTAGAGTGAATATTTTACTGAGAAATAAGTTATGTTTTTATTCTGTCTCGGAAACTATCAAATTATAATGTTCTTTTGTTTTAAATGTAATTACATAGTAGAAAATGTAATTTAAATTCAAAATGTGTATTGTATTGCATATAATAATTGTATGTAGCATTACAACGCCAAGTAGTGCGATTTCTGGGCAAATAAAAACCACAGAAAACACAAGCTTAAGCAATCACATATTTTAATATATAAAGCATTCTCTCCCAGTGTGTTGCTTCATTTTTGTGAAAAGACTATAATCAAAATACAGATTATAAAAATGAACGTGAAATTCTTTATGCTCTTTTCAGATACATATTTTGCAACTGAAGTACATCCACTACAGTTATGAAGGAACAAGTCTGTTTCTGTTTTGAGAATATACTGATTTAAATAAAACAAAAAAGATTACAAATATTAAAAAAATGCTTTTAAAGTATATTAAGCTACGCGTTTTTCCTCCACACTGTTCAAACTTTAACTAGGAAACCTTCAGAATGTGCATGTCTGATTTCGATGCACAAACAACTATTTATAAATGCTCGTGATGTATTATTAGTAACTAAATACAGCCTATGTTACAGTGTCAAAAATACTGAAATGTATGTTTCTAATGTACAGCAGCTATATTCAGGCGAAGTGATGTGTGCACATGAAATTAAAAATGTATTTGATAACCAATGCATGACTGAGACTAACTTAAATTATGTCTTGCCGTTTTTGACTAACACATGGTTTAATCAAACTCTTATTCGTTCAAATCTAAAATCTTTTATGAACGTACACTCTTTCCACGAAATGGGGGTTTTATTTCCAGGTCCGTAAAGACACTTATTTGAAGTATTGGCCTTAATACTTGGCATCCTATTGGATTCAGAATATTTTATCTGCAATTTCTCAGCACCTGATCTGTCTGTATCCGTCTTTTGTTTGCTATTTCAAGACTACTGATACTGGCCACCTGAGAAGAGCTTGTTTTTTGCACCATGTCTTGATATATTCAGCTGTATAGAACTCATAAGCACACTGAAAACAACATCTCTGTCGGGTACAAATAGTGAATAAAAATTGAGAGATAATCGTAGAAGTATAAAGAAACTCACCACGTACTATTTTGTGGGTGATGGCTGAGCCAATCAGGGAGTCGTTTTACTATTTCTTCGGTTAATTGTTCTTTTGTGGACCTGGATGATGGGGAAAGGGCCGCGTGCGTGTTCAGCTTGTTCGCGAGGAATAGCGCAAACGCAGCTGCGACACTCGACCCCGACGAATGTCAGTGTTAGGTGCGCGGCAGGCTCGTGTCGGCTGTCAGAGACGAGATTATCTTTCTTCTTCACAGAAACAAAAAACTTTCTCTACTTTCTCGCCTGTGTGACTTCAACTGCCAAAATTTGGGGTGAGGTGGAGAGAGGCTGTGGGTGGCGGTGGGGGGTGGGGCTGAGGGTTTGAAGTCTGACACAGAAACCAACTCGACTGATGAGTCCTCGCCATTACAAGTATAATTTAAGGATTAATTCAGTATCAACCGTCCAAATGTACAGCGATGATCCTCCCCTGATTTCAGAATGCCTTTAGCTGCCTCTCAGCAAAAACAGCGGCCTTCTTCCACATGTACCATATTATCTTTGGGCTCCCCAGCATTAAATCAACTCTGAGAGAGTTCATTTTACACCGATCGAGTACATTTTACCTGGTGTGGATTATGTAAACTCTGTCGGTGAAATTAACACCGTGATTCAACCGTGTGATGGGGGAGGTTGCGACAGAGAAAATCCAGCGTTGTCTCTTCGCTGCAGAACTGTCGGCACATTTCTGTCTGCGCCTGACAGGGTTAGAAGCTCGTGATTCTGCACAACATGTGC
Source organism: Gymnothorax javanicus (assembly GCA_029692085.1). Lineage (NCBI taxonomy): Eukaryota > Metazoa > Chordata > Actinopteri > Anguilliformes > Muraenidae > Gymnothorax > Gymnothorax javanicus. The sequence continues at coordinate 160,113,536 of CM056196.1, forward strand.
GTGGTACGCACACTGAAGATTTTCTGTATTGAGGTTGCCTGAAATTCAGGGGGTCGGATCTGGCCCATAAAGGACAATGTTTTGAGTTAAATCAACTCCTCCAAAACACATATGTTACTGACTGAACTCATTCAGTGCAGTTTGTATTGAGTTGGTCGCTGATTCTGGATAGAGCGGACCGTAATTCCTACAAGGGCCACAAGACTTGGATGTAAAGACCCACTAATTAAAGCTGGCAGTCTCTACTTTAAGCTCATAGGCATTGTTTCCAAATCCAGTGTGTGGAATGTGCTCCCCCTTGGTCAGATTTTAGCGTACAGGGGGAAGTCTGGCTCTTCTGGGCTCTCGCTGGCTACGTTGGTCCCGGCTCCGTGTGGAAGAGCTGGCAGAGTACAGGTGTGATGTATCTGCGTTCATAAAAATCTGGTTTCAGTCTTTCGCTTTGCCTCTGGTTTTGATGCTATTTCAGGTTTTCATCCAAGAAAAAAAAAAAAAAAAAAAAAAAAAAAATTTTTTATAGGTTTCAGGCAGACAGATTCCCCCAACTGTACCCCAATCCTCCAACAGACTTCCAGATCCTGGGCTGGAGCCCAGGGGGTCTTTGCCAGAGAAAAGCGAACAGATGCCGTGACGTAATTCGCATCAAGGTTGGATGTCAGCAGATTCAAGCATTAGATTCCGCAGACAGCATTGTCCTTTGCCACGAGTAAAAATTATTTTCAATAAACAGCAAGAGATACTTTTGCTTTCCCAGTTCGCTCTGTGAAATTGCCCTGACCAAATGCATGCGTAAATATGAACGAACGCTCGAATCTGTGAGCATGGCAAAACGAAAGACAAATGTTGCTGGGACTGGGAAACGAAGAAGAGTTGCTGAATATCTGGGGCTTAGTGAGGACTTTCGTTGTCGCTGCCTTTGAAAATGTTTTACATAAGATGATCCACAGAGGGCGCTCGAAACTAAGTGCAAGGGGCAATAATAATAATAATAATAATAATAATAATAATAATAATGAAAACAAAATGCCATGTTTTCAGCCATTTTCTTACAATTCCCCGGCAGTAAGCATGCCTCCAAATTGCCTTGATCTCTCCATGAGTCCCTGCACTCAGCGATCTTTTTTTGGCAACCGTTCCTCACGCGCAGCGTAATTGCTAATCTGACTTCCGGGTCCTTGCAGCAGCCTCTGCAAAAAACGCAGATCGGGTGCGCAGCTCCAGCCTGTACGATTCTGTTCTGCAGAGGGACGTGAAAGGCTGTCTTTCCATGTGCAGGCAGTCACTGCATGAGACAGTTATGTGGAAGGCGGCCGGCACTTTCTGAGGGACCGCAGACTAAAGACTGAGAGTAAGTTTTTGTATTTGTTACAAGCAAGCACAGCTATGTGGAAAGGACTATAGAAGCCATGGGTTTATTCTGAAGTCAGTGCAGATTGTGGTCTGACAGACCTATGCTAGTATGTGACTTTACAAAATAGAACTTGCGTCTGTGCGTTGTGTTTGACATTCCTTCCAGTTTAAGTGTAATGTCTATTGTGTTGCTGCGCTGTTCATGGCGATTTCGATAATACTAAGTCTGTAGCGCTGGGTTTATGGTCGTTTTGTTTATTTTGTATCAAACGATTAAATTGCATTCCACCACTTAGAAGCCTGGACCAGTGACGAGGCTTGTCCGCGTTAGCTACTGGAAATCTCAGTCGGCTCAGTGATTACCTTCGCTCAGAGTCAGATGTGGATATGCCTCTCTGTTCCTGAGAATAAAACAATATGTTATCCATTAAAAAGTTGACAGCTTGTCGCAAGCAGCTTAGCTGAACGGTAGATTATTTTTTCAGGCTTTTATATCAAACTGCACAGATGTCTGGTGTTTTAGAGCAGCAACTGTAACAGCATTATGTAAAAGTTACTTCTTACTATGCTGTTGGCCCGTTTTGAACTGGTACTGTGCTAAAAAAAATATGACGGAATGGCAACCGGTTTCAGGAGCATTGCTCTTTATGTCCACGACTTAACGGCCTATTAAAAGACAGAAACACGCCCACGCACTTATTTCATGGACAAAAGCTGAATTTAATTAGAAGCGCTAAACAGCGTGCCTGCGTCAGCGCTGCCCTGCGAAGACCAGTGCGTGGCTCGCGGCCAGGCGGGGAGTCTGGGTCGCAAGGCGCGAGTCCAGGGCTTTTCGTCAGCGCCAGCATCTTCTCAACGGAGGGCGCGAGCACACATTTGGAACTGTATGTATAATTTATTCACATTTACAGACAAATCAGCTGCGCTAGTCTTAAATGCAAATAGAGGGGGGAAAAATGAGTTCGACCTTACGCCTTTGACGATATGATCCGAGGATGTAAGTTATTGAGTGGCCTTATACACCAACTGCTGTTGGACTTCTACCAAGGTCACCCTATAAGAGTTCTGGCGGTCCTTAAAAAGCACCTCGAGTGATAACCGTCTATAAGAGCAAATGGGCTAAGCATGGATGGCATGCCCGTGAACGTCGTTGTCATTATTACAGGTGTAGCAATCGCGGGTTTCTTGCCTCAAGAAGAAGAGTTTTTTTTTCAGTGTGAGAGGGGTGGATGTGGTTTGTTTTGGTCAAAACCACTGAGGCATTGGGTAGGATGTATATTGTTATTGTGCTTTAAGTGATCTCTTCAGAATTTATTTGCGCTATTTACTGATTCAGAATTCACATACCGTATTCTCAATAAATGCTGCATTGTCACACTTCTTTGGAGCTCGTGCTCAGGCACCTTCTGTGGGAAAAGGACCGATTTTTTGATGGTTTTTCTTTATTTTGCTGCATGTATTACAAAGGAAATCACACAATCAGCGAAGGCTGTGAATGTTGAGATTGGAGTGGCTTTGGTTGGACGGAGCCGAGCTCGGCACAAAGGGCACCTCCTGTTTGTGGGAGGGGATGGGGGTCAATCTATTGTGTCATTTCCCTGACCCCCTGGCTCCTGATCAGAATAGAGGGGAAGGGCGGGAAAAACTGAAATCACAGAAAGTGCACTGTTTGGCATCCTTGTATTTTCTGGAGGGAAGCTTTCCATTGCAGTGGTCATGTGGGTTTCATTTGTGCAGTTGAGTTTCCACTGAAGGGCCCAGAGAGCCCGGCACAAGGAGGACACAGAGCCCAGCACAAGGGGGACACAGAGCCCAGCACAAGGGGGACACAGAGCCCAGCACAAGGGGGGGACACAGAGCCCAGCACAAGGGGACACAGAGCCCGGCCAAGGGGGGACACAAGGGGGGCACAAGGGGGGCACAGAGCCCAGCACAAGGGGGACACAGAGCCCAGCACAAGGGGGACACAGAGCCCGGCACAAGGGGGACACAGAGCCCGGCACAAGGGGGACACAGAGCCCGGCACAAGGGGGACACAGAGCCCGGCACAAGGGGGACACAGAGCCCGGCACAAGGGGGGACACAGAGCCGGCACAAGGGGGACACAGAGCCCAGCACAAGGGGGACACAGAGCCCAGCACAAGGGGGACACAGAGCCCGGCACAAGGGGGACACAGAGCCCAGCACAAGGGGGACGCAGTCTGCACACAGATTGACCTTTTCATTTCCTTTCCTGATACATTATCTGCTCCAACAAGTTGCTGTTTCAGCCCTGAAATTTGGAGTGGAAAATGTGCACTAAATGGCTGTGTCCTTGTTTGCTATCCCCAGGTTTCTGTCATTGACTTCTGTCTCAATCAAAATAGTAATAACACGAGCAGGACAATGTAATTGTGCCATTTCAGTTTGAAGCTCTTCAGAGCTGTTGTAAGCTGAAGTGCTCCTGAATGTCAGTGAAAGGGAAGCTGTTCTAATTGTTGTTCAGTTTGAAAAAATATGACTTCCTGAGGTCGTGAAATCAAACTCTTGTTGAGAATTGTACATAACGCTGTGCAGAAAGAGGGTTATAAGAAACAAACGCAGTTTTCTTTGTGAAGAGAAAAACAGAATCTGAGTCATCATGCATTTTCCCGTTTGTGTGCCTGTTGTTTGCCACGTCCCGATGGTTAACGCTAACCAACCGGGCAATTCAAGGGGGTTTCCTGGTTTCAGACAATCACCTGAGAGGCTGACTCTCCACGCGACAGAGCAGAACCTGAGGAACTGTGCCGTGTGGTAGTTTATTTGAGGGGGGGATATAGGTGTGTGCTGTGGACTATCATAAAAATAATGATGAGAGGGGAGAAGAATTTTTAATGAAAATAAATAGGCATCTCATTGCGGGTCTCATAACCGCAAATGAAAGACAAGAAGCTAAGGAGATGTAATGAAAACTGGGATTGGCCGAGCAAAACATTGCCTGGTAAAAATCTGGAGTTTTTAGGGGGGAAGTGAGTGTCAAGAAGGAAGTCTTAACACTGAGGTATGACGTCACTAATGATATCACTAATACATTGTCAAAAACCTCCACATAATCCAAGCGGTTGGAGATGGTGCGGGGAAAAAAGAAATATACAGACACATTTTGTGTAAAAGAAAATATCAGAATCTTAGATTCATCAAAATAGTCATCTTTTGCCATAATCTGCTGAGCATGGTTACAGGACTTTTCGTCCCTGATTTTTTCATCCCCTAATGATAATGAAACATGTCACCATTGTTGACAGACAGACGGACGGACGGGCGATGGATGAATCGCCATTATATATGGGTTAGGGTTAGGATTAGGGTTAGATTTAGGGTTGGGGTTATAATGCAGGAAGAGGGCAAAGCATTACTGGGGACAAGCAATCCAGGGACGAAGAGTCTGGGGACGAAAATCCCCAGGGGAAGAAAATTCCGGGGATGAAAAATCTGTGGACGAAAAATTCGAGGACGGAAAGTCCAGGAATGAAGGGTCCTCGAGCCGCTGAGCATACTCACAGTAATTTTTTCCACAAGGACACATTTGGTTCTGAGTCTTGCCCCCCAGTGTGATGGTTGAAGTTCCCACTGATGTGCTGTTCTCGCCTGGTGCTCCTTCTCACTGTTTCCTAAATTAACTTGGTTTCACTGTCCTTGCTGCTAAATTGAAATAATTTTTTGACCTGTTCATTGATGAATTATGTCTACTTCATTTTTCTATTATTTCAATAAAATCATAAAAAACCTAAGTGGACGAAACCATGGAGCGGTATGTGATTGGAATGTCTTTCACTGAACACTGTGACGGCGATGATGTTACAGTCACTGCTGGTGACTGAGCGCAGTGGAGTTCTAGATCACAGATTCAGAATTCTGAACATTCCGAAAAAATAAAAACCCCCAAACTCCTCAAGCAGCTGAGCTGGAGTGAGAGTGGAGAGGGTCACCTGTCAATCATCCTGCATCGGGCCGCCGCAAACACAAAGAGCCCTTCAGTGAGATTTAAACCCTCAGTCCGAGCAGTGCTGTGTCCCATCTACCCAAAGGAAATGAGAGGAACTCTAAACCTTCCTTATCCTTTTTTATTTTTTCTGCTCCCGTTTTTGGATCCTTTTTCACCCCCTGTCTTTTAGGGGGATTTCGGGGTGGGGTGTGTGCATGTGCTAGTCAGCAAGTTCAAGGTTTGATAACGTGCAGATAGTGCATTAGCTACACAGTCAGTGCTTAGTGTTGTTATTGGGGTGTGATAATAGCAGGTTCTTGGTCGTTTCCAACTGTGACATCAAGACTTTCGAGCAGCAACCTGAATTTTCCTTTTTAAGAGCCACACCATTAAACCAACAGCTGAATGCAGATAAGGTTGTTCATGAAGCAGGTTTTTGGAAGTGAATGCAGTTACTTGTGAGCAGACAGAAATGTGGATGATCTGGTGAATCTGAAGTGTGAGGAAGACTTTGGCGAGAGAGCTGCCATGGCGAGCGGGTTCACTGAACCTGATACCATACGTCACACTGCCTATAACTGGAGCACTGCAGTACCTGATATGATGCATCACACTGCCTGTAACGGAAGCACTGCAGTACCGGATATGATGCATCACACTGCCTGTAACTGGAGCACTGCAGTACCGGATATGATGCATCACACTGCCTGTAACGGGAGCACTGCATTACCGAATATGATGCATCACACTGCCAGTAATGGAAGCACTGCGGTACCGGATGTGATGCATCACACTGCCTGTAACTGGAGCACTGCAGTACCGGATGTGATGCATCACACTGCCAGTAACTGGAGCACTGCAGTACCGGATGTGATGCATCACACTGCCAGTAATGGAAGCACTGCAGTACCAGATGTGATGCATCACACTGCCTGTAATGGGAGCACTGCATTACCGAATATGATGCATCACACTGCCTGTAACGGGAGCACTGCATTACCGGATATGATGCATCACACTGCCAGTAACGGAAGCACTGCAGTACCGGATGATGCATCATGATGCATCAGCACTACCAGATGTGATGCATCACACTGCCAGTAACTGGAGCACTGCAGCACCAGATGTGATGCATCACACTGCCAGTAATGGAAGCACTGCAGTACCGGATGTGATGCATCACACTGCCTGTAACGGGAGCACTGCATTACCGAATATGATGCATCACACTGCCAGTAACTGGAAGCACTGCAGTACCGGATGTGATGCATCACACTGCCAGTAACTGGAGCACTGCAGTACGGATGTGATGCATCACGCTGCCAGTAACTGGAAGCACTGCATCACACTGGATGTGATGCATCACGAATATGATGCCACTGCCAACTGGAAGCACTGCAGTACCGGATGTGATGCATCACACTGCCAGTAACTGGAGCACTGCAGTACCGGATATGATGCATCACGCTGCCAGTAACGGAAGCACTGCAGTACCGGATATGATGCATCACGCTGCCAGTAACTGGAGCACCGCAGTTCCGGATATGATGCATCATGCTGCCAGTAGCCGGATATGATGCATCACGCTGCCAGTAACGGAAGCACTGCAGTACCGGATATGATGCATCACGCTGCCAGTAACTGGAGCACTGCAGTACCGGATATGATGCATCACACCGCCAGTAACGGGAGCACTGCAGTACCGGATATGATGCATCACACTGCCAGTAACTGGAGCACTGCAGTACCGGATATGATGCATCACACTGCCAGTAACGGAAGCACTGCAGTACCGGATATGATGCATCACGCTGCCAGTAACTGGAGCACCATAGTACCGGATAGGATGCATCACGCTGCCAGTAACTGGAGCACTGCAGTACCGGATATGATGCATCACGCTGCCAGTAACTGGAGCACTGCAGTACCGGATATGATGCATCACGCTGCCAGTAACTGGAGCACTGCAGTACCGGATGTGATGCATCACACTGCCAGTAACTGGAGCACTGCAGTACCAGATATGATGCATCACAGTGCCTGTAACTGGAGCACTGCAGTACCGGATATGATGCATCACGCTGCCAGTAACTGGAGCACTGCAGTACCGGATATGATGCATCACACTGCCAGTAACTGGAGCACTGCAGTACCGGATATGATGCATCACGCTGCCAGTAACTGGAGCACCGCAGTTCCGGATATGATGCATCACACTGCCAGTAACAGAAGCACAGCAGTACCGGATATGATGCATCATGCTGCCAGTAACGGAAGCACTGCAGTATCGGATATGATGCGTCACGCTGCCAGTAACTGGAGCACCGCTGTACCGGATATGATGCATCACGCTGCCAGTAACTGGAGCACTGCAGTACCGAATTTGATGCATCACGCTGCCAGTAACGGAAGCACTGCAGTACTGGATATGATGCATCACACTGCCAGTAACGAAAGCACTGCAAATACCGGATATGATGCATCACACTGCCAGTAACTGGAGCACTGCAGTCTCGGATATGATGCATCACATTGCCAGTAACGAAAGCACTGCAAATACCGGATATGATGCATCACACTGCCAGTAACTGGAGCACTGCAGTACCGGATATGATGCATCACGCTGCCAGTAACTGGAGCATTGCAGTACCGAATATGATGCATCACACTGCCAGTAACTGGAGCACTGCAGTACCGGATATGATGCATCACACTGCCAGTAACTGGAGCACTGCCGTACCGAATATGATGCATCACACTGCCTGTAACTGGAGCACTGCAGTACCGGATATGATGCATCACACTGCCAGTAACGAAAGCACTGCAGTACCGGATATGATGCATCACGCTGCCAGTAACGGAAGCACTGCAGTACTGGATTTGATGCATCACGCTGCCAGTAACTGGAGCACTGCAGTCCTGGATATGATGCATCACATTGCCAGTAACGGAAGCACTGCAGTACCAGATATGATGCATCACGCTGCCAGTAACGGGAGCACTGCAGTACCGGATATGATGCATCACACTGCCAGTAACTGGAGCACTGCAGTACCGGATATGATGCATCTCACTGCCTGTAACTGGAGCACTGCAGTACCTGATATGATATGTCACACTGCCAGTAACTGGAGCACTGCAGTACCTGATATGATACGTCACACTGCCAGTAACTGGAGCACTGCAGTACCTGATATGATACGTCACACTGCCAGTACCTGGAGCACTGCAGTACCTGATATGATACATCACACTGCCTGAATTTGCATCACTGCAAAACCTGCTCTGTTATGTCCTTTTTATGTGCTTACGCCTCATTCTCATTTATGTACATTGTAGTCCCTCAGCATAGCTTGTCAGGCGCTCCTGCTGGAAGGTTCCATGAGTACATTTAAATGTCCTCTTACTTTTACAAATGAACAAGAGCAAAGAGTAATGGCACAACATGAATGTACAGGAACAGGAAATGTGGGTAATGTGCCGTTTAAGCTTCAAACACCAGGTAAAGAGGGAGTTGTCGCTTCTAATTCATGGGTATTTGAATCTGTATTCTTGGAGGAATTGAAGCCCATTTTAAACTTTGTTGTTTGCTCTTTGCCTTTTTCCGTTATCGATGCTGGTCCATTGTAATAAGATGCAGTCAGATTGGTTAGACTTAGAAATGGAATGTGGGAATGTGCTTTGGAGCTTGTCTGCTTCCTGCATAGAAAAAGAACAGAGACGATATGTAAAAAATTACAGCTCAGCATAACCCAAGCGAAGTGAACCTCAGGAGGGTGCAGAAGGGACAAAGGCAGCTTTTTTGCTGTGAAATTAAAGTAGAAACATTCAAGCATCTGCTGTGCTGCGGTGTGGAGGCTGGTGCAGCCGCCTGTTAGAGACAGGCTGGAGAGAGAGGGTACAGGAACTGTTTCTGCCTTTAACCGTTCTCCTGCAGTTAGTCCCCCACACACACACACACACACACATACAGTACACATGAAAGCACCCACACACACACACACACACGCGCACACACACACACACACACACACAGCACACACACACACACACACACACACTCTCACACACACACACACACACACACACACACACACATACACACACACACACACACACACACACACACACACACACACACACACACACACACACACACACACACACACACACACACACACACACACACACACACACACACACACATACATACACAGAAGCACTCACACACACACACACACACACACACATACATACACAGACACACACACACACACACACACATACATACACAGAAGCACTCACACACACACACACACACACACACATACATACACAGAAGCACTCACACACACACACACACACACACACACACACATACACAGAAGCACTCACACACACACACACACACACACACACACACACATACATACACAGAAGCACTCACACACACACACACACACACACACACACACACACACACACACACACACACACACACATACACAGAAGCACTCACACACACACACACACACACACACATACACACACACACACACACACACATACATACACAGAAGCACTCACACACACACACACACACACACACACACATACATACATACACAGAAGCACTCACACACACACACACACACACACACACACACATACATACACACAGAAGCACTCACACACACACACACACACACACACACACATACACACACAGACACACACACACACACACACACACACACACACACACACACACACACACACACACACACACACACACACACACACACACACACACACACACACACACACACACACACACACACACACACACACACACACACACACACACACACACTCTCACACACACACACACACACACACACACACACACACACACACACACACAGTGCTCATACAGTAGTATGTTTCTCAGCCGGCACACTGAGCTCAGCAGCCGGCCTGGCCCTCCTCACTCTCTGCCCTCCTCCGTGAAATTCGCTCTCTTTTTCTGATCATCCCCCTTTCTCTTTCATTCCTCTCCTCGGCCGGCTCTCCCCTCCTCTCCTGTCGCCCAGTTTCCCATCTGCTTCCGATTACCTTTGGTTGCACTTGGTGCATCGCCAGGATACGGGCCGAAGAGGCGTCTCTGTTACAGCTCCTGGACTCGGTCCACACCGAGCCGGAGAGAGGGATGAAGGAAGGAGAGGGAGTGAGCAAGAGGGAGGGCAGTGTGTTAGGGAGAGAGAGGGGAGGAAGGAGGGGATAGTGTACTGAAGGAGTAAGAGAGAGAGAGAGGGAGCATTTTAGACTGCTCGGTTAGTTTCTCTGTGGATCACCATTAATGGCCGGGAATCTGTCACTTCCACAGTTAAAAAAACATTTATGGTGATTCATGGGAAATGGAGTTCTCTGGAGGGGGAAGCGCTCCGCTTGCTCTCTCTTTGTGATGTCACAGTGGGAGAACTGATTATAAATGATCCATACAGGGAAGGGTTTGCTCAGGACTGTGACCTTGTGAGCATGCGCAAAGGGTTTGCTAGCGATTTCGGCCTTAAATGTGATGCAGAGAAATTAATGGATAGCAGTGAATAGTTATAACTTCACCATTTAGTTACCTTGCTAGCATTTACATGCATCAAATATGACTAGCTAAGTCGGCAAAAAGGCTTTCTAGCTAGATAACATCAGGTCACTAGCTTAGCTACCTAGTTTGCTAGCCTAGCTAGCTAACAGTTATATTTGGTATAACATAAATGCTCATGGTTCAATTCTTGCTTAGTCAGCTTGCGAAATAATGGGTAATTTTTATTCACTTATTTTCTATTGACTTCCATGCAACAAATATAACTTTTAGCTTGCTAGGCTAGCTAGCTAGCTAAACAAGCGAACTAACGTTAGCTAGCCAGCTCGAAAGCCTTTTTTCCGACTTAACGAGCTAGTCTCGCTCAGGGCAAAAGTAAAAGCTGTTCTTTTTGGCGCTTCCAATAGCAGCTGGGAGCACTTTCCTTGTGTTGATGTGGATATGCAGCGTCTTTTGCTAGCATTTGCTTTTGTGGCTTGCGGGATTTCGAGTTTGCATCGTTTCTGTTTTTGCAGTGCGTTTATTCGATTGGAGATGTTCTGGGCTGTTGCAGCACTAACGTGGAAATGCAGTGTCTTTATCTTGACTGTTTGCCCCTGTCAGCCACTGTAGGTATATTAAAGAGACGGTGTTCCCCTGAACAGGAGAGTAAAAACATCAGTATGGTACATTACGGAGATGGTGTTCCACTGATCAGGGGTGCGTTTCCCAAAAGCGTAGTTGCTAAGTAAGTTAGCAACTTACATAGTTTGAACTATGTAGTTGCGACGCCAGTGTTTCCCAAAACCATCGTTCGAAGTATCAAGGTAACTTATGTAGTGCGAACCATCGTTAAATGACGCAGGTGTTCCCCAAAACCATAGTTCGAACGAACGTTCGCAACCACTGTCGTTAAGTTGTGTAGTTACAACTACTGCTCCCCAGCTGTAGTGAGAGGCTTAGTTCCGGGTGATTGCGTCGGAAAATGCAGTCCACGAAAGGTAAACATAAGGTCAGTAGCCGAAAATGTTTGATGATCTTGCTGTACACACATATATAACATGAACACAGTGATTTGAAAATGTAGCTACTCGGGAAAAACACTTTTTGTGGTATTTCTCTGTTCATATGTAGGCCTATGGTTGGATATCTGGAATTGTATCTCTTGTAGCCTTCGCACGCGTTAGCAAAGAAACTTTAATGTTCGGCAACGATTAACTACGCTAGTCTAGTATAGTTCAGCACTTGTTTTTTTCTCGCTGTCATTAGAGCGGGAGGTGGTTAATTAGCCTACATGACGGGATTACGGTTCAAGGTAGTATTGTTGAGTAAATCTGTAAAGCTCGTGACTTCGTGTTGCTAGTCATAGTGATCTCGCTGTTTACCTTCATGTATTTTTATGTATCGCTAGGAGAGGATGTTGTTTGCCCACTTGCAACTGTGAATATGGTAGAAATCATTATATATATATGACAGTGGAAGGGAAAGTGTTGGTAAAAAGAAAGGGGGCGTGGGAGATGGAGGTCTTTGTGGTTTGTGGAATGCATGGTCATCTTCAGCATCCTTTACAGAGATCGTCTCATCTTCAGGGAGGTGGACATTTGCTGTGACGGCCATGCTGTGCAGGATGTAGACGAACTGCCAGTCTGAGGGGATTCTGGAGACTCAGGGAAAAGAGCGGCCCTGACACACAGAAGGCCATGCCAGAGGGGGCCCAGTGTGGAGCGGCCCAGTGAGAGGATGGCCAATGTTGAGGGGTCCTGCGTGTGGGTGCCCAATGTTGGGGGGTCCTGGGAATCAAACTGCAAGGGTCGAGGTGTAAATGGGCTTAGAAGAAGTGGGCAGAGGGGGGAAGACACTCATGTAGGGGAATCGTGCATATCACAGATATCTATACCCTCGGGACTCTCGCCAGCACTTCTGAGCTTAGCATGGACAAAACTCTCCTCAGGAGTAAGAGGAGGCCGACAGACTGGAGCTCCCACCACCAGTCCTCTGTAGCACACTCCTTAGAGCTGCTGCTGTCCTTAGTAATGTCTAGCTGGCAATCCTTCCATTCCCCCCCTCATATCCACTGCACTGCATCTCCATCCGTGGCCCTCAGAATATATTTTTTCTGTGGTCTTATGCCATTTTTTGTTCTTTGAGTCAATGAAATAATTTTTAAGTAAGGAAAAGGAATAAAAATGTTTACTTATTATATTTCATTTTTGTCTGTGTGTGTATTTCTACGCCCATGAAGAAGGTGGGTGACCTTAAGTTAATATTTACTAGCTTCAAACATATATCAAAACAGACAACGTGACACACAAATCGTCTAAATTTACTGATCACTAGTTCATCGGAGCGCACGTTGCCATGAATAAAAAGACAGCGTGGAAAAAAAAAGACGCTCCCTGTCCCTGCGGGAGTCGAACCTTCAATATCAAACGCTGCACAAGGGCGAGCCGCTGGTTGATTCCGCTGTACCACAGAAGTCACGCTATAAAAGGAAGCTGATATGTATAACTGTTACGAATGTTAATGAAAATGAGTATGAAAACTTTGTACTTGCTGGTGGAGCTTATTTCATTAAATGCATTGAAATGGCAAATCGTTCTTTACTTTTTTTTCCCCCACAAGAATCGTTGCCTAAGTGTCTTTTCATTTAAATGGTAAATTGTATTGTAGCTAGTTTGTATATGATCGCAAAATAATATGCCAAAACGACGAATTAGTATTGTAATATCGATCACAACTGCCGTATTTAGGCACAAATACCAAGTTTTTAAGCTTCCCGCGGTCAGACCTGCGTGCTCCTGGTACCATTGTTGTTCGAGCGACAATCGCTCAAACCATCATGGTTCAAACTAACGTCGTTCAAACCAACATGGTTCAGACTACTGTGGTACGAACAAGGTACGAAGGTTTTGGGAAACCATCGTTCTTCTGATGTTCGTTAGTTTAACGATGCATCGTACCATGTTAGTTCAAAGCTAACTTCCGTCGTTGTTCGGGAAACGCGCCCCAGGAGAGTAAAAACAGCAGTGTGGTACATTACAGAGATGGTGTTCTCCTGATCAGGAGAGTAAAAACAGCAGTGTGATACATTACAGAGATGGTGTTCCACTGATCAGGAGAGTAAGAACAACAGTGTGGTACATTACAGAGATGGTGTTCTCCTGAACAGGAGAGTAAAAACAGCAGTGTGGTACATTGCAGAGATGGTGTTCCACTGATCAGGAGAGTAAAAACAGCAGTGTGGTACATTACAGAGATGGTGTTCTCCTGATCAGGAGAGTAAAAACAGCAGTGTAGTACATTACAGAGATGGTGTTCCACTGATCAGGAGAGTAAGAACAACAGTGTGGTACATTACAGAGATAGTGTTCCCCTGATCATGGCAGTAAGAACAGCAGTGTGGTACATTACAGAGATGGTGTGCCACTGATCAGGAGAGTAAAAACAGCAGTGTGGTACATTACAGAGATGGTGTTCCCCTGCTCAGGAGAGTAAAAACAGCAGTGTGGTACATTACAGAGATGGTGTTCCACTGATCAGGAGAGTAAGAACAACAGTGTGGTACATTACAGAGATGGTGTTCTCCTGAACAGGAGAGTAAAAACAGCAGTGTGGTACATTGCAGAGATGGTGTTCCACTAATCAGGAGAGTAAAAACAGCAGTGTGGTACATTCCAGAGATGGTGTTCTCCTGATCAGGAGAGTAAAAACAGCAGTGTAGTACATTACAGAGATGGTGTTCCACTGATCAGGAGAGTAAGAACAACAGTGTGGTACATTACAGAGATTGTGTTCCCCTGATCATGGCAGTAAGAACAGCAGTGTGGTACATTACAGAGATGGTGTGCCACTGATCAGGAGAGTAAAAACTGCAGTGTGGTACATTACAGACATGGTGTTCTCCTGATCAGGAGAGTAAAAACAGCAGTGTGGTACATTACAGAGATGGTGTTCCACTGATCAGGAGACATTACAGAGATGGTGTTCCCCTGATCAGGAGAGTAAAAACAGCATTGTGGTACATTACAGAGATGGTGTTCTCCTGATCAGGAGAGTAAGAACAACAGTGTGGTACATTACAGAGATGGTGTTCTCCTGAACAGGAGAGTAAAAACAGCAGTGTGGTACATTGCAGATGGTGTTCCACTGATCAGGAGTGTTCCATTACAGAGATCAGGAGAGGAGAGTACAAAACAGCAGTGTGGTACATTACAGAGATGGTGTTCTCCTGATCAGGAGTAAAAACAGCAGTGTGGTACATTACAGAGATGGTGTTCCACTGATCAGGAGAGTAAGAACAACAGTGTGGTACATTACAGAGATGGTGTTCCCTGATCAGGAGAGTAAGAACAGCAGTGTGGTACATTACAGAGATGGTGTTCCCTGATCAGGAGAGTAAAAACAGCAGTGTGGTACATTACAGAGATGGTGTTCCCCTGATCAGGAGAGTAAAAACAGCAGTGTGGTACATTACAGAGATGGTGTTCCACTGATCAGGAGAGTAAGAACAACAGTGTGGTACATTACAGAGATGGTGTTCTCCTGATCAGGAGAGTAAAAACAGCAGTGTGGTACATTACAGAGATGGTGTTCCACTGATCAGGAGAGTAAAAACAGCAGTGTGGTACATTACAGAGATGGTGTTCTCCTGATCAGGAGAGTAAAAACAGCAGTGTAGTACATTACAGAGAGAGATGGTGTTCCCCTGATCAGGAGAGTAAAAACAGCAGTGTGGTACATTACAGAGATGGTGTTCCTCCTGATCAGGAGAGTAAAACAGCAGTGTGGTACATTACAGAGATGGTGTGCTGATCACAGTGTGGTACATTACAGAGAGTTCCCTGATGGAGTAAAACTGCAGTGTGGTACATTACAGAGATGGTGTTCTCCTGATCAGAGAGTAAAAACAGCAGTGTGGTACATTACAGAGATGGTGTTCCACTGATCAGGAGAGTAAAACAGCAGTGTGGTACATTACAGAGATGGTGTTCCACTGATCAGAGAGTAAAAACAAGCAGTGTGGTACATTACAGAGATGGTGTTCCCCTGATCAGGAGAGTAAAAACAGCAGTGTGGTACATTACAGAGATGGTGTTCTCCTGATCAGGAGAGTAAAAACAGCAGTGTGGTGCATTACAGAGATGGTGTTCCACTGATCAGGAGAGTAAAAACGGCAGTGTGGTTCATTACAGAGATGGTGTTCCCCTGATCAGGAGAGTAAAAACAGCAGTGTGGTACATTAGAGATGGATGATCAGGAGAGTGTGGTACATTACAGAGATTGTGTACCCCTCATCAGGAGAGTAAAACAGCAGTGTGGTACATTACAGAGATGGTGTTCCACTGATCAGCAGAGTAAGAACAGCATGGTACATTACAGAGATGATGTTCCCCTCATCAAGAGAGTAAAAACAGCATTGTGGTACATTACAGAGATGGTGTTCTCCTGATCAGAATAGTAAAAACAGCAGTGTGGTATATTACAGAGATGGTGTTCCCCTGATCAGGAGAGTAAAAACAGCAGTGTGGTACATTACAGAGATGGTGTTCCCCTGATCAGGAGAGTAAAAACAGCAGTGTGGTACATTACAGAGATGGTGTTCCCCTGATCAGGATAGTAAAAACAGCAGTGTGGTACATTACAGAGATGGTGTTCTCCTGATCAGGAGAGTAATAACAGAAGTGTGGTACATTACAGAGATGGTGTTCTCCTGATCAGAATAGTAAAAACAGCAGTGTGGTACATTACAGAGATGGTGTTCTCCTGATCAGGAGAGTAAAAACAGCAGTGTGGTACATTACAGAGATGGTATTCCCCTGATCAGGAGAGTAAAAACAGCAGTGTGGTACATTACAGAGATGGTATTCCCCTGATCAGGAGAGTAAAAACAGCAGTGTGGTACATTACAGAGATGGTGTTCCCCTGATCAGGAGAGTAAAAACAGCATTGTGGTACATTACAGAGATGGTGTTCCCCTGATCAGATTAGTAAAAACAGCAGTGTGGTACATTACAGAGATGGTGTTCTCCTGATCAGAATAGTAAAAACAGCATTGTGGTACATTACAGAGATGGTGTTCTCCTGATCAGGAGAGTAAAAACAGCAGTGTGGTGCATTACAGAGATGGTGTTCCACTGATCAGGAGAGTAAAAACGGCAGTGTGGTTCATTACAGAGATGGTGTTCCCCTGATCAGGAGAGTAAAAACAGCAGTGTGGTACATTACAGAGATTGTGTACCCCTCATCAGGAGAGTAAAACAGCAGTGTGGTACATTACAGAGATGGTGTTCCCCTGATCAGCAGAGTAAAAACAACAGTGTGGTACATTACAGAGATGGTGTTCCCTGATGATCAGTGTGGTACATTACAGAGAGATAAAAACAGCAGTGTGGTACATTACAGAGATGGTGTTCCCTGATCAGAGAGGATAGTAAAAACAGCAGTGTGGTACATTACAGAGATGGTGTTCTCCTGATCAGGAGAGTAAAAACAGCAGTGTGGTACATTACAGAGATGGTGTTCTCCTTCATAACTCCGGCCTGCGTTTGTTTTTTCAGAGCACGGGAGTCCTCATCATGGCCGCCATCACCTGCTGAATCCGTCTGCCTGTCTGTTGCCTCCCTGTATCAACGCACGTGTGCGCCCACTGTGCACTCTTGCACACCATCGCCACCTCATACGGTTAGAGGCGGAGCCTCACCCAGGACTGCAGTCATCCAACCAGAACTCCGCCCCCCATCCCATCATCCTGTGCCCCCTCGGCCATGGCTCCAGCCTGCACTGCCCCCTCCTGGTGACCGGCTAGGGTGCGTGGAGAGGGGCTGGAGACATGTTGGGACAGAGGGCCGGGGATCGCACCCACGCTAGCAGCCGCAGCAGTAACCATGGAAACCGCACTCAGGACTCTGGCTGGCGTTGTCGTCATGGCCATGGTTGCCGTGGAGGTTGCCGAGGGTCTGAGAAGCGCTGAAGGGATGTCTCAGTCCCAAGGTGAGTCGTCACTTATCTCTCCTTTCTTCTTCTGCTGTTTTTGTTTTATTCGGTTACGGTGGAGGAAGTCCTGAATTACATCATTTTCCGTTCACTGTTTGATTTTATTTCCGCGGTGCTGGGCTGTCCTGAGTGACTGCGTGTCCTGATGAGACCTCATGGGTCTGACCTCTCTGAGACTCTAGCTTTCTCACGCAGGTAAGGATGCTAACAGAGCCGGGGAAACGGTCTCTGTGCTGGAGCCGGTCTGAGACCCTGCAGCACAAGCATTCGTGCTGCCGATCAGAGAGCTACAGGCGGGAGGCTGAGTCTATCATGGCAGGTTTAGCATTAAATGCACCTGCAGTTGGGCTCTTTACCCCCAGCCCTGGGAGAGTTGTGCTCTTAGTCACTTTTATTCACATTGTGCTGCAGAAGGTCTGCAGCTATCAGACGTGTTCTGACTGTGGTGCCATGAGGGAGGTCTGCAGCTATCAGACGTGTTCTGACTGTGGGGCCTTGAGGGAGGTCCACAGCTATCAGACGTGTTCTGACTTTGGGGCCGTGAGGGAGGTCCACAGCTATCAGGCGTGTTCTCACTGTGGGGCCTTGAGGGAGGTCCACAGCTATCAGACGTGTTCTGACTGTGGGGCCTTGAGGGAGGTCCACAGCTATCAGACGTGTTCTGACTTTGGGGCCGTGAGGGAGGTCCACAGCTATCAGACGTGTTCTCACTGTGGGGCCTTGAGGGAGGTCCACAGCTATCAGACGTGTTCTGACTGTGGGGCCTTGAGGAGGTCCACAGCTATCAGGCGTGTTCTGACTGTGGGGCCGTGAGGGAGGTCCGCAGCTATCAGACGTGTTCTGACTGTGGGGCCGTGAGGGAGGTCCGCAGCTATCAGACGTGTTCTGACTGTGGGGCCGTGAGGGAGGTCCACAGCTATCAGGACGTGTTCTGACTGTGGGGCCATGAGGGAGGTCCACAGCTATCAGACGTGTTCTGACTGTGGGGTCGTGAGGGAGGTCCACAGCTATCAGACGTGTTCTGACTGTGGGGCCGTGAGGGAGGTCCGCAGCTATGTGACGTGTTCTGACTGTGGGGCCATGAGGGAGGTCCACAGCTATCAGACGTGTTCTGACTGTGGGGCCGTGAGGGAGGTCCACAGCTATCAGATGTGTTCTGACTGTGGGGTCGTGAGGGAGGTCCACAGCTATCAGACGTGTTCTGACTGTGGGGCCGTGAGGGAGGTCCGCAGCTATCAGACGTGTTCTGACTGTGGGGCCGTGAGGGAGGTCCACAGCTATCAGACGTGTTCTGACTGTGGGGCCATGAGGGAGGTCCACAGCTATCAGACGTGTTCTGACTGTGGGCCCTTGATTGCGGCCCCTGGGTGGGTGTGCGTGTTTGGGTGGGGTTGGGCTGGCTCTGTATGTTGGTTTCAGTGCCTGCTTACACCCTTCCTTCCTCCTGACCTGCTGTGGTGATGTTATAGAGTGAGGTGTTTAGTGTTAGCTCCCCGTCAGACTCAAATGTGTTACCCCCCCATGCACACACACCGTGCTACTCCTCTCCTAGGACATGGTTCTCACAAGGTACCAGTTCCTCAAAACTCAACTGCGATGCACTGCAGTCATCTGTTTCCAATGGGCTGGCCAATAGGCACCCCACATGTTATTGCTACATCAGCGACAGTCAGAGAATGATTCATGTCAGAGCATTGCTCAAATTACTTGATGGAGCGTGGCTCCTTACCCGTGTTAACCTTTTGAGGTGTGTGATTGCCAGTACATCATTTGAACGTTCAATCACTGTTCATTTCTGTGGGCGATGGGGTTCTAGAATACGATCTTTGATTTTTGAGAACAATAAATTCTAAAAACCAACTTTTTCAAAGGGTTTACATTTCTCTCCGGTCTTTATGCAATTATGCTGCTGAAACTTGCGGCCTGTTTGGTTGTAGGGAAACGAGCTGGTTTGTCGGTTCTTCTGCAAGTGGCCATATTGTCTTTGGATTGTCCCTGTTCTTCAGAGGACGTCTGTTTATATCCCGGCTGCTCATCCAGAGGAGTTGAGCTTTAGGGAGATCTGAGCTGTGGGCTGGCTGTGAGGGCTGGAGCATAAAGAATTGCATAGGACCATCAAGTCACTTTGAGAGGGGTTTTGCTCATCACCCCCCAGTATGTAGCAAGGGGTGTATGGCTTCAGCACGTCCGTCTGTATGTCTGTCTGTCTATCCATCCGTAATCATTTTTATTTCTAGACCATAACTTAACTGTTCAATATTTTTTTTTTTCAAAACTGTCAACAAGCAACAAACAATTACTGGAGTCATGCCTCCAGTCATTTTGAAAATTTTGTATCAATTAACTGCAGGGTGGCAGTATAACAACAAACCTTGCATTTTGACCCATAACTTATGAACCCTTGGTCTCAAAAACATTTATTTTTTTTGACTGGATGCTGAGGCTCAACCAAAATCACACCATGTTCATCAATCCAATTTGACAATGCGTACATTTTCCACCATTTTGAATTTTTTTTTAAACCTTTAAACTTTCTCTCTTCCTACATGTTGCAACTAATTTACTTGAAATATGGTTCTCAATATCTTCAGACTAAGATCTTTTAACGTTGCGAACACAAAATTGCAACGTTAAAAGATGTGGCCACAATGAGGCAATGAATTTTGTGGGCATGGCCTCAGCTGCTACCCTGAGCCGTAACTCTTGAGTGCGATGTCCAATCATCACCAAACTTGTGATCTCTTATCTTCAGGCCATTTGATTAAAGGCTACCAAATTTAGCGTATATCTGTTCATAGACGCTGATACAGCAAACAAGTTCTTATAACTCAAGAAACAATTGCCCAGTCATCTTAAAATTTTGCATTCTTCATTGCGAGTGAAATGGCCACCTACAGCCAATCACATTTCAGCATCCCCAGTGCTCTCGGAGCAATAATGTATCATCATGAAACTTTACATGATTATTTTGGATGTGTGAAAGACCAATCAACCATGTGCGGGAGAACTGGTTTTTGCCATTTTTGAATTTTTTTTTATTTCGAATTTTGCAGGTGCCGGTGGGATATGCCATTTCCTGATGATTCTCGTGAAAACATGCCACCTTTTTTCAAATAAGCGTTTTCCTCTTTTAAATTAAGTGATGATTGATGTGAGCACTCTGCATGGCCAAAAGTTTAAGGACAAATGCTATGGCGTTAAATTAGTCTCAAAACTCGAGCGCATGAAAACCGAGAGAGCGCGTGAAAACCGTGGGTGTACGACCCTCAGTATCCGCTCTCAACTTCAAAATGCGCTCACAATATCAAAAATGCTCACAATATCAATAAATGCTCGCATCTCACCACACACGCGTGATTTCAACACGCACCACAATGTCAAAAAATGCTCTTAATCTCAATGCTACGTAATGTCAATAAATGCTCTTAATCTCACCGCTCACAATGTCAAAAATGCTCGCTTAATCTCAATAAATGCTCGCAATCTCACCACGCCATAAAATCAATAAATGCTCTTAATATCAGTATACGCCGCTTGCCGATTTGACTTTTAGACTTTGGAGGCGGGACTTTCGGTGCTGACCATGAGCTTTGATTGGCTGCTTGATTTTTTGCCTGGTTTTCTCTCTATACAGCTCTGCCGTAAACTAGGCTACAGAATAAGAAATCAAAGAGGACAACCATCATGTCGGAGCAAGAAAGTCTTTCTCAAAGCGAAATCTTTCATTGATCCCTTTTTAATATTGTTTTAGGGTATTGGTTTCATTCACTGTGCGTAGCTACGATGATGCTGTATCATGGCTAGCTAAATATTTCATGCTAGAAAAGCTTGCTTACATCAGTCCCAACATCAATTATTTTACGATGCTATTTTAGCGCCAAATTTCCCGTAGACGGACACTTAGCTAGGCCATTTACGTAGCAATATAATTTTCCTGAGTTGTTCTAATTCATCAGGTTCTTCAAGCAATATTCTTCTCTGACGCTGAAGACCCGGCAATCTGCCAATTTGTGCTACCCATCAAGACAAGCTGCTTCGCGGTTCAGCGCATATACAGACCCAAAATCTCGGGCTTTGTTTCTTCACTGACATCATAAATATCTTTATAGCTATATCTTTAAAAAAAATTTCAGTGCCCTTCCTACTTGTAAGCATTTGGATACTTGCATGTACACACTAACTTTTCTGGAAAATGCAAAAATTAGACTTGCAGCTTTTTACTTGTATCTTTGCTTATCCAGCTCATTATAACATGAGCGAATGTTATAAGAAGTCAACAAAAATAATTTTGCAACTGTTGGCTGATTCATAGAGCAATATTAAGGCGAAAACAAAGACTGTCCGCTCGTGGTGCGCTCATTGGGTGCGCTATGGTCGTCTTTTTAGATGAGGTACCACAAATCGTCAGAACACTGGCCAAGAATGAAGTTTTCAGTTCGTACTAGAGATGGGATTTATGGCTCTTTGAAGGGAGCCGGATCTTGAGGAGCCGTTCCTTTCAAAGAGCCGTTCAAAAGACTGGCTCCTTGTTATATTTATTTATTTTCTGGAAGTCAACCAGGGGCCTATTGCACAAAGGCAGGATAAGGGATTAGCCCAGGATCAGCACGGGATTAGCCTGATCTCAAGCCCCATTTCGGTTGCACAGAGCGTGTGAGCTAAGCCATGGCACTAGTTACTATGGAAACAAAGTCTGTGGAGCTAGCCAGCACCGGAGCAAGCTTCTTTAACTAGCTAACCTCTTGCCTGCAGCCAATTTCACCTCACCTCATTCAGCAGTCGCCCAAATTGAAAATCAACGTCCTTAACAGTCATTCTGAATTGTCCACTACACGTTGCTATCTCAATTATAATAGGCCCAGAGTAATTGTTCTAGAAACTTGTGACCATTGATGTCAGTAAAATAGCCAATATTCGATCATTATATTCAAGTAGGCCGATCCATGTGACAGTGACCATCACAGTTCAATCAGTCCCCTTCCATGTCACATTTTAACCATATTTAGAATCCGTCATTGTCAGATTTGCCCTTATTCCCCAAGTTGAGACTTCCATCAGAGTAGAAAATGAGCAGTGCTGAATGAAGTAGGTTACCGTGTTTCAGCGCGGTCTTAAATCGCTGCGGTAACCCCCAACCTACAGCACTGCTGCTACTTTTCTCCGTCTTTATTCAGACTGCGACGGGCAAGGTAGAATCGTTGCCTTAATGATCGACACGAATGCAATGTCGCTCCCTTCGCGATACTGTAATCAAACATTTTCAGGAGGCTCCTTGACGTAATTTTCTGACGCTAACATTCTACTATTAAATTTAAGCATGTCTTCATCAGAGGTGTTTAATAGCAGCAAGTAAACTCAACTAATCTGACAACGTCTTCTAGATAGGACTGTGGTTCAGTTCGTACAGGACAAAAAAAAAACCTACAGCACCTACGTTGGATTCCATTCACATGTACGTATGCATCTATTAATTTCTATGGTACATTAGTACCATTAGGAGTGGCCTGCTCTTTTCACACACACATTCGTTCTATAACAATTTCACGGGATTTTAAATCTGCGTGACAGCGACGGCTTATCTCGTTCACGGTAACGCTGAAATGCATCAGCAACTCCTTTTTGACAGCGCTGACTCACCTCCCGAGTTTACTATCACTTGAGTTTAGCTAACTTTCATACTCCTCTCAAACGTCTCGCACCATTCAGACAGAAACTAAAGGAATAGCAAGCAGAAGCATTTCAGCGATCCCATCGTCCCTCTGTTTGAACGTGGTCTTTGAGTGTTTCTGGCGCATGCGTTTGCTGCAGCTACTTAGTGTCCATGGTGATGATCAGCGATTCTGTGATCGATCTCGGGGTCTATTTGAGGTAGCCGAGTGCGCGCACTCAGCAGGATCAGCGGTAACGGGCTTCACTTAGCCAATTCTCCTCCACCCGCTGTTGGCTTTGTGCAATCAATTAAGCCAGCGACGCGCTGTTAGGGATATGGCAATCGTCGCTTTGGCGTTGATCCAGGATCTCAAGATCCGACTTTTGTGCAATAGGCCCCAGGGGTAACTCGTTTTTATCAAGGAAACAATCACTGGTAGCAGTTATAAGATAAGATTTAGATCAGAATAATTCAAACTTACACATCCCACCAATATATACTCTATTGGTGGGAATTATTCTGAAATATTGATTAGAATTTAATTTGGCTTGTGTTTTCATTTGTAAACATTCCATAAGGTGGTGCCATATACCCATGCCTTGGCAGTGAGATCACTATTTTGAATTTTCCCTCACCTAAAAAACTTTGTGGCACAATAAAAACTACGCAGGCTACAGATAACTTCCACGTCAAACAACTTTACTGTAAAATTTTCCACACAAGAACATTTTAACAATACAGAAAAAAATATAAAAATAATAAAAAAAATATATATGTATATAAAAAATATAATAAAACTAGATTAAAAATTAGGACATGATAAAAATGTGAAGGCAAAATTGTACTACCCTACCTGGTGTTTGTATACCTGAACTATTTTTACAAACAGGAGCTCAGCTCGACTCGAATCCACATCAGAACAGATACAGCGGCAAATGTCTTCAGTCCAGTTGGGCGCCGCAGACTAATATTCTCCTCCCTAAGTTAGCTGCGCATACATAGCTGCGTTCACGTGAATGGAGCATGCTGTGGACAACTCAAACTCGGAGATGTCATTAGTCGTTCACGTGAAGGCAGCATGGACAACTCAGACTCATGGGGCACACAGATGACACATGAAGGCAGCATGGGCAATTTGCATATAAGAATGGCTCGCAAACGACTGGCTCGCAACTGCGAATCGGTTCTCATCGTTCACTTAAAAGAGCCGTTCAAAAGACTCGACTCGTTCGCGAACGTCACATCTCTAGTTCGTACATTCTTTGAGCAGAAAACGAAGAAGTGGCGAATGATGAAGGACAAGAATGCAGGTTTCTTGACCAGACGAAGCTAAAGTCATGACATAGCAGCTTTTTAATATTTGCAATATTATATTATGAGCTATTGGCACACTATGGTGTCGCCATTGTGTATTGCTTTGTTGGGATGATATGGTTCGGAAGTATTCGCTATATTCAGGTTAATGCTTTCAACGTATCTTAGCCTTTAATTACAACTCGATGCCATTTGAGCAAGTGAGTTATAGGTACTGCTGTTGTAGACTAATACAATGTTACAAATAAATAAAATAGCCCTAATTTAATTTAAATGTTTTAGGCATATATAGATGCCAGTTTGTGATAAGACCAGTGAAAGTGTAAGGGGGCAAAGGCTGTTTAATACAGTACATAAACACATAAATTTACTGAACAGTTAATATTGTAGTTGTGTACAGCAGCAGTGATAGCTCGTGTCTATTACTCATTTGCTCAAACGGCATCGAGTTGTAATTAAAGGCTGAGAACGCGTTGAAAGCATTCGCCTGAATGTGGTGAATATTTCTGAACCATATCATCCTATCAAAACCATAGCGTGCCAATAGCTCATAATGGAATTACTGCAAATATTAAAACACTGCTACTTGTTCCGCATTAGGTTCGCTTTGTCAAGAAACCTACCTTCCGTCCTTCACCATTGGCATAAAAATCACTTTTACGTTTTATGCACAAATAGTGAACGAACTGAAGATCTTAACTCTCGGCTGGGTCTTCAGCATCAGAAAAGAAATATTGTTTGGAGGAAGTGATAATTAAGAACAACTCGGGAACATAGTATTGCTATGTAAATGGCATAGCTATGGGTAAATTGCTGCTAAAATAGGCTAGCTAAGTAGGCTACAAGAATAAACGTGCGGGGACTGACGTTAGCCAGCATTTAGAACGTGAAATATTTATCTAGCTATAATCGTGGCTACGTATAGTAAGTGAAACCAATACCTTCAAACAATATTAAAATGGGATCAATGAAAGATTTCGTTTTGTGAAAAACTGTTTTGCTTAGACATGATGGTCATCCTCTTTGATTTCTGTAGCCTAGTTGACGGCAGTTGAAAACCAGTTATAAAATCAAACAGCCAATCAAAGCTCATGGTCAGCATTGAATGTCCCGCCTCCAAAGTCTAAAAGTCAATCGGCAAGCGAGCGTATACTGATATTGCGAGCATATTTTGACATTGAGAGCGCGTGTTGAAGTATTGCGAGCATATTTTGACATTGAGAGCGCGTGTTGAAGTATTGCGAGCATATTTTGACATTGAGAGCGCGGTGAGATTGCGAGCATTTATTGACATTGCGAGTGTGGTGAGATTGCGAGCATTTTTTGACATTGTGAGCGCGTTTTGAAATTACGAGCGTGGTGAGACTGCGAGCATTTATTGACATTGCGAGCATTGAGATTGAGCATTTTTGACATTGTGAGCGCGGTGAGATTAAGTAGCATTTATTGACATTGCGAGCATTGAGATTTGCGAGCATTTTTGATTGTGAGCGTGTTGAAATCCACGCGTGTGGTGAGATGCGAGCATTTATTGATATTGTGAGCATTTTTGATATTGTGAGCGATTTTGAAGTTGAGAGCGGATACTGAGGGTCGTACACCCACGGTTTTCACGCCGCTCTCGGTTTTCATCTTTCGAGTTTTGAGACTAATTTAACGCCATAACGCCATCTAAAATCGCATTCCAAAATCCTGGGCATTCATGGTCCTCCACTATCTTGGAAAGACTTTGCACTTGATGGTAGATCACTGCTGCTCAGTCAGGACCACCATTAGAGCCAGAGAAGCATTCATTAGGTGAGGCGGGGCTATTGGCCAATCAGCTCTTGGTCTAAGTCAGCTTTCCAGTTGAGCTCAATGGTGTTGAGGTATAAATCAGGACTTTGTGCCGGTCACTGAAGAGCTTTTACATGAATCATGATAAGCCGTGTCCAGACCTCTCTCTGCATACTGGGACATTATCATGCGGAAATAGGATGAATCTCGATAAGCCGTGTCCAGACCTCCCTCTATATCCTGGAACATTATCATGCGGAAATAGGATGAATCTCGATAAGCCATGTCAAGACCTCCCTCTGCATACTGGGACATAATCATGCGGAAATAGGATGAATCTCGATAAGCCGTGTCCAGACCTCCCTCTGTATGCTGGGTCATTATCGTGCGGAAATAGGATGAATCTCGATAAGCCGTGTCCAGACCTCCCTCTGCATACTGGGACATTATCGTGCGGAAATAGGACGAATCTCAATAAGCCGTGTCCGGACCAACATCTGTATACTGGGACATTATCATGCGGAAATAGGATGAATCTCGATAAGCCATGTCCAGACCGCCCTCTGTATACTGGGACATTATCGTGCAGAAATAGGATGAATCTTGATAAGCCATGTCCAGACCTCCCCCTGTATGCTGGGACATTATCGTGTGGAAATAGGATGTCTCGATAAGCCGTGTCCAAACCTCCCTCTGTATGCTGGGACATTATCATGTGGAAATAGGATGAATCTCGATAAGCCGTGTCCAGACCTCCCTCTGTACGCTGGGACATTATCATGCAGAAAAAGGATGAATCTCGATAAGCCGTGTTCAGACCTCCCTCAGTATACTGGGATATTATCGTGCGGAAATAGGATGTCTCGATAAGCCGTGTCGAAACCTCCCTCTGTATACTGGGACATTATCGTGCGGAAATAGGATGTCTCAATAAGCCGTGTCCAAACCTCCCTCTGTATGCTGGGACATTATCACGTGGAAATAGGATGAATCTCGATAAGCCGTGTGCAGGCCTCCCTCTGTATACTGGGACATTATCATGTGGAAATAGGATGTCTCGATAAGCCGTGTCCAAACCTCCCTCTGTATGCTGGGACATTATCATGTGGAAATAGGATGAATCTCGATAAGCCGTGTCCAGACCTCCCCCTGTATGCTGGGACATTATCATGCGGAAATAG
Source organism: Gymnothorax javanicus (assembly GCA_029692085.1). Classification (NCBI taxonomy): domain Eukaryota; kingdom Metazoa; phylum Chordata; class Actinopteri; order Anguilliformes; family Muraenidae; genus Gymnothorax; species Gymnothorax javanicus. The sequence continues at coordinate 160,141,324 of CM056196.1, forward strand.
GATGAATCTCGATAAGCCGTGTCCAGACCTCCCTCTGTATACTGGGACATTATCATGCGGAAATAGGATGTCTCGATAAGCCGTGTCCAAACCTCCCTCTGTATGCTGGGACATTATCATGTGGAAATAGGATGAATCTCGATAAGCCGTGTCCAGACCACCCTCTGTATGCTGGGACTTTATCGTGCGGAAATAGGATGAATCTCGATAAGCCGTGTCCAGACCTCCCTCTGTACGCTGGGACATTATCATGCAGAAAAAGGATGAATCTCGATAAGCCGTGTTCAGACCTCCCTCAGTATACTGGGACATTATCGTGCGGAAATAGGATGTCTCGATAAGCCGTGTCGAAACCTCCCTCTGTATACTGGGACATTATCGTGCGGAAATAGGACGTCTCGATAAGCCGTGTCCAGACCTCCCTCTGTATACTGGGACACTATCATGCGGAAATAGGATGAATCTCAATACGCTGTGTCCAGACCTCCCTCTGTATACTGGGACATTATCATGCGGAAATAGGATGAATCTCAATAAGCCCTGTCCAGACCTCCCTCTGTATACTGGGACCTACTTGCACCTGACACAGTGATTGGTGGCAAGATGGCGCCTGTGTTTGGCTTAGCCACTGCTGCTCAGTGTCTGCGTCAGATGTTGTTCCTTTTTATTATTTTTTATGCGATCATATCAGCCCTTTCGCTCCATAATTATGTATCTACTGTTTGGACATATGATCGATGCACTTTGTTTGGTATCAAAGTGTCCATGGAAAGGCGTTTTGGCAGCTGGGAGAGTTACAGTCATTCTCTCCCCCCTCTGTTTCTTTGTTCGCCCTCCTCTCCTGAGTACCTGTACCTGTTTGCGGCTCCGGGTAATAGCCCGTCGACCAGGAAAAGGAGAGCAAGACGAAGGGGCTGTAGAACTGGTGTGCAGACTAAAATGAAGCACCCTCAATGGAAGGATTTTCTCCGGTGTCATTCCGGAGTTCGCTCCCGGTGTTTGCGGCTGGTTTCTTTCCAGGACGCAGATAGCCACGCTGCCCAGCTACCGCAGCCTCAGTTCCTCTTACCAGGCAGGCAAGAGCTTCATCTGGATTGGCGGCTTGCTGGTGGGACCACGGACTTGCTGCCACCGTTCGTGACTGTTCTACCGAACCATCGACTGACAGACCAGGGTAGCCGGAGGCTATGTGGCCGCACCAGGTGTTTGCAGTCAGTTCACCTACAATCAGCTGTTGATGACATCGATCTGTCATCTTCAATTCGGATCTCCTTACTCAACGCGCGCTCTATTGCCAACAAATCTTTTGCTCATAACGAGCTCTTTACCAGCAAAAATATGGATTTCATGTTCCTCACGGAAACTTGGCAGAAAGAGAAGGAGTTTGTCCATCTAAAGGAGCTTTGTCCGACCGGTTGCTCGGTCATTGGGACTCCTGGCACAGATCGCAGTGGCGGTGGGCTTGCCGTTGTTTACCGGGACAGTTTCTCATGCAAAGCAACAAAGTCACTGAGTTTCTCCTCCCTCGAGACTCAGACGATTAAGGTTGGTTCTGTTAACATATTCTATTGTGTGTTAATTTACCGCCCGCCTGGTCCTGCAGTATTTTTCTCGCTGAATTCTCTGATTTTATGTCCTCTATTATTAAACTGGAAAAAGTTCTAATTGTTGGGGACTTTAATCTCCATATTGATGACGCTAAATGTAACGTGGCTGCAGATTTTATAGCAGTCACTGACGCTTTTAACTTTACACAGCATGTCTCTGGTCCTACACACTTTAAGGGCCATACCCTAGATCTTGTTTTCTCACTTGGCCTTGATGTTGGTAGCCTGTGTGTTGATGATGTGCATATGAGTGATCATCGCTGTGTATTTTTTGACCTGCGTTTTCCGCGAGATCCTCTGCCCCCGAAAATCCAGGTTCATAGACGGATTGTAGCTCAGGATGCACCAGAGAAGTTCTGTGCCTTATTTGACCCTTTTCTAGTAACACATTGCAAAAACGTTGATGTCGCTACTCAGTCTTTTAACAGTGTTTGTTTAGATATTCTTGATGCTGTGGCACCTGTGAAGTCTGGACTAGTTCCCCAGAAAAAGCCATGTCCATGGATTAATGGATCTATTCAGAAGTCCATAAGGGACTGTCGTAAGGTAAAGCAACAAATCTAGAGGTGCGCAGGCTTCACCTGAGGGAACTAAGGGTTACTCTAAATGATACCATGAAAATGGCCAGAAATGAATATTTCTCTCAACTCATCTCCTCTAATAACAACAAACCTAAGGTCGTGTTTGACACCATAAACTCTATTGTTTCCCCTACGACACCACCAGTTCCCGTGTCATCTATAGCTGACTGTAATGACTTCCTCAATTTCTATGTGACAAAAGTCAGTGATGTCAGGGCAAATACTGGCCCAGTATCTCATAACTCTTCCTGTGGTTCGCCTCCTCCTTCTTCACTGTCCTCCTTTAGGCCGCTGACATTACATTATATATCTGCCTTAGTCAAAAAAATGAAAGCCTCCTCCTGCCCCAGTGATGTTCTCCCAACTGCAATGTTTAAACAAGTATTTGACTTTATTGGTCCTTGTATTGTACATATATGCAATACCTCACTTTTAACTGGCATGGTTCCTAGTTTTTTCAAGCATGCTGTTGTTGAACCTATACTCAAAAAGTGCAGTTTGGATCCACTGCAACTCCAGAGCTACAGACCTATATCAAAACTACCATTTATATCAAAAATTCTTGAGAAGGTTGTTGCAGAGCAACTTACATCTTTTTTGGAGGAGCATGAGATTTTTGATAAGTTTCAGTCTGGCTTCCGTAAACACCACTCCACAGAAACTGCTTTACTTAAAGTCTCGAGTGATGTTATGATGTCTGCTGATTCTGATAAATTCACAGTCCTAGTTTTGTTAGACGTAACATCTGGTTTTGATACTGTTGATCACAATGTTATGATTAACAGACTCCGTGATGTTGTTGGGGTGTCTGGACTTGCCCTGGATTGGTATAGGTCTTACCTTTCTGACAGAAGGTTTAGTGTTTTTGTCAACCAGATAATGTCAGAGTGTGCAGATTTGACTTGTGGGGTGCCTCAGGGCTCCGTTCTGGGACCAGTCTTGTTCATTCTGTACATTTTTCCCCTTGGGCTTATAATTAAGCAGCACAGAGACATCTCTTATCATTTCTATGCTGATGATATCCAGATATACTGCTCTTTTAAGCCCACTGAGCTCCACAAACTATCATCTTTAATTGACTGCCTGTCCAATATCAAGAAGTGGCTACATGATAATTACCTTCAGCTAAATTCTACAAAGACAGAAACCTAAATTATTGCACCTGAGAGCAATCTTCATGTGATAAAGAACCATCTCAATGCACTAGGCCTGTCTGTGAATTCAAAGCTTAAAAATTTAGGAGTAACTTTTGACTCCTCCTTGTCGCTTGATGGCCACTCAAGGAATTTAATTAAGAATTGTTATTTCCATTTGAGAAACATCTCTAAGCTTCGACATGTGGTGTCTAAAAGAGAGCTAGAGATGGTCATACATGCCTTTATCTCGTCTCGATTGGATTATTGTAATAGCCTTTTTACTTGTTTAAATAAAAAGGAGCTTGACCGTCTCCAGGTGGTCCAAAACTCTGCCGCGCGGCTTCTGACGAGCACTAGGAGAAGGGACCACATCACTCCTATTTTACTATCCCTGCATTGGCTGCCTGTCCCCTTGAGGATCCATTTTAAAATCCTTGTTCTTACCTTTAGAGCTCTTTGTGGGCAGGCTCCCTCTTACATCTCAGACCTGTTGGTGCTTCACACTCCCTCCCGCAGTTTGAGGTCATCTGATCAGAGGCTTTTACAGGTTCCACGGACTTACTTTAAGACCCGTGGGGACCGCTCCTTCCAGGCAGTAGCTCCCAGACTCTGGAACTCACTGCCTTTGTCAATATGATGTTTAAATTCAGCTGAATCTTTTAAGAAGCAGCTAAAGACTCTTCTTTTTAAACAGGCTTTTAATTAGACGAGGGCTTGATTGGCTGATATTCATTTTACTTTTATTTCTTTTATTTATTTATTTTGTTTTATGTCTTGTGTTGTACTCTCTTGTGTTTTATATCTATAGCCCTGTAAAGCACTTTGTGATTTTTATCTGTGAAAAGCGCTATATAAATAAAATTTACTTACTGACTTACTTACTTATTATCATGCGGAAATAGGATGAATCTCGATAAGCCGTGGCCAGAGCTCCCTCTGTATACTGGGACATTATCATGCGAAAATAGGATGAATCTCGATAAGCCGTGTCCAGACCTCCCTCTGTATACTGGGACATTATCATGCAGAAATAGGATGAATCTCGATAAGCCGAATCCAGACCTCCCTCTGTTTGCTGAGACATTATCAGGCGGAAATAGGATGAATCTCGATAAGCCATGTCCAGACCTTTCTCTGTATACTGGGACATTATCATGCGGAAACTGTGAGAAGAACATCTGTTAGGTCACTTCATAATCGCTTCTTCGGCCTAAACTTCATGATAACAGCTGCTTCCGAGGAAAATGGACCTGTCTGAATGTACCCAGGTGTTTAGGATAAGGTATAGGGAATTATATCCCCTGGTATTCCACTCAGATTACACCAGAATAAAGTTTAAATTGGGCGGTGAGTTAGTGACCAGGGAATGAAGCGGTGTGCCAGTGCACTTAATTCTCACGACGAGCTGTCTGACCGGGAACATCTGACAGACGTCTCGGTATTTATTTCAAAATTAAAACCGTCACGCGCAGGCATGGCGTAGTCGACGCTGAAGGCTCCAGGCGGATATTTCTCTCTCTCAAATAGCCAAATAATGAGGTAAGGCCTCCTGTCAGGGCCGTTAAGTCATCCTTGCGTATGTGGTCTAATTAAATCAGTGTGTATATATAACCTCTCGCCCCTGGAGCCAGACCTCAGCTGCTGCGTCTTATTCGATACTGCTTCTCCTTTCTCGAGTCGTGAGACGGTCATAAAGAGAGCTGAATTCCCAGGGCTGGCCTAAGGAGGGCGCTATCACACACCTGCAGCAGGTTCTCACACTGTAAAAAAAAAAAAAGTTGTTTTAACTTAAAAAAGTTAGTGTAAGGGCTGCCTTAAAATTTGAAGTTAACGGAACTTAAAATGTCAAGTCGTGATAACCCTTACTCTAACTTATCAACTCAAATGCGGTAAGCTTAAAATTTTAACGGAGACCGGACACTAACTTTTTAAAGTTACCAGCGCTGTGGAACATGTCAACAAAGATTTATTTACAGACATGTACTTATAATATAAAACATACTGTATAAAATACCGATGTACTACAAATTGTGCAGCAATTTAAGAATAACTACTCAATGACTACTGACACAACTCTCATACACCGCAATGTAAACAACACCATTAAAAAATATTTATTTAAACTTTAAAAAGTTAGTGTCCAGGCCCCGTTAAAATTTTAAGCTTACCGAATTTGAGATGATAAGTTAGAGCTAGGGTTATTAGGACTTGACATTTTAAGTTCAGTTAACTTCAAATTTTAAGGCAGCCCTTACACTAATTTTTTTAAGTTAAAACAACTTTTTTTTTAACAGTGCATGGCTGTGTGTGTAGTTCTATCAGTACAGCAGTGACTCTGCAAGCATTTTATAAAATGATTATAAAACAGTCATACAGTATTTATTAAATGTTTATACAATGCCTGTAAAATGTTTATCAGAACACTGTCTGTGAAAAGGTTGTTTTAAATGTTTACACAATGCAGGTAAAGGGCAGCTTGGAGGAGCAGAGGGTAGCACTGCTGCCTCACAGTAAGAAGATTATGGGTTTGAATCCGGCCTGTGTGGATTTTGCATGATCTGCCTGTGTTCCTGTTGGGCTCAGGTACTCTGGATTTCTCCCACAGTCTGAAGACATGCATGTCAGGCTAACTGGAGAGGTATGAGTGTGTGTGCGTGTGTTTGTGTTTGTGTGTGTGTGTGTGTGTGTGTGTGTGTGTGTGTGTGTGTGTGTGTGAAAGGTGTGTGCGCCCTGCGATGGGCTGGCGAGCTGTCCAGAGTGTGCTCCTGCCTTTTGCCCAGACTCAGCTGGGACGGGCTCCAGCTCCCCGTGTCCCCAGTGAGGAGGACACAGGAGAGATAATGGATGGATGGATGGATGGATGGACAGTGCTTGTAAAGTGTGTATGAGAGTGTAATTGCCTGTACGCAGATCTTCAGATTGATACCCTCCTCCCCTCACTCCTCTTCTCTCCTTCTCTCCCTTTCTCCTCCTCTCCTCTCCTTCCCTCCTCTCTCATATCTCCTTCATTCTCTTTTCCCCTACCCACTCCTCCCCTTCTCTCCTCTCTCCAAATCTCTCCTTTATTTCTTCTCCTCTCCTCTCCTTCCCTCCTCTCGCATCTCTCCTTTATTCTCTGTTCCCCTCTCCTCTCCTTCCCTCCTCTCCTTTCTCCACATCTCTCCTTTATTATTTCTCCTCCTCTCCTCTTCTTCCTTCCTTTCCTCTCGCATCTCTCCTTTATTCTCTGTTCCCCTCTCCTCTCCTTCCCTCCTGTCCTCTCTCCACATCTCTCCTTTATTATTTCTCCTCCTCTCCTCTCCTTCCCTCCTCTCCTTTCTCATCTCTCCTTTTTCTCTGTTCCCCTCTCCTCTCCTTCCCTACTCTCCTCTCTCCACATCTCTCCTTTATTATTTCTCCTCCTCTCCTCTCTTTCCCTTCTTCTCTCTCCTCCTTTCCTGTGCTGGACCCCCTGCAGACAGCTGTTGCACATCTGGAATGAGAGGGAGGGAGAGAGAGAGAGGAGCAAAGTACAGACAGTGTCTGTGAGAGCAGGACCCCACAGACACTCCTCTCTCTCCCTGCTTCTCCTTCTATCCCTCTCTCCTGCTCTTTTAAGCGCCTCTCCAGTCAATCCCCCATTTTATGGAAGGTGAGCCTTTTGTGTTTCCATTTGTCGCTGGGGAGGTCGTCTGTCCTTCATTTTGCCTTCATTGGGGTCGATTTGTCCTCCAAACTGACTCGTAACATGTCCCATGAGTCCTGGCGACTCTTGATGAAAACAAAAACGGTGTGCTCTCCTCTGACCGTGAGCTTGTTTGTTGATTTTTTTCCTGTTGTGGGGTGAGTGGAAAAACTCAGCCCAATCCAGTATATTTAAGATGAATTTAATTTCGCTTATTGAAAAAAAATTGGCAAATTGTTCTATAGGGACTTTTCCTTTTTTATTATCGGAATTTAGGTTTGTTTCCTGAAGTTAAAATTGAATTGACCCCTGGAGTAAAACTGAATGTGTCAAGAAGTGGTCGGGGGGACACCAGATGCAGGAACAAGAGTTTATTGAACACCAAACACTAAAGGAGAAAAGCAGGCTCAGGCCAGAAACAAAACACCGTGCACAAGCACTGAACGAATGGGAAAAACTAAGGTACACTGCTCAGGGCAGGGGGAAACAGAAGTACACACTCAATGAGTGGCTAAACTAGAAAACAAAAACTTCACCCAACTAACTGATGGAAACACTGGGAGACTTAGACAAAAGGGAGACAAGACGTGGGTGCAGCAAAAACACGAGGCTCGGAAATCGCACAAGGAAATACTCGGGAAGGCACAAGGAGCTGAGATTTCACAATGTAGCACAAAGCCGACAAAGTTCCGTCTGAGGATCACTTCTCTCCTGCCCACAGATATACACACGGGAGGGGGCGGGGACTCGGAAGGCAATCTCAGAAGGAAACAGAAACACATGGGATTAATAAACAAATTCACGAGAACCGGGTTAACAATAATGACTCGAGACAAGAACCCGAGACAATCAATCAAACTAGACGGTTTAGATTAAGGTAATCTAAATGTGTCGAGTAAAAAGCACCACGAGAGAAGCAAAGGAAAGCATAGCTTAAACGTAGTTAAACAGGGAAAGCTTAGGAAGAATTTACAAAAGCTAGAAACGCTCGCACACGCTAATGAGTTAATTAGGGTTAATACTACGTGACAAAATATATACAGTCACCCTCAAATAAGTGCTGGTTAGTACGGGTCAGTAATTATCCTATCAGAGAACGCATTCACTCAGAGTTTAGCGAGACACAGAATTAAGCACAGGTGGAAGTAATGAATGAAATACCACAGCCGATTCCGAATGAAGAAACGTGATTGGACAAAGAGACGCAGGCATGCTGAAGGCTCTCAAACGACATCACAGGAGTTTGGGCAAGAGAGAATCAATCCTCAGACGGCGAAATGAAAGCTGAAAAATAAATTGAGAGAGTGAGGCACAGGAGAAAAAGCACAAGCACAAATATAAAAGCAAAATGACAAAACAGCACGCGAGGCAGAACCATAACAGAATGGATTCAAGTGGAACTGTCCCCAGCACCAGTTGTCTGGGGTTTGCGTGTCAAGTGCATATCATTCTTTGGGAATTATCAATGTTTATTGGATTTTTGGGGGTTGGACCGAGTTAAACATCATGGAGGGACTGAACATGAGAATATGATAGTCCAAATGGACCATTCGGCCCCTCTGGGCCCATGAAATATCAGAACAACTCGTTCAGCGAATTATGTCATCACATAGCATGGCATCCACCACATTGAGCATAAGAATCGGTACGGTATGGGCTGGCGGGTTGGCTCAGTTGGTAAAGTCGACGCTAGCTGTAAAAGCGAGACCATCACGGCCTTGGCCATCCAGCTGAGCCGAAACATCCAGCTGTGTCAAATCTGAATCGGTTTTGGACTGATCTAAAACTGATTTAGCTGATCCGAAACTGATTCAGCTGATCCAAAACTGATTCAACTGATCCCAAACTCATTCAGCTGATCCAAAACTAATTCAACTGATCCACAACTGATTCAGCTGATCCGAAACTGATTCAGCTGATCCGGAACTGATCAGCTGATCCAAAACTGATTCAACTGATCTGAAACTGATTCAGCTGATCCAAGATTGATTTAGCTGATGCAAAACTGATTCAACTGATCCTAAACTGATTCAGCTGATCCAAAACTGTTTCAACTGATCGAACACTCATTCAGCTAATCCAAAACTGATTCAACTGATCCAAAACTGATTTGACTGATCCAAAACTGATTCAGCTGATCCAAAACTCGTTCAACTGATCCAAAACTCATTCAGATGATCCAAAACTCATTCAACTGATCCAAAACTCATTCAGATGATCCAAAACTGATTCAGCTGATCTGAAACTGATTCAACTGATCCAAAACTCATTCAGCCGGTGCAAAACTGATTCAACTGATGATCCAAAACTCATTCAGCTGATCTGAAACTGATTCAACTGATCCAAAACTGATTCAGCTGATCGAAGATTGATTTTGCTGATGCAAAACTGATTCAGCTGATCCAAAACTGATTCAACTGATCCCAAACTCATTCAGCTGATCCAAAACTTATTCAACTGATCCACCACTGATTCAGCTGATCCGAAACTGATTCAGCTGCTGCGGAACTGATTCAAATGATCCTAAACTGATTCAACTGCTCTGAAACTGATTCAACTGATCCAAGACTGATTCAAGTGATCCCAAACTCATTCAGCTGATCCAAAACTGATTCAACTGATCCAAAATTGATTCAACTGATCCCAAACTCATTCAGCTGATCCAAAACTAGTTCCACTGATCCACAACTGATTCAGCTGATCCGGAATGATCAGCTGATCCTAAACTGATTCAACTGCTCCAAGACTGATTCAACTGATCCAAGACTGATTCAACTGATCTAAAACTCATTCAGCTGATCCAAAACTGATTAATCTGATCCAAAATTGATTCAACTGATCCTGAACTGATTCAGCTGATCCAAAACTGATTCATCTGATCCAGAACTGATGCAGCTTATCCAAGATTGATTTAGCAGATGCAAAACTGATTCAACTGATCCAAAACTGATTCATCCGATCCAGAACTGATTCAACTGATTCAAACCTGATTCAACTGATCTAAAACTGATTCAGCTGATCCGAAACTGATTCAACTGATCCAAAATTGATTCAGCTGAACGGAAAACGATTCAGCTGATCCAAAACTGATTCAACTGATCCAAAATTGATTCAGCTGATCCGAAACCAATTCAGCTGATCCAAAACTGATTCAGCTGAACCAAAATTGATTTAGCTGATGCAAAACTGATTCAACTGATCCAAAACTCATTCAGCTGATCCAAAACGGATTCAGCTGGTCCAAAACTCATTCAGCTGATTCAACACTGATTTATCTGATCCAGAACTGTGCGGCCAGATTTCCCACCACGGAAAAGTCGGTCCATGTCATCCCCAGCTCTTTTGGCTCTCAGTCCATTACGGGGTTCAATTTAATATCCTCCTCTTCACCAATAAAATACCTAATGGCCAAGGCCCCATCAATCCCTGCAACATCTTCATCATCATCTTCATCATTATCCGCAAAACCGCTGGTCCGGACTGCTCCAGGCCCCTTAAACCCGACTCCAGACCAAGAGTGACCGAGTCTCCGGCTCATCTGCTCCTCGCCTGTGGAACTCTCTAGACAACCAGATTACCACTTCCATCTCCATTAATGTTTTTATTACAAGTCTCGAAACAGTATTTTACTGTAACACTCTCCACTTTATTTCTTTTCTTGTCCCATTGCAAACCGCTCCGAGACTTACACCCGCATATGAGACGGGCTATCGTTTACATGTATGGAGTGTCTTCATATTTTTATTTAGTTGGGTTAATTAACATAGTTGTATAGACCCCACTGATGCAGCATTTTTTAACCCTTTAAATTCTGATTTTTGCCTGAATTTCCCTGGAAGTAGGTTAAAAGTTAGACAAAGTTTTTTTTCCATCTTGGGGGATAATATCACGTACATATTCTGTTTGTGCTGGTTACAGCACTTCACTGAAGCTACATCACAATTATATTGATAGAGATAATCAAACCTAGAACGCTATGTTTTTATGCTGTTATGGCCCCAATTTGTTATGGCGTAGCGGACAGCAAGGGATGACTGACAAAATTTTAAAACTTTAACAGATTTAATGAAACAAACACTTTGAACTAATCTACAATCTACTCTACTGACCAAGATTGAAATAAAAAAAAAGAGATATTTACAGTCCCTTGGTAATTGAGATGAGGCTGCTATGTTGCGATGTCCTGGGACAGGAAAATGCTCCAACACAGGCAGAAATCCACAAAAAGTGCTTCACAGGTCTTGAAAAGAGTGACAGGTCTGGTCAAATGTATCCTTCCGCAATTTCTCCTTGCAATTTCTCCTACTACCCTTCACTCTCTCAATTTTTCTCCATATATACTCTTTTCCAGCCCCTCCCACCTTCCAGACTTTTCTCCAATTCTCTGGGACATTCCCTCTGAGGCATGCCCAGGACATGCCCCAAAACCTAGCTCCAGACTGGGCTTAACAAAGAAAATGTCAATACTGCCATCTAGTGGCTTTTTTTTTCCCACATTACAATGCCCACAGCATTATTTCAGATGGAAAATATCTTGCTGTTGTACATCATTTTATACACATTTCCCTGTAAATTTTGGGATCTTTGCAAACATTGGGATCTCCAGTAGAGTTTAAAATAGGCCTTAAGTTTCACAGGTTTAAAAAAAGCAGCTGCATTTGATGAACCCACATATGTGTCTGTAGGTTTTATGGGGTTAAGGAAATCCCATATATGAGTATTGACTTTTAGATGTGAACCTGGTTCTGTGTGTGTGTGTGTGTGTGTGCATGAAGGGGTTACTGACATGATTCCGTGTTCTCAAGGTCTCGGGGAGGGAATATGAACCTAACCACCCTGTCCACCCTGTGGTGCCAGGCACATTACAGCTCCTTGAGAGCACATCTGTGAGTGTGTGTGTGAGTGTGTGTGTGTGTGTGTGTGTGTGTGTGTGTGTGTGTGTGTATGTGGGTTGGGGGCAGGTATCGGGATGCTGAAATAGCAGCTGGGGTTATGCCTGAGGGTGGGGGAGCAGGGTCCTGATATTCTCACTAATAGGACCTGCCTAACTGCTACCAAATGTGTCTGATACGCCATCTGTTTCAACCTCAATCTAACGGTCCTCGCTTGAAAAATGGTGCTGAAATTGGTTTTGTATTCATATGTATTTTCCCTTTCCATTCCAGAAGATTACACAAGTTAGAAACAGCTTTAAAACTGTTTCACCATAAATTATGTTTGCTCATTTTCCCTTCATCTCTCTTTGCCTCTTTTCTCTTTCTTTTATAAACCCAACACAGCAAAATTACTGGTGTTTTGATCAACACAAGCAGCATTAAATAAACTCGAAATGCCGTACTATTGGAGTTGAAAGAGCTTTGCTCCTTTGGCTAAATGTTGAAGGTGGATAAAACAGTGTTTTGGTCTGAAAGGCTATGCTGCAGTTTCGGGAGTGGTGTCAGGGTAACGGCATTTGGGCGGGTTTTCAGTGCTTTTCTTACTGTTTATTTTACTTGGCTGAGCCATATAAACAGCCGATCTGGTCCTCTACGAACAGACCCTGTGATATCTCAGCGCAGCTTATTCACCAGATCTACTGCCCATCCCCAATCAGCTCTGAGTTTATTCACCAGAGCTACTGCCTATCTCCAATCGGCTCTGAGGGTACTCGCCAGAGCTATTACTCATCTCCAATCAGCTCTGAGTTTACTCACCAGAGCTATTACTCATCTCCAATCAGCTCTGAGTTTACTCACCAGAGCTATTACTCATCTCCAATCAGCTCTGAGTTTACTCACCAGAGCTATTACTCATCTCCAATCAGCTCTGAGTTTACTCACCAGAGCTATTACTCATCTGCAATCAGCTCTTAGGTTACTCACCAGAGCTACTGCCTATCTCCGATGAGCTCTGAGTTTACTCACCAGAGCTATTACTCATCTCCAATCAGCTCTTAGGTTACTCACCAGAGCTATTACTCATCTCCAATCAGCTCTGAGTTTACTCACCAGAGCTATTACTCATCTCCAATCAGCTCTTAGGTTACTCGCCAGAGCTACTGCCTATCTCCAATCAGCTCTGAGTTTACTCACCAGAGCTATTACTCATCTCCGATCAGCTCTGAGGTTACTCGCCAGAGCTATTACTCATCTCCAATCAGCTCTGAGCTTACTCACCAGAGCTATTACTCATCTCCAATCAGCTCTTAGGTTACTCACCAGAGCTACTGCCTATCTCCAATCAGCTCTGAGTTTACTCACCAGAGCTATTACTCATCTCCAATCAGCTCTGAGTTTACTCACCAGAGCTATTACTCATCTCCAATCAGCTCTGAGTTTACTCACCAGAGCTATTACTCATCTCCAATCAGCTCTTAGGTTACTCACCAGAGCTACTGCCTATCTCCAATCAGCTCTGAGTTTACTCACCAGAGCTATTACTCATCTCCAATCAGCTCTGAGTTTACTCACCAGAGCTATTACTCATCTCAAATCAGCTCTGAGTTTACTCACCAGAGCTATTACTCATCTCCAATCAGCTCTGAGTTTGCTCACCAGAGCTATTACTCATCTCCAATCAGCTCTGAGCTTACTCACCAGAGCTACTACCTGTCTCCAACTCAAATGAGTCTGATTTCTCCAAGAAGATTTTGGGCCATCCTTCATCTCTCAAGCGGGGTCAAGGGGTAGGAATTTGATGTTGTGCATTTTCCCAGCAAATGTTATATGATTCTGTGCATGGTTTATTTATGTGTTTGCTCATGCTTCTACATATTTTATCCAAATGCATGAATTTGGTTAAACCATTGAGATGGCCTGAGGTTTGTTCCTTATTTATGAGGTAGTGTCTGATTTGTATCCAGTGCGCGGGATTGACTGGTCCTGTTTGAGACACTGAGATCTGGACTTGTTACCTAAGTGATAGAGAATAGGAGGAGAAACGCTGGAAATTACAGCCTTCCAAAGCACTGGCCTTTCCTTTTAAGCATGAGTTACTGTTCAAATTACTGCTGACATAGGAGAGAGTTTTCAGAGTTTGTTTTTCAATGTTTGATGTCATAATTCTATGTTTTCAGGAACCAAAAGTGACTGTCATGTCAGCATTAAAGTGTTCAGTTTAAGACCATTCTAACCCCCTGTCTGTGATGTCAGGCCCTGAAGGGTTAAATCTTTGAGCCCTGCTGCTGCTGGGAAACAGGAAGTCTACGATTTCAAGGTTTCCACAGAAACAGTCTTGGCCTTGGAAGCGACTGCATGAACCAATACACCCCGAGTAGCTTACAGTGAACTCTAGACTGTTTTTCAGCCTCTAGAACCGCACCAGTTATGTAACAGCTAGATTCCTAACCTCTGGGCCAAATGAGTTTGGGCTGCTCTTTGTGCTGTGTCTTCCTGAGGACAGAAATAAGACTGGTTCCTGAAGTTAAACGGGCAAGTGTGTGGCTTTCCAAAGGCTGATCCGAATGACATTATACTCAGTATGTGACAGAAAATCTCAATAATTAAATTTTTTGGTCGCTACCCCAAAGGGGTAGGGGGTGTTGCTCGTTCACCCTTAATCGAGCAAGCTACGTTCATTCTGATAATACTCTGCTGTATAATTAAGGTGTGTTGAAACATAGGACTATGTTTATCTGTGCGTGCCTCATATTAATTTGTTTAGTGAATATAGTTTATGAACAACGTATATTTTTTAGTCGTCAATGTAGAATCAACACAAAAATGTTTGCAGGTTTGGTGGGATTGGATATTTTTACCAGAAATGAAGCTTTTGAGCAGCAGATTAACTGACTCGTGCCACTGGTCAGTGGTACATTGGCTAGTGTTATATTAACTCTTCCAGAGCACGTATGGCACTACACTGATCCTTATTGCACTTGTGTACTTTTTTAAAGTTGATTTTAGTCCAGAAATGTTATTGGGTAGTAATGGCTGGCCAAGCTGTTGAAATAACCTTCCTTTTTTTTTTTGTTTCTTGTGTCAGCAGCTGACTTCCTGTCCAGCCTGGATCAGTATGACATCGCCATCCCGGTGCGGGTGGGGCCGGAGGGTGAGGCTGTGGGCGGGGCCGGGGAAGGGGAAGGGCGTAGGAGGCAGCGCCGCAGTCCGGACGCATCGCTGGGGGAAACGCAGGTCTATTACCAGCTCTCCACATCCCGCGCCAACTTCCTGCTCAACCTGACGCTGCATCGCGGCCTGCTGTCAGAACACTTCCGGGTCGAGTATTGGAGGCGGGGCAGGCCGGCCTGGAGCCACGTCTACTCCTCCGACTGCCACTATGTGGGTCACCTGCAGAACCTCGCCCAATCCAGTAACGTCGCCCTGAGCAACTGCAATGGGCTGGTAAGAAGCTCCGCCCCTCCTCTCCAGGCACAATACAGCTCCACCCCTTATCACCAAGCGCATTGCAGCTCCGCCCCTTTTTACCAAGCACATTACAGCTCCACCCCTTATCACCAAGCGCATTACAGCTCCGCCCCTTATCCCTAAGCGCACTACAGTTCCGCCCCTTCTCGCCAAACACATTACAGCTCCGCCCCTTATCACCAGGCCCATTACAGCTCCGCGCCTTATCATTGAGTGCATTATAGCTTCGCCCCGTATTGCCGAGCACATGACATCACTCAACAGGAAGTTTGGCCCCTAATTTTTATGACCATTATGTATGTAACCTGACAGGTACATCACATGCAACTGAAATCACCGTGGCACTATCGTTAACTCCTGGATTAGCTGTTTGTGAATTAGGGACCGATCATCCAGGCCAAGATCATACTTATCTTACTGCTCATGATCGTGCTAATGGCTAATTGATCGATTGATTGATTGATTGATTGATCAGTGAGTGACGCTCGAGTCTCATCACAACACTCCTTCCTAAGTTTCGCTTATCCTGGAGCAAAAATTAGTTTCTTTCATCATTCAAGATGTTTGTGCTATGTAAAAAAATGAAGCGCTTGGAATTTTGTGTTTTAGGTCCTTTGAGGGAACTTTGCAGAGTGCAGCTGATTTGTGCAAACACTACATGGTGTAACAGTAATGTCCAGAATATGTCACTCACTGATCTCAGGCCAGTCAGGCAGGGCCCCAGGCTGTGTGCACTTAATTGAGCCATTGAAAGCAGTGCGTTTCATGGCTTCACGCACCAGAGGTGCTCTCTTTGGTCCGCTTCCTTTCACTGGCTCTTTAATTCAAACCAGATCCAGCTGTGCCCTGGGGCTCGGCCAGAGCTGGGCGGGGGTGTGCACATCTGCACCGATTCCCTGCCCCCCCCGCACCTTTTCCCCAATGAAGCAGTAATGCCCCTGCTGACAGGCAGCCCTGCTGTTTCCACAACATGGTGTTCGCAGCCTGTCGCGTAACTGTCCTCTGGTTTCAATGGCAAAAACCGCTCCTTCCCTCTTCGCCAGGGCTGATCTACGGCGGGTGTTCTGGTGCACATTGGCCGCTGTGCGTGTGCTTCAGTAGAAGGTGGAGTGATTCTAGAAAACTCTTCTGAGTTTCTCTGAGTCATGGGGACTCGGGGAAACCATCTGAAGCGATTTTAGTCAATTATGAAAAGCTTTAAACAAAGAAAATTGAATTGAATTGAGTTGAATCTGCAGCCAACAAAGTGGATGAAGAAAGGAAAGTGTGATCGTCTGGATGAAAGTGTGATCGTCTGGATGAAAGTGTGATTGTCTGGATGAAAGTGTGATCGTCTGGATGAAAGTGTGATTGTCTGGATGAAAGTGCGATCGTCTGGATGAAAGTGTGATCGTCTGGATGAAAGTGTGATTGTCTGGATGAAAGTGTGATCGTCTGGATGAAAGTGTGATCGTCTGGATGAAAGTGTGATCGTCTGGATGAAAGTGTGATTGTCTGGATGAAAGTGTGATCGTCTGGATGAAAGTGTGATCGTCTGGATGAAAGTGTGATTGTCTGGATGAAAGTGTGATCGTCTGGATGAAAGTGTGATCGTCTGGATGAAAGTGTGATCGTCTGGATGAAAGTGTGATCGTCTGGATGAAAGTGTGATTGTCTGGATGAAAGTGTGATCGTCTGGATGTATTATAACCTGCGTGTGACTCCTCTCTTTTGAAGATGAAATGTCTTCAGCTAAACTAGTTTTGCTCTTGATCAGGGGGAGGTGGGGATATTTTAGACTTGACGCGTGCAGCAGGTAAACATCCTGGAGGATCCCGTCAAATGAGCGGTGACATATGGTTTAAATAGGCCGCCATGTCGTGTGAATGGACCAATTGCTGAACACCCATTGACCGCCAGAGCTGGACTATGATGGTCTGTCTGAACTAATGTACTGTCACTGTTTTGTACCATTAGATTAAGTTTTCCTGACTAGTGCCTGAATGGATACCATGCGGAGACCCAATATGGAGACCGGTTCTCTCAGAAACAAACATGCTGTCAGACAGAACCCTGAGATTCTATAGTTTCGCCAGTCGAAATCGTTTGGTTCATACCTGAGATGCATTACGTTCCATTAACCCCGTAAAACCTGTGGACAATTGTATGGGCACGAAATATGTCGCTGCTGTATTCTAACCTGTGCAACGTCAGGCCTATTTGAACTTCTAGCGGAGATCCTGAGGTTTCCAAAGATCCCAAATGTGTCCCG
This sequence comes from Gymnothorax javanicus, assembly GCA_029692085.1. Taxonomy (NCBI): domain Eukaryota; kingdom Metazoa; phylum Chordata; class Actinopteri; order Anguilliformes; family Muraenidae; genus Gymnothorax; species Gymnothorax javanicus. The sequence continues at coordinate 160,158,908 of CM056196.1, forward strand.
TTGAATAATAGGGGAATGAATTTAAAATGATGCATGAGATCTAGATATATTCCATTCGGTGCAGTACATGAGTGATGTACCTTCTTTGAAGCAGTGCAACCAGCAGAGACAGATTATATATGTGACGCTGTCTTGCAATGTGAAGTAAAATGCTTTTTCTAATGGTGAATCTTCTGAACCCCTTTGCGCAGCATACTAATAACGCCAGTTTTTCCTGTTGTTTATGAGCCTACTTAAGGCTTTATAAGTCAGTATTTGTGTCACAGAGTCAGTGGAAAATTATTTCAGTGAAGCAAGACGTTTGGAAATTTATTTACAGAATTATTTAGCAATTAAATTTAGCAATTTACGGACGCCAGCGTCTAAATCTGGGCAGAGGGGTAAATGGTAAATTAGTGCAAAAACCATGGTTAAAGTGGTTAAGAACTAAAAATGCTTCTTCTGTAGATGAGCTAATTTTTGAGAATGTGTAGCCATTGTGCATGTGAATTCCTCCTGTATTATTCAACACTCCTCTTCATAGTGCACCCCATACGTCCACAACACCACCCCCACTATTCCAGCACTGCCACAAATGGAGAACAAACTTTACTGATGTGTTTACTCTGAAGTAACGCTTCAAACCCCTTTGGCCGATCTCTACTCAGCCCTGCCCTGCGTAAACACACCCTACATATGTCTCTGCTCCAAACGGGCTTCCCTCTGTTTTCCTGCAAGGCTGAAAGAGTGGCCTCTCACAACCATCCGTGACGGGCGGAATCTCCTCCAGATTAAACACCTCGGCCGACTCGCCGCGATGTCGTCGAACAGCAACCACTTGTGTTAGCCGCTTAATTGGGCCCATGATGCGAACGTAAAGGCGGGGCGTTGCGCGTGTGCGGAGGCGTTCATAACCCCGGCCAGATAATTAGTCCCGGCCGGAGCGGTGTGAGCGAAATCCAACAGAGAATTCATTGTGTGCGAGGCCGTGACTAAATGCATTATGGGATTACTGGCTCTTTGAAGCTGTTCTATAGCGTGGATAGGAGGTGCAATAGTGTGGGCATTGAGGCCGGCTCTGGATCGAGCGAAATTACAAGCTGCAGAGTCGTGCCTTTTGACTGTAAACCTCTATCCCCGTCGATGTTCAGATGAAATTGCCTTGTTTGGATTGTACACTTGGTGCTGCCAGGTGGCCTAGCGGTTGGCTGCTTAATTGGTGACCGAAGAGTTGCTGGGTCAAGCCCTTGGTGTGGCTTGGAGTTCTGACTGGATTAAGAGAGATGAAGTTGGGAGGAACTCCACCATTGAGCAAGGCTCTTCACCTTAGAATTGCTGCAGGGGCTTTACCCGTTTCTCTCTGTCCCTCCTTGCAACAGTTCTTTCTGTCATTCCTCCCTGGGCATCCTTGAAAATGAGAAGTATGTTCTCAAGGGAATTTCCCTGCTTAAATAAAGGTGAAGAAGGTTGGGCGAGACCTAAACCAACAGCAGCCCCTGTCCGAGTGTCGTCACCAGACTGTTGACCATCTCCAAACCCATGTCTGTCTCTACAGGGGTGGCTTCATTCTCTCTTGCCTTTGTGAAAGGTTGTCTTATTGCCCTGTCATGTGCTGACCTCTCCAGCAGGGGGTGATAGTGTCCGGGGACGAGGAGTACTTCATTGAGCCGCTAACCCCTGCTGAGAACCTGACCAGCACTGCTGAGAGGGAAGGGCGCCCCCATGTGGTCTACAAGAGATCCTCCCTCAGACGCCAGTACATGGACCAGTCATGTGGAGTCATTGGTGAGTGGGGCCACAGATTCTATTGGCTCACCTGATGTGAAGCCACAGATTTTATTGGCTCACCTGATGTGAAGCCACAGATTTTATTGGCTCACTTGATGTGAAGCCACAGATTCTATTGGCTCACCTGACGTGAAGCCACAGATGCTATTGGCTCACCTAAAGTTAAGTCGCAGATTCTATTAGCTCACCCATTGTGAAACAACAGATTCTATTGGCTGAACACACGCTGAGTCTCTTTTGGCTCAACATATACTCAACTGACCCTCCCAAACTCTTCTTACCATCAGGATTTTTTTTGTTGAGTTACAAAGACTGTATCACAGTGAGGAACATAAAATCAGTTTGTTTAGGCTGCAGTCATGGGGGTGTGTAAATGTTAAGTCCTAACAGCATGGCTTTGAATATCTTATGTGTTCGTATAAACTCTGCTGTGCTTTGAAAGATGGATGGGAACCATTTAAAGTCAGATATGGTATTCATTAAAGCCTGATTTTAAAAAACGTTATGCAGCGTAGGTCGTGATGCTATGAAATATTGTGGCGTATGTAATTCAGTTTTTGGACATGTACAGAATTACAGACAGAAATTCTTCTGCTTGTGAGCACGTCTTCTGTTTGTTTATGCAAATTGATTGAGTTAAAATAGAATTCCATTCTGCCGTTCTCAGTTATTTTTGCCTGTGGTAACGTTGCCGTTGTTTGATTGGTTGGTTGGGTTATTGATTGACTCCCTCAGATGAGAAGCCGGCCAAGGGTGGGGCGTGGTGGCACCGCCCCCTGAAAACTTCGCCCAATCAGATGGGGCGAGGACAGCTGCCACTCAAGCGGTCGGTGAGCCAGGAGCGGTGGGTGGAGACGCTGGTGGTGGCCGACAAGATGATGGTGGGGTACCATGGGCGGCGAGACATCGAGCAGTACATCCTTGCCGTCATGAATATTGTAAGTTTCACCGCAACATGGATCCTGTTTGAAGGAAAGACCCCGCCGCCGCGGGTGAAGTGATGATGTCATGTCTGTGCTGGCCTGGATAAGTGTTCACCTGTGAATTATCATGTCTAATGTGACAGAGGGACACTTAGCGCTTGAAGACCTGAGGCAGAGCCGCCAGGGGTCAGATTGCAGAGCTCCTTCTGTGCGTCGGGTCCTCCCATGAGCTCTGTATTTTCACAAATTACCTCTGTCTCCTGGCTGGACAATTGTGCTCATTGGCAAACCCGCTCAGTTGGAAGAAAATACAGGAGTGGATTTTTAGTTTCTAAACCTCCATTTTCATCATTTGACCTCCAGTTCATACAAGGCTGACTCTTTCTTCTTTATCCATCTAATCCAGCGTGACACAAGGCTGACTTTTTCCTTTCTTTTCCTTTAGTCCAGCATAATACAAGGCTGACTTTTTCCTTTCTTTTCCTCAAGTCCAGCGTAATACAAGGCTGACTTTTTCCTTTCTTTTCCTTTTGTCCAGCGTAATGCAAGGCTGACTTTTTCCTTTCTTTTTCTTTAGTCCAGCGTAATACAAAGCTGACTTTTTCCTTTCTTTTCCTCAAGTCCAGCGTAATACAAGGCTGACTTTTACCTTTCTTTTCCTTTAGTCCAGCGTAATACAAAGCTGACTTTTTCCTTTCTTTTCCTTTAGTCCAGCGTAATACAAGGCTGACTTTTTCCTTTCTTTTCCTCTAGTCCAGCGTAATACAAGGCTGACTTTTTCCTTTCTTTTCCTCTAGTCCAGTGTAATACGAGGCTGACTTTTTCCTTTCTTTTCCTTTAGTCCAGCGTAATACAAGGCTGACTTTTTCCTTTCTTTTCCTCTAGTGCAGCATAATACAAGGCTGACTTTTTCCTTTCTTTTCCTTTAGTCCAGCGTAATACAAGGCTGACTTTTTCTTTTCTTTTCCTCTAGTCCAGCGTTACACAAGGCTGACTTTTTCCTTACTTTTCCTTTCGTCCAGCGTAATACAAGGCTGACTTTTTCCTTTCTTTTCCTCTAGTCCAGCGTAATACAAGGCTGACTTTTTCCTTTCTTTTCCTTTAGTCCAGCGTAATGCAAGGCTGACTTTTTCCTTTCTTTTCCTTTAGTCCAGCGTAATACAAGGCTGACTTTTACCTTTCTTTTCCTTTAGTCCAGCGTAATACAAGGCTGACTTTTTCCTTTCTTTTCCTTTAGTCCAGCGTAATACAAGGCTGACTTTTCTCGTTTTTTACTCCCAAGTCTAGCGTTACACAAGGCTGACTTTTTTCATTTTTTTCTCCCAAGTCCAGTGTAAAATAAGGCTGAATTTTCCTTTTTTTTCTTTAGTTCAGTGAAATACAAGGCTAATTTTTTCCATTCTTTTCCTCTTGTCTGGTATAATGCTTCGCTGACTGGGCTCCTTCAACCGACGCATCTAATCAATATCATGCCCGTTGGCTCCCGATGATGTCACATTAAAAGTATAAATTTTTTCCTGAAAGTGGATGGAGACCATCTTGAAAATGAAAAATATAAAGTTTTACAGTATTTTTAAAAGTATTTCCTTTGATAAGTTTTCATACCATTATTCAGAGGAGTTAGAATTAAGCAAAATGTGAATTTTGAAGCAATATGAAGAGCAGGTATGATCCTCTGGTGCCATCTATCCTCGCTCTAAAAACCTGCAGAATCAGAGGAGAAAATGATTTTGACTTATGAAATGGAGGTTAGATTTAGCATTTTCCAGTCGAGTTTAGGGAGAGCGCCCCCTAACCGCTGACCCCCCCCAGCACGCCGGTGGCTGTTGTTGATTGCGGATATATTTCACGCAGGGGCTTCCTCGGAAATATGTCACCCTTCCATCCCGCGGGACCATCCATCTCCTCTCGAGAGCCAAAACTCTGTTAAGACCCTCAAGCTCCACTATAGCCTGAACAAAATCACTCAACACTGCACCCTGGATGGTTAAAAAAAAAAAAACCGAACAAATCCACGCTTCTGGAATGTGCTTAATGAAGGGTTTCGCTCTGTTTTATTACAGCAGAGCGGCGAGGCCAGGGTTAGCGTCCGCTAAAGGAGCCTTTTAAACATGTGACGCACGTTCAAAAGAAGAAGGAGAGGCAGAAGAAAACTCTGATGAGGATGACGGTTAGCCTCGTTAGCGATGGGTGTTATTACAGGGTTTCGGCGGTTGCGGTAAAAGGCAGCGTCCCGGTGAGAATGGCGCTCTGTGATGTTTAGATTACAGGGACACACACTGGCAGCGGAGGTGAGGATCTTGTGTTTTTATTTTTTTTTCCTTCTTTCCCTGGAGGTCAGGTTTCCAAACTGTTCCTAGACTCGAGCCTGGGGAACCCGGTGAACATCGTGGTGACGCGACTCATCCTGCTCACCGAAGACCAGGTACCGGAGCGACCGCGACACACTCCCGTTACACCCCTCACTCCTTATTCACCACATGGAGAATTTTGCACGAGTGGTGGGCTTATATGAGTTGAGTAAATTTTGCTGCGAGCGAATGAAGGTAATTTTGGTGACTAGTACGTGGTTTCGTCCGTTTACATTTTCCAATCAGACAGCTGTCTATTTTTACAGCGAGTTGCGTGACCATGCTGCAAAAACAGGTGTACGTTCTTGTCGCCGAAATAACCTTCATTCGCAAAAGAGTTCTGAAATGCCGTCGCCGAGTGCCGGTGCATATACCTAATTATAATTAAATTATTTTTCTGTACTGAATGTAGCCCATTATTTTGTCGCTGTTAGAGTGCATAGGGGAGAGAAGCCGTGTCTTCAATTGCCACTAGATTATTCTTGAATTGGAAAACATGTTAATAAAGGAAAACCATCTAGAATTAGCCTGGACTAATTGTCAATAAAGGGATGGATATTAGCCCAGGTCTAACGCCACCCCTGTGTCTAATGTTTCCAAGTTTTTTAGAAAAATTGCAAAAAAATTATATTTATGCAAGATATTGCCTAAAGTGGCTTAGAAACCTTGTGGTTGGAACTTTGGGTTTACAGCGTACAGTCCAGGAGTAGATTGTAAGGCATTGGTGACCAGAAATATGGTGAAAATGGGCAGAGAATTTACTGGACCCAGCCTGACGTACGCACTCGAGCTGTGTGAAATCAGCCCAGGCTCTGTGCACCCCCTCTTGGGCCCTTACGCCCTGTTAGAGCCCTCGAATTGAGCACAGTCACCACACCACGGGTGCTGGCCTATATTTCTGTGGCTGGTCTGCCTCAAGTCTGGGGTCCGGCTCAGACAGTCTACCCCCTGCCTCCATACAGGCCTTGTGTGTGGGGTTACTGACTGGGCTGTCCTGAGCTCTCACCTCCTCTGGGTGTGTGGGGGTTGGTGAAGAAAGTCCCCATTAAGCCCAGTCGTCGCTGCTCTAAGGCTGGCGTGATGACGCACGTTTGTGACCCAGCCAATGAGGGTGTAAAAATAAGAGGGTTAAATATGAAGAGGAGCCGGTGAAGGAGGGATGGGTTTTCTTCTCTTTTGGGGGCTGAGCATTAATAATGGGAAGCTGTTCATTCCACCTGCTGCTGCTTGGCGACGGAAACCCCGCCCACCACTGCCCCCGGTGGCCAAGTTTAAAAGCGCAGCCCAAAAGAGAAGGTCGTTGGGGTTCGGGTTGGATTACGCGCGGTGGAAAGGCCGAATTTAAACATGGCCCTCGGGCTGATGGGAGAGCGTCGCTGGAGGGAGGGGCGACCTCGTGTTTGGCCACCAGGGATTACGGCGGGTCATTCAGGCTCGATGCCAGATTATGAATCACAGCTGGTAAATATAACGGCCAGGGCGAGGGGGTCCTTCATCGCAGAAACAGCTGCATTATCTGCAAGGGTTCGACTCCCACTCCTGACCAACCCGAGATCCTCACTCAGCCTGAATCCACATTGCCCGCCGGTACCGTCAATCAGTGTCTCACGACAGCGCTATGTAGCTGAGGGTTTTGCCCAAATCGATGCACACTTAACCCTTCGAATGCTGAAATAAATTTTTTAAAAATTATAAATTAAATTATCTTGAGCTGTTGAAAACCCATCATGTGGCGACTTGTTTAAAAGAGCTCCCCTATTGCCACGTGATAGGTTTTCAACAGCTTTGATTTTGATATCTTACAAAATTGAGTAACAATAGTTGCATTTAGCTCTCTAAGGGTTAATCAGTTATGCTGAACAGGGGTCAGTGTCCCCTAGAGTATGTGGGGCTAAGGGCCTAGCTCAAGGGCCCAACAGTTGCTATGGTCTTATCGCGGCTACATCCATCGACTCTGCCAGTCCAAATCGTAACCAAATATTATTGTATCTTTGCTCTTACCGTCTCATCCCCCCTCACCCTGATCCGGTAATAAAAACCTCTCTCCAAAGGGTAGAGCCCCGCTCTGTTTAAAAAGAAATTATAATAAGAATGCAGTTTTGAAGCAGGACATCGTCGAGTCCAAAGTTCGCCAGTGAAGCATTACACATCCTTCTTCTCTACACACCCCTCCCCCCCAGCTAAGTTCTTAAACGCAGAGTAATTTAGCGGCGCGGTAAAACTCGGGGTGAAAGCGCGTTACGGACGTTCGCGGTGTCGGCTGCTTCTGGGGGATTTCATCAGGTTCTCCAGTCCTGTCAGAACTTCACTTACTGAATCAACTCAATTAGATAGAGTCCCTCCACCTTATTTACGAGCTGAAATCAGCTGTCGGCGGACAGTTAGCCTCTAAATTGGAAGCAGAACTGCAGATGTTTAGGCCCTCCAGCTTTGGGATTTCAGTTTGCTGAAGTGTGGCCAGCTGTGTTTTGGAGCGGCCCAGACGTGTAATTAAATCTCTCTCGTTTTCGCTGTTGAGTGGATGTTTTTTGCTGCACCACAGTTTAAGTCCTTGCTTGAGTGGCCAAACTTGGAGAAATAAATCTGTCCGCAGGGTTGGTTTTTGGGAAAGATTTTTGTTTGTGAATATTGTAATTAAACTTTATAAAACTGCTCCCATTCATTTTTCAGCTGGCTCAGAAATAGAAACATAACTTTTTTAAAATAAACATTGTACAGTCTCCATCACCACTCAGCTACTTAAAAAATATGTTGAACGAGTCTTTTTTTTTTTTCACGGCAACCTGCTGGTAAGTCAAGACAAGGAGCTTCGAACTCCAGCTCTGGAAAACTGTTGTCTGTGTTTGCAAATTAGGCCCTGGAAGCCATAAAATACAAGCTGTAGTAAAGCAGTGACTAAAATCAGCCATCCGGTTTCATAAATTAAAATTAAGAATCTAAGTGCAGAAACACCTCAAAATCATATCATTGCCTTACCAGGAGATCAGATCTCTAGATTTGGTGTGGAGTGCCTGACGAGAGGTGGTGTAACCAGTAGATCAGATCCCTAGATTATATGTGGAGTGCCTGAGGAGAGATGGTGTAACCAGTGGATCAGACCAATAGATTAGGTATGGAGAGCCTGAGGAGATGTGGTGTAAACAGGAGATCAGATCCCTAGATTAGGTGTGGAGTGCCTGTGGAGAGATGGTGTAACCAGTAGATCAGATCCCAAGATTAGGTGTGGAGTGCCTAAGGAGAGGTCGTGTAACCTGTAGATCAGACCACTAGATTAGGTGTGGAGTTCCTGAGGAGAGGTGGTGTAACCAGTAGATCAGATCCCTAGATTAGGTGTGGAGTGCCTGAGGAGAGATGGTGTAACCAGTAGATCAGATCCCTAGATAAGGTGTGGAGTGCCTGAGGAGAGATGGGGTAACCAGTAGATCAGATCCCTAGATTAGGTGTGGAGTGCCTAAGGAGAGGTCGTGTAACCTGTAGATCAGACCCCTAGATTAGGTGTGGAGTGCCTGAGGAGAGGTGGTGTAACCAGTAGATCAGATCCCTAGATTAGGTGTGGAGTGCCTGAGGAGAGGATGGTGTAACCAGTAGATCAGATCCCTAGATTAGGTGTGGAGTGCCTGAGGAGAGATGGTGTAACCAGTAGATCAGATCCCTAGATTAGGTGTGGAGTGCCTGAGGAGAGATGGGGTAACCAGTAGATCAGATCCTAGAGATAAGGTGTGGAGATGACCCCTGGAGTGAGGAGATGGTGTAACCAGTAGATCAGATCCTAGATTAGGTGTGGAGTGCCTGAGGAGAGATGGTGTAACCAGTAGATCAGATCCCTAGATTAGGTGTGGAGTGCCTGAGGAGAGATGGTGTAACCAGTAGATCAGACCCCTAGATCAGGTGTGGAGTGCCTGAGGAGAGATGGTGTAACCAGTAGATCAGATCCTAGAGGATGGAGTGCCTGAGGAGAGATGGTGTAACCAGTAGATCAGACCCTAGATTAGGTGTGGAGTGCCTGAGGAGAGATGGTGTAACCAGTAGATCAGATCCTAGATTAGGTGTGGAGTGCCTGAGGAGAGATGGTGTAACCAGTAGATCAGATCCCTAGATTAGGTGTGTGGAGTGCCTGAGAGAGATGGTGTAGGTGTGGAGTGCCTGAGGAGAGTAGATCAGTAGATCCCTTGATCAGGTGTGGAGTGCCTGAGGAGAGATAGTGTAACCAGTAGATCAGATCCCTAGATTATATGTGGAGTGCCTGAGGAGAGATGGTGTAACCAGTAGATCAGACCCCTAGATTAGGTGTGGAGTGCCTGAGGAGAGATGGTGTAACCAGTAGATCAGATCCTAGATTAGGTGTGTGAGTGCCTGAGGGAGATGGTGTAACCAGTAGATCAAGATCCCCTAGGATTGGAGTGCCTGGAGAGATGTTGTAACCAGTGATCAGATCCCAGATTGGGTGTGGAGTGCCTGGTAACCAGTAGATCAGATCCCTAGATTAGGTGTGGAGTGCCTGAGGAGAGATAGTGTAACCAGTAGATCAGATCCCTAGATTAGGTGTGGAGTGCCTGAGGAGAGGTGGTGTAACCAGTAGATCAGATCCTAGATAGGTGTGGAGTGCCTGAGGAGAGATGGTGTAACCAGTAGATCAGATCCCTAGATTAGCTGTGGAGTGCCTGAGGAGAGATGGTGTAACCAGTAGATCAGATCCCTAGATTAGGTGTGGAGTGCCTGAGGAGAGATGGTGTAACCAGTAGATCAGATCCTAGATTAGATATGTGTCGAGTGCCTGAGTAGAGATGGTGTAACCAGTAGATCAGATCCCTAGATTTGCTGTGGAGTGCCTGAGGAGGAGATTGTGTAACAGTAGATCAGATCCTAGATTAGTTGAGTGCCTGAGGAGAGATGGTGTAACCAGTAGATCAGATCCCTAGATTAGCTGTGGAGTGCCTGAGGAGAGATGGTGTAACCAGTGGATCAGATCCCTAGATGAGGTATGGAGTGCCTGAGGAGAGATGGTGTAACCAGTAGATCAGATCACTAGATATGTGTGGAGTGCCTGAGGAGAGATGGTGTAACCAGTAGATCAGATCCCTAGATTAGGTGTGGAGTGCCTGAGGAGAGATGGTGTAACCAGTAGATCAGATCCCTAGATAAGTGTCTAGTGCCTGAAGAGGGATGGTGTAATTAGTATATCAGATCCCGAGATTTGGTGTGGAGTGCCTGAGGAGAGATGGTGTAACCAGTAGAACAGATCCCTAGATTATGTATGGAGTGCCAGTGGAGAGATGTTTCATCCAGTAGATCAGATCCCTAGATTAGCTGTTGAGTGCCTGAGTAGAGATGGTGTAACTTGTAGATCAGATCCCAAGATCAGGTGTGGAGTGCCTGAGGAGAGATGGTGTAACCAGTAGGTCAGATCCCTAGATTAGCTGTGGAGTGCCTGAGGAGAGATGGTGTAACCAGTAGATCAGATCCCTTGATTAGGTGTGGAGTGCCTGAGGAGAGGTGGTGTAACCAGTAGATCTGTTCCCTAGATTAGGTGTGGAGTGCCTGAGCAGTGGTGGTGTAACCAGTTGATCAGATCCCTAGATTAGGTGTGGTGTGCCTGAGGAGAGGTGGTGTAACCAGAAGATCAAATCCCTAGATTAGGTGTGAAGTGCCTGAGGAGAGGTGGCATAACCTGTAGATCAGATCCCTAGATTAGGTGTGGTGTGCCTGAGGAGAGGTGGTGTAACCAGTGGATCAGATCCCTAGATTAGCTGTGGAGTGCCTGAGGAGAGATGGTGTAACCAGTAGATCAGATCCTAGATTAGGTGTGGAGTGCCTGAGGAGAGGTGGTAAAACCAGTAGATCAGATCCCTAGATTAGGTGTGGAGTGCCTGAGGAGAGGTGGTGTAACCAGTAGATCAGATCCCCAGATTAGGTGTGGAGTGCCTGAGGAGTGGTGTTGTAACCAGTAGATCAGATCCCTAGATTAGGTGTGGAGTGCCTGAGGAGAGGTGGTGTAACCAGTAGATCAGATCCCTAGATAAGGTGTGGAGTGCCTGAGGAGAGATGGTTTAACCAGTAGATCAGACCCCTAGATTAGGTTTGGAGTGCCTGAGGAGAAATGGTGTAACCACTAGATCAGATCCCATGATTTGGTGTGGTGTGCCTGATGATAGATGGTATAACCAGTAGATCAGATCCCTAGATTAGGTGTGGAGAGCCTGAGGAGAGCTTGTGTTACCAGTTGGTCAGAACCCTAGATTAGGTGTGGAATTCCTGAGGAGAGATGCTGTAACCAGTAGATCAGACCCCTAGATTAGGGGGTGGTGTGCCTGAGGAGAGGTCGTGTAATCAGTTGATCAGATCCCTATATTAGGTGTGGCGTGCCTGAGGAGAGGTGGTGTAACCAGAAGATCAGATCCCTATATTAGGTGTGGAGTGCCTGAGGAGAGGTCGTGTAACCAGTAGATCAGATCCCTAGACGGGTGTGGAGTGCCTGAGGAGAGGTGGCGTAACCAGTAGATCAGATCCCTAGATTAGGTTTGGTATGCCTGAGGATAGGTGGTGTAACCAGTGGATCAGATCCCTAGATTAGTGATGGAGTGCTTGAGGAGAGGTGGCGTAACCAGTCGATCAGACCCCTCGATTAGGTATGCATTGCCAGAGGAGAGATGTTGTAACCAGTAGATGAGATCCCTAAATTAGCTGTTAAGCGCCTCAGTAAAGATGGTGTAACCAGTAGATCAGATCCCTTGATAAGTGTGGAGTGCCTGAGGAGAGATGGTGTAACCAGTAGATCAGATCCCTAGATTAGGTGTGGTATGCCTGAGGAGAGATGGTGTAACCAGTAGATCAGATCCGTTGATTAGGTAGGGAGTGCCAGAGGAGAGATGTTGTAACCAGTAAATCAGATCCCGAGATTAGCTGTGGAGTGCCTGAGTTGAGATGGTGTAACTAGTAGATCAGATCCCTAGATTTGGTGTGGAGTGCCTGAGGAGTGATGGTGTAACCAGTTGATCAGATCACTAGATTAGCTGTGGAAAACCTGGGAGAGGTGCTGTAACCAGTAGATCAGACCCCTAGATTAGGTGTGGAGTGCCTGAGGAGAGATGGTGTAACCAGTAGATCAGATCCCTAGATTAGGTGTGGAGTGCCTGAGGAGAGATGCTGTAACCAGTAGATCAGATCCCTAGATTAGGGGTGGAGTGCCTGAGGAGAGGTCGTGTAATCAGTTGATCAGATCCCTATATTAGGTATGGCGTGCCTGAGGAGAGGTGGTGTAACCAGTAGATCAGATCCCTAGATTAGGTGTGGAGTGCCTGAGGAGAGGTGGTGTAACCAGTAGATCAGATCCCTAGACTAGGTGTGGAGTGCCTGAGGAGAGGTGGTGTAACCAGTAGATCAGATCCCTAGATTAGGTTTGGTATGCCTGAGGATAGGTGGTGTAACCAGTCGATCAGACCCCTAGATTAGGTATGCATTGCCAGAGGAGAGATGTTGTAACCAGTAGATGAGATCCCTAGATTAGCTGTTAAGCGCCTCAGTAGAGATGGTGTAACCAGTAGATCAGATCCCTTGATAAGTGTGGAGTGCCTGAGGAGAGATGGTGTAACCAGTAGATCAGATCCCTAGATTAGGTGTGGTATGCCTGAGGAGAGATGGTGTAACCAGTAGATCAGATCCCTTGATTAGGTTTGGAGTGCCAGAGGAGAGATGTTGAAACCAGTAGATCAGATCCCTAGATTAGCTGTGGAGTGCCTGAGTTGAGATGGTGTAACTAGTAGATCAGATCCCTAGATTTGGTGTGGAGTGCCTGAGGAGTGATGGTGTAACCAGTAGATCAGATCACTAGATTAGCTGTGGAACACCTGAGGAGAGGTGCTGTAACCAGTAGATCAGACCCCTAGATTAGGTGTGGAGTGCCTGAGGAGAGGTGGTGTAACCAGTAGATCAGACCCCTAGATTAGGTGTGGAGTTCATGAGGAGAGATGGTGTAACCAGTAGATCAGATCCCTAGATTAGGTGTGGAGTGCCTGAAGAGAGATGGTGTAACCAGTAGATCAGACCCCTAGATTAGAAATGGAGGGCCTGAGGAGAGATGTTGTCAACAGTAGATCAGATCCCTAGATTAGGTATGGAGTGCCTGAGGAGAGATGGTGTTACTAGTAGATCCGATCCCTTGATCTGATGTGGAGTGCCTGAGGAGAGATAGTGTAACCAGAAGATCAGATCCCTAGATTATATGTGGATTGCCTGAGGAGAGATGGTGTAACCAGTAGATCAGACCCCTAGATTATGTGTGGAGTGCCTGAGGAGAGATGGTGTAACCAGTAGATCAGTTCCCTAGATTAGTTGTGGAGTGCCTGAAGAGAGGTGGTGTAACCAGTAGATAAATTCCCTAGATTAGGTGTGGAGTGCCTGAGGAGAGGTTGTGTAACCAGTAGATCAGACCCCTAGATTAGTTGTGGAGTTCCTGAGGAGAGATGCTGTAACCAGTAGATCAGATCCCTAGATTAGAAATGAAGGGCCTGAGGAGAGATGGTGTAAACAGTAGATCAGATCCCTAGATTAGTTATGTAGTGCCAGTGGAGAGATGTTGTAACCAGTAGATCAGATCCCTAGATTAGCTGTGGAGTGTCTGAGTAGAGATGTTGTAACCAGTAGATTAGATCCCTAGATAAGTGTGGAGTGCCTGAGGAGAGATGGTGTAACCAGTAGATCAGATCCCTAGATTAGGTGTGGTGTGCCTGAGGAGAGGTGATGTAACCAGTAGATCAGATCCCTAGATTAGGTGTGGAGTGCCTGAGGTGAGGTGGTTTAACCAGTAGATCAGACCCCTAGATCAGGTTTGGAGTGCCTGAGGAGAAATGGTGTAACCAGTAGATCAGATCCCATTATTTGGTGTGGTGTTCCTGATGATAGATGGTGTAACCAGTAGATCAGATCCCTAGATTAGGTGTGGAGAGCCTGAGGAGAGCTCGTGTTACCAGTTGGTCAGAACATTGGTTTAGGTGTGGAGTTCCTGAGGAGAGATGCTGTAACCAGTAGATCAGATCCCTAGATTGGAAATGGAGGGCCTCAGGAGAGATGGTGTAACCAGTAGATCAGATCCCTAGATTTGGTATGGAGTGCCAGAGGAGAGATGTTGTAACCAGTAAATCAGATCCCTAGATTCGCTGTGGAGTGCCTGAGTAGAGATGGTGTAACTAGTAGATCAGATTCCTTGATCAGGTTTGGAGTGCCTGAGGAGAGGTGGTGTAACCAGTTGATCAGATCCTAGATTATATGTGGAGTGCCTGAGGAGAGATGGTGTAACCAGTAGTTCAGACCCCTAGATTAGGTGTGGAGTACCTGAGGAGAGATGGTGTAACCCGTAGATCAGATCACTAGATTTGTGTGGGGTGCCTGAGGAGAGATGGTGTAACCAGTAGATCAGATCCCTAGATTAGCTGTGTAGTGCCTGAGGAGAGATGTTGTAACCAGTAGATCAAATCCCTCTATTAGGTATTGAGTGCCAATGGAGTTATGTTGTAACCAGTAGATCAGATCCCTAGATTAGCTGTGGAGTGCCTGAGTGGAGATGGTGTAACTAGTAGATCAGATCCCTTGATCAGGTGTGGAGTGCCTGAGGAGAGGTGGCGTAACCAGTAGATCAGATCCCTAGATTAGGTTTGGTATGCCTGAGGATAGGTGGTGTAACCAGTGGATCAGATCCCTAGATTAGGGATGGAGTGCTTGTGGAGAGGTGGCGTAACCAGTCGATCAGACCCCTAGATTAGGTATGCATTGCCAGAGGAGAGATGTTGTAACCAGTAGATGAGATCCCTAGATTAGCTGTTAAGCGCCTCAGTAGGGATGGTGTAACCAGTAGATCAGGTCCCTAGATAAGTGTGGAGTGCCTGAGGAGAGATGTTGTAACCAGTAGATCAGATCCCTAGATTAGGTGTGTTATGCCTGAGGAGAGATGGTGTAACCAGTAGATCAGATCCCTTGATTAGGTATGGAGTGCCAGAGGAGAGATGTTGTAACCAGTAGATCAGATCCCTAGATTAGCTGTGGAGTGCCTGAGGAGAGATGGTGTAACTAGTAGATCAGATCCCTAGATTTGGTGTGGAGTGCCTGAGGAGTGATGGTGTAACCAGTAGATCAGATCCCTAGATTAGCTGTGGAAAACCTGAGGAGAGGTGCTGTAACCAGTAGATCAGACCCCTAGATTAGGTGTGGAGTGCCTGAGGAGAGGTGGTGTAACCAGTATATCAGACCCCTAGATTAGGTGTGGAGTTCCTGAGGAGAGATGGTGTAACCAGTAGATCAGATCCCTAGATTTGGTGTGGAGTGCCTGAGGAGAGATGGTGTAACCAGTAGATCAGGTCCCTAGATAAGTATGGAGTGCCTGAGGAGAGATGGTGTAACCAGTAGATCAGATCCCTAAATAAGTATGGAGTGCCTGAGGAGAGATGGTGTAACCAGTAGATCAGACCCCTAGATTAGAAATGGTGGGCCTGAGGAGAGATGGTGTAAACAGTAGATCAGATCCCTAGATTAGGTGTGGAGTGCATGAGGAGAGATGGTGTTGCTAGTAGATCCGATCCCTTGATCAGATGTGGAGTGCCTGTGGAGAGATGGGTGTAACTAGTAGATTAGATCCTATGATTAGATGTGGTGTGCCTGAGGAGAGGTGGTGTAACCAGTTGATCAGATCCCAAGATTAGATGTGGAGTTCCTGAGGAGAGGTGGTGTAACCAGTAGATCAGATCCCTAGATTAGGTGTGGTGTGCCTTAGGAGAGGTGGTGTAACCAGTAGATCAGATCCCATGATTACCTGTGGTGTGCCTGAGGAGAGATGGTTTAAGCAGTAGATCAGGTCCCGAGATTAGGTATGGAGTTCTTGACGTTAGATCGTGTAACCAGCAGATCAGATCCCTTGATTAGAAATGGAGGGCCTGAGGAGAGATGGTGTAAACAGTAGATCAGACCCCTAGATTAGGTGTGGAGTGCCTATGGAGAGATGGTGTAACCAGTAGATCAGATCCCTAGATTAGGTGTGGTGTGCCTGTGGAGAAGTGGTGTAACCAGTAGATCAGATCCCTAGATTAGGTGTGGAGTGCCTGAGTAGAGGTGGTGTAACCAGTAGATCAGACCCTAGATAACCAGTAGATCAGACCCTAGATTAGGTGTGGAGTGCCTGAGGGAGGTGGTATAACCAGTTGATCAGACGCCTAGATTTTGGAATGCCTGGGTGCCTGACCAGTCCATCAGATCCCTAGATTTGGTGTAACCAGGAGAGATCAGATCCCTAGATTAGATGTGGATTGCCTGAGGAGAGGAGGAGGTGCTGTAACCAGCAGATCAGATCTCTAGATTAGATTGGGTGCCTGAGGAGAGGTGGTGTAACCAGTAGGGCAGCCCCTGATTTGGTGTAGAGAGAGGAGAGGTGGTAAACCAGTAGAACAGATCCCTAGATTAGGTGTGGAGTGTGGAGGTGGTGTGCCTGAGTTGTGGAGATGGTGTAACCAGTAGATCAGACCCCTAGATTAGGTGTGGAGTGCCTGGAGAGATGGTGTAACCAGTAGATCAGATCCCTAGATTAGGTTTGGAGTGCCTGAAGAGAGGTTATGTTAACCAGTAGATCAGACCCTAGATTAGGTGTGGAGTGCCTGAGGGGAGGTGGTGTAACCAGTAGATCAGACCCTAGATTTGGGTGTGGAGTGCCTGAGGAGAGACTGTGTATCCAGTAGATCAGACCCTAGATTAGGTGTGGAGTGCCTGAGGAGAGATGGTGTAACCAGTAGATCAGACCCCTAGATTGGTGTGGAGTGCCTGAGTGGAGATGGTGTAACCAGTAGATCAGACCCCTAGATTGGGTGTGGAGTGCCTGAGGAGAGATGGTGTAACCAGTAGATCAGACCCTAGATTAGGTGTGGAGTGCCTGAGGAGAGATGGTGTAACCAGTAGATCAGACCCTAGATTGGGTTTGGAGTGCCTGAGGAGAGGTTGGTGTAACCAGTAGATCAGACCCCTAGATTAGGTGTGGAGTGCCTGAGGAGAGGTGGTGTAACCAGTAGATCAGACCCCTAGATTAGGTGTGGAGTGCCTGAGGAGAGGTGGTGTAACCAGTAGATCAGACCCTAGATTGGGTATGGAGTGCCTGAGGAGATGGTGTAACCAGTAGATCAGACCCCCTAGATTGGGGTGTGGAGTGCCTGAGGAGAGGTGGTGTTACCAGTAGATCAGACCCCTAGATTAGGTGTGGAGTGCTTGAGGAGAGGTGGTGTAACCTGTAGATCAGACCCCTGGATTAGGTGTGGTGTGCCTGAGGAGAGGTGGTGTAACCAGTGGATCAGATCCCTAGATTAGGTGTGGAGTGCCT
The DNA here is from genome assembly GCA_029692085.1 of Gymnothorax javanicus. Classification (NCBI taxonomy): domain Eukaryota; kingdom Metazoa; phylum Chordata; class Actinopteri; order Anguilliformes; family Muraenidae; genus Gymnothorax; species Gymnothorax javanicus. The sequence goes on from CM056196.1 coordinate 160,176,295, forward strand.
GAGGAGAGGTGGTGTAACCGGTAGTTCAGATCCCTAGATTCGGTTTGGAGTGGCTGAGGAGAGGTGGTGTAACCAGTAGATCAGATCCTTAGATTAGTTGTGGAGTGCCTGAGGAGAGTTGGTGTAACCAGTAGATCAGACCCCTAGATTAGGCGTGGAGTGCCTGAGGAGAGGTGGTGTAACCAGTAGATCAGATCCCTAGATTCGGTGTGGAGTGCCTGAGGAGAGATAGTGTAACCAGTAGATCAGATCCCTAGATTTGGTGTGGAGTGCCTGAGTAGAGGTGTTGTAACCAGTAGATCAGATCCCATGATTAGGATTGGTCTGCCTAAGGAGAGGTGGTTTAACCAGCAGATCAGATCCCTAGATTTGGTGTGGAGTGCCTGAGGAGAGGTGGGGAAACCAGTAGATCAGATCCCTAGATTAGTTGTGGAGTGCCTGAGGAGAGGTGATGTAACCAGTAGATCAGATCCCTAGATTATGTGTTTTGAGTGCCTGAGGCGAAGTGGTGTAACCAGTATATCTGACCGCTAGATTAGGTGTGGAGTGCCTGAGGAGAGGTCGTGTAACCAGTAGATCAGATCCCTAGATTAGGTGTGGTGTGCCTGAGGAGAGATGATGTAACAAGTAGATCAGATCCCATGATTGAGTGTGGTCTGCATGATGATAGATGGTGTAACCAGTAGATCAGATCCCATGGTTGGGTTGGTGTGCCTTATGATAGATGGTGTAACCAGCAGATCAGATCCCTAGATTAGAAATGGAGGGACTGAGGAGAGATGGTGTACACAGTAGATCAGATCCCTAGATTAGGTGTGGAGTGCCTGAGGAGAGATGGTGTAACCAATAAATCAGATCCCTCGATTCGGTGTGGTGTGCCTGAGGAGAGGTCGTGTAACCTGTAGATCAGATCCCTAGATTTGGTGTGGAGTGCCTGAGGAAAGATGGTGTAACCAGTATATCAGATCCCTTGATTAGGTGTGGTGTGCCTGAGGAGAGATGATGTAAATAGTAGATCAGATACAATGATTAGATATGGTGTGCCTGAGGAGAGGTGGTGTAACCAGTAGATCAGGATCCCTAGATTTTGTGTGGTGTGCCTGAGGAGAGGTGGTGTAACCAGTAGATCAGATCATTAGATTAGTTGTGCAGTGCCTGAGGAGAGGTGGCGTAACCTGTAGATCAGATCCCTCGATTAGCTGGGGAGTGCCTGAGGAGAGGTGGTGTTACCAGTAGATCAGATCCCTAGATTAGGTGTGGTGTGCCTGAGGAGAGATGGTGTAACCAGTAGATCAGATCCCATGATTGGGTGTGGTCTGCCTGGTGATAGATGGTGTAACCAGTTGATCAGATCCCTTGATTAGGTGTGGAGTTCTTGAAGAGCAGTGGTGTAACCAGTAGATCAGATCCCATGGTTGGGTTGGCGTGCCTGATGATAGATGGTGTAACCAGCAGATCAGATCCCTAGATTACAAATGGAGGGACTGAGGAGAGATGGTGTAAACAGTAGATCACATCCCTAGATTAGGTGTGGAGTGCCTAAGGAGAGACGGTGTAACCAGTAGATCAGATCCCTCGATTCGGTGTGGAGTGCCTGAGGAGATCTGGTGTAACCTGCAGATCAGATCCCTAGATTATGTGTGTAGTGCCTGAGGAGAGGTCGTGTAACCAGTAGATCGGACGCCTAGATTAGGTGTGGAGTGCCTGAGGAGAGGTTGTGTAACCAGTAGATCAGATCCCTAGATTAGGTGTGTTGTGCCTGTGGAGAGATGGGTGTAACTCGTAGATTAGATCCTATGATTAGATGTGGTGTGCCTGAGGAGAGGTGGCGTAACCAGTTGATGAGATCCCAAGATTAGATGTGGAGTTCCTGAGGAGAGGTGGTGTAACCAGTAGATCAGATCCCTAGATTAGGTGTGGTGTGCCTGAGGAGAGGTGGTGTAACCAGTAGATCAGATCCCATGATTAGCTGTGGTGTGCCTGAGGAGAGATGGTGTAAGCAGTAGATCAGGTCCCTAGATTAGGTATGGAGTTCTTGACGTTAGATCGTGTAACCAGCAGATCAGATCCCTTGGTTAGAAATGGAGGGCCTGAGGAGAAATGGTGTAAACAGTAGATCAGACCCCTAGATTAGGTGTGGAGTGCCTGTGGAGAGGTGGTGTAACCAGTAGATCAGCCCCCTAGATTAGGTGTGGAGTGCCTGAGGAGAGGTGGTGTAACCAGTAGATCAGACCCCTAGATTAGGTGTGGAGTGCCTGTGGAGAGGTGGTGTAACCAGTTGATCAGACCCCTAAATTAGGTGTGGAATGCCTGAGGAGAGGTCGTGTAACCAGTAGATCAGATCCCTAGATTTGGTGTGGTGTGCCTGAGGAGAGGTGGTTTAACCAGTAGATCAGATCCCTAGATTAGGTGTTGAGTTCCTGAGGAGAGGTGCTGTAACCAGCAGATCAGATCTCTAGATGAGGTGTGGAGTGCCTGAGGAGAGGTGGTGTAACCAGTAGAGCAGCCCCCTAGATTTGGTGTAGAGAACCTGAGGAGAGGTGGTGTAACCAGTAGATCAGATCCCTAGATTAGGTGTGGAGTGCCTGAGGAGAGGTGGTGTAACCAGTGGATCAGACCCCTAGATTAGGTGTGGAGTGGCTGAGGAGAGATGGGGTAACCAGTGGATCAGATCCCTAGATTGGGTGTGGATTAGGAGTGGGGTAACCAGTTGCCTGAGGAGAGGTGGTGTAACCAGTAGATCAGATCCCAAGATTAGGTGTGGAGTCCCTGAGGAGAGGTGGTGTAACCAGTAGATCAGATCCCTAGATTAGGCGTGGAGTGCCTGAGGAGAGATGGTGTAACCAGTAGATCAGATCCCTAGATTAGGTGTGGAGTGCCTGAGGAGAGGTGGTGTAACCAGTAGATCAGACCCCTAGATTAGGTGGGGTGTGCCTGAGGAGAGGTGGTGTAACCAGTAGATCAGACCCCTGGATTAGGTGTGGAGTGCCTGAGGAGAGGTGGTGTTACCAGTGGATCAGACCCCTAGATTAGGTGTGTAGTGCCTGAGGAGAGGTGGTGTAACCAGTAGATCAGACCCCTAGATTAGGTGTGGAGTGCCTGAGGAGAGGTGGTGTAACCAGTAGATCAGACCCCTAGATTAGGTGTGGAGTGCCTGAGGAGAGGTGGTGTTACCAGTAGATCAGATCCCTAGATTAGGTGTGGAGTGCTTGAGGAGAGGTGGTGTAACCAGGGCCCAGTATTTCAAAAGTGATCTGACAGGATTATCCTAGTCGGATTGGATTAAATCTTGATCTTATCTGAAAACTGTGTATTTCAACACAGATCCAGAGAATCCTGATCCTGAAGATCAGGATTCAGCTCTGGTAATCCAATCCTCCCTTTAATCCAGATAACAGGCTGGACTTGGGTATTTCAAAAGTTAAGGCAGAGATCTGGATAAACTTGATAGCAAAATTTCAGGATCATTTGGATCCCACCTCAGAGCTGGATTTGACTTGGATTGACAAAGCCTCAGCTCCACTTCTCCTAGATATTGTTACTCAAGATGTTCATTACACTTAATCTAAATTGTCAGTGTTTTACATTTAACAAATTGGAGTAATTTAAGAAAATTAAAGCATAATAAAATAGTGTTTGGAAATACCTTCTGAAACTGCTGTAAATAAGAGTAACAAATACAACCCATTTCTCAAATTCTAATTTCACCAAACTTTGTAACTTGTGTGTACCAAAACATTCACCACACATTTGGAAGAGCTGTGCGAAATGCAGTGGTTAATCTTTATTTCTCCAATCAAATGGGTTAAACTATGAGATGTGTGCACTTGCATTTTTCATTGTCACAGTTTATATCATGCTGCACATTGAAACACTTTCCAAGAATTTTCGAGGTATATTTTGATGCTTCTGATTTAACGAAGACAAATTTGACTTCAGTCAGAAGCTTAAAAATGCACTTTTAAAATGTATTGAAATGGCTTGAATGTGATTTTAAAACACACAGCAATGTATTTCAGTAAGTGTTTGTGTACAAACAGATTATTTTACTGATCAAATCAGATGCCGTTTTACTATAAATGACCATAATCATGTTTAGTGGAAGCCTTCTACATAATGGTGACAAATTAGGATGGAAAAAATGTTTTGAAATTGTGTCACTGACAAGCTATATACCATCCAAATAATGCAATTACAATTTCAAGCAGTTTCATGCACTTCATTCAAAATCCAATAACTTGAACCTTGAACGTATCACTACAATTAAAGCGTTTCCAAGGATTTCCAGCACTCATGACAACCCCGTTGTCCTTAATAGCTGAGTGGTCCGTGGCTGTAAGTGCACTCTGAAAGTAGAAGAAAGAAGTGTATGAGTATATCTTTGTCATCGTCAGGAAGCATGACATCACCAGCATTACCGTAGCACTTCTAAATGAACTGCATTATTGATACTCGTACCGTGTAACGTTACGTTTCCAAAGTACTGCAGCAGTCTGGTCTGTACACATGTAGCCTGCTGTGTTGCCAATGACGGAATGCTAATAAACTCTGAACGGGTTGGTGTTAGTTTAAAGAGTTAAGGTATGATGTGCATCCGATTAGTTCCATTTTAAGTTAAACCAGAGACCGCAAAATTCATCAACAAAGCCAGCTACCTCGCTAGCCCGCTAGCTACTTAACACACAAGTCAATGGAGCCGAGTTAGCTACCGTTAGCACAAACGCTAGCTAAATTAGAGATCGCTATGGCCTGGTTTTAAGTAGTTGACAATTCAAGTAGTTGGCTAGTTTGATATGTTGGTTGGCGTTCAGTATTGCCTTAAAACCGCTACACATTAGGCGACAGGAAACTTACACTTTTGACGTGACAGTTGTGCTCCCAGCTGCTCCTTTTGCGAAGTAGTCCGCCATGTTTCAAATCCGAGGCGGAGACACGGGATTTGGAAATCCTTATCCGCCAGGTAAGGATCACGGTGATCCAATCTGCCAGTGTTTTGAAATACTCAGATAAAGTCAGCAGGATCACCTTGATCCATGATTGAGAAAAGGTGGATTTCATTATCCGGATTATTCTGATCCAGATTACAAGTTTTGAAATACTGGGCCCAGTAGATCAGACCCCTAGATTAGGTGTGGAGTGCCTGAGGAGAGGTGGTGTTACCAGTGGATCAGACCCTAGATTGGGTGTGGTGTGCCTGAGGAGAGGTGGTGTAACCAGTAGATCAGACCCTAGATTGGGTGTGGAGTGCTTGAGGAGAGGTGGTGTAACCAGTAGATCAGACCCCTAGATTAGGTGTGGAGTGCCTGAGGGAGGTGGTGTTACCAGTACATCAGACCCCTAGATTAGGTGTGGAGTGCTTGAGGAGAGGTGGTGTAACCAGTAGATCAGACCCCTAGATTAGGAGTGGAGTGCCTGAGGAGAGGTGATGTAACCAGTAGATCAAACCCCTAGATTAGGTGTGGAGTGCCTGAGGAGAGGTGGTGTAACCAGTAGATCAGACCCCTAGATTAGGTGTGGAGTGCCTGAGGAGAGGTGGTGTTACCAGTAGATTAGATCCCTAGATTAGGTGTGGAGTGCTTGAGGAGAGGTGGTGTAACCAGTAGATCAGACCCCTAGATTAGGTGTGGAGTGCTTGAGGAGAGGTGGTGTAACCAGTAGATCAGACCCCTAGATTAGGTGTGGAGTGCCTGAGGAGAGGTGGTGTTACCAGTACATCAGACCCCTAGATTAGGTGTGGAGTGCTTGAGGAGAGGTGGTGTAACCAGTAGATCAGACCCCTAGATTAGGAGTGGAGTGCCTGAGGAGAGGTGATGTAACCAGTAGATCAAACCCCTAGATTAGGTGTGGAGTGCCTGAGGAGAGGTGGTGTAACCAGTAGATCAGACCCCTAGATTAGGTGTGGAGTGCCTGAGGAGAGGTGGTGTTACCAGTAGATTAGATCCCTAGATTAGGTGTGGAGTGCTTGAGGAGAGACTGTGTATCCAGTAGATCAGACCCCTAGATTAGGTGTGGAGTGCCTGAGGAGAGGTGGTGTTACCAGTGGATCAGATCCCTAGATTAGGTGTGGTGTGCCTGAGGAGAGGTGGTGTAACCAGTAGATCAGACCCCTAGATTAGGTGTGGAGTGCTTGAGGAGAGGTGGTGTATCCAGTAGATCAGACCCTAGATTTGTGAGTGTGAGGAGAGGTGGACTACAGTACATCAGCTAGATGAGGTGTGGAGAGGTGGTGTTACCAGTACATCAGACCCTAGATTAGGGTGTGGAGTGCTTGAGGAGAGGTGGTGTAACCAGTAGATCAGACCCCTAGATTAGGTGTGGAGTGCCTGAGGAGAGGTGGTGTTACCAGTACATCAGACCCCTAGATTAGGTGTGGAGTGCTTGAGGAGAGGTGGTGTAACCAGTAGATCAGACCCCTAGATTAGGAGTGGAGTGCCTGAGGAGAGGTGATGTAACCAGTAGATCAAACCCCTAGATTAGGTGTGGAGTGCCTGAGGAGAGGTGGTGTAACCAGTAGATCAGACCCTAGATTGGGTGTGGAGTGCCTGAGGAGAGGTGGTGTTACCAGTAGATTAGATCCCTAGATGTGTGAGGGAGGTGGTGTGCCAGTAGATCAGAGAGTGTGGAGTGTGAGGAGGTGGTGTAACAGTAGATCAGACCCCCAGATTGGGTGTGGAGTGCCTGAGGAGAGGTGGTGAGTACATCAGTGGTGTTGTAACCAGTGGAGATCAGACCCTAGATTGGGTGTGGTGTGCCTGAGGAGAGGTGATGTAACCAGTAGATCAAAACCCTAGATTAGGTGTGGAGTGCCTGAGGAGAGGTGGTGTAACCAGTAGATCAGACCCCTAGATTGGGTGTGAGGGAGGTGGCCTGTAGGAGATTGGGGTGTGGAGGTTACCAGTACATCAGACCCTAGATTGGGTGTGGAGTGCCTGAGGAGAGGTGGTAACCAGTGGATCAGATCCCTAGATTAGGGTGTGGTGTGCCTGAGGAGAGGTGGTGTAACCAGTAGATCAGACCCCTAGATTAGGTGTGGAGTGCTTGAGGAGAGGTGGTGTAACCAGTAGATCAGACCCCTAGATTAGGTGTGGAGTGCTTGAAGAGAGGTGGTGTAACCAGTAGATCAGACCCCTAGATTAGGTGTGGAGTGCCTGAGGAGAGGTGGTGTAACCAGTAGATCAGACCCCTAGATTTGGTGTGGAGTGCCTGAGGAGAGGTGGTGTAACCAGTAGATCAGACCCCTAGATTAGGTGTGGAGTGCCTGAGGAGAGGTGGTGTAACCAGTAGATCAGACCCCTAGATTAGGTGTGGAGTGCCTTGAAGAGAGGTGGAGTAACCAGTAGATCAGACCCCTAGATTAGGTGTGGAGTGCCTGAGGAGAGGTGGTGTAACCTGTAGATCAGACCCCTAGATTAGGTGTGGAGTGCCTGAGGAGAGATGGAGTAACCAGTAGATCAGCCCCCAAGATTAGGTGTGGTGTGCCTGAGGAGAGGTGGTGTAACCAGTGGATCAGATCCCTAGATTAGGTGTGGAGTGCCTGAGGAGAGATGGTGTAACCAGTAGATCAGACCCCTAGATTAGGTGTGGAGTGCCTGAGGAGAGGTGGTGTGACCAGTAGATCAGACCCCTAGATTAGGTGTGGAGTGCCTGAGGAGAGGTGGTGTAACCAGTAGATCAGACCCCAAGATTGGGTGTGGAGTGCCTGAGGAGAGGTGGTGTAACCAGTGGATCAGACCCTAGATTGGGTGTGGAGTCCCTGAGGAGAGATGGTGTAACCAGTAGATCAGACCCTAGATTGGGTTTGGAGTGCCTGAGGAGAGATGGGTGTTACCAGTAGATCAGACCCCTAGATTGGGTGTGGAGTGCCTGAGGAGAGGTGGTGTAACCAGTAGATCAGACCCTAGATTAGGGTGTGGAGTGCCTGAGGAGAGGTGGTGTAACCAGTAGATCAGACCCTAGATTAGGTATGGAGTGCCTGAGGAGAGATGGAGTAACCAGTAGATCAGACCCTAGATTGGGTTTGGAGTGCCTGAGGAGTTACCAGTAGATGGTGATTGGGTGTGGAGTGCCTGAGATCAGATCAGACCCTAGATTAGGTGTGGTGTGCCTGAGGAGAGGTGGTGTAACCAGTAGATCAGACCCTAGATTGGGTGTGGTGTGCCTGAGGAGAGGTGGTGTAACCAGTAGATCAGACCCCTAGATTAGGTATGGAGTGCCTGAGGAGAGATGGAGTAACCAGTAGCTCAGCCCCCTAGATTAGGTGTGGAGTGCCTGAGGAGAGGTGGTGTAACCAGTGGATCAGACCCCTAGATTAGGTGTGGAGTGCTTGAGGAGAGACTGTGTATCCAGTAGATCAGACCCCTAGATTAGGTGTGGAGTGCCTGAGGAGAGATGGAGTAACCAGTAGATCAGACCCCTAGATTAGGTGTGGAGTGCCTGAGGAGAGGTGGTGTAACCAGTAGATCAGACCCCTAGATTAGGTGTGGAGTGCCTGAGGAGAGGTGGTGTAACCAGTAGATCAGACCCCTAGATTAGGTGTGGAGTCCCTGAGGAGAGATGGAGTAACCAGTAGATCAGACCCCTAGATTAGGTTTGGAGTGCCTGAGGAGAGGTTATGTTACCAGTAGATCAGACCCCTAGATTAGGTGTGGAGTGCCTGAGGAGATGGAGTAACCAGTAGATCAGACCCCTAGATTAGGTGTGGAGTGCCTGAGGAGAGGTGGTGTTACCAGTAGATCAGACCCCTAGATTAGGTGTGGTGTGCCTGAGGAGAGGTGGTGTAACCAGTAGATCAGACCCCTAGATTAGGTGTGGTGTGCCTGAGGAGAGATGGAGTAACCAGTAGATCAGACCCCTAGATTAGGTTTGGAGTGCCTGAGGAGAGGTTATGTTACCAGTAGATCAGACCCCTAGATTAGGTGTGGAGTGCCTGAGGAGAGGTGGTGTAACCAGTAGATCAGACCCCTAGATTGGGTGTGGAGTGCCTGAGGAGATGGGTGGTGTAGAACCAGTAGATCAGACCCCTAGATTGGGTGTGGAGTGCCTGAGGGAGAGATGGGTAACCAGTAGATCAGCCCCTAGTTTAGGTGTGGAGTGCCTGAGGAGAGGTGGTGTTACCAGTAGATCAGACCCCTAGATTAGGTGTGCAGTGCTTGAGGAGAGGTGGTGTAACCACTAGATCAGACCCCTAGATTAGGTGTGGAGTGCCTGAGGAGGGGTGGTGTAACCAGTAGATCAGACCCCTAGATTAGGTGTGCAGTGCTTGAGGAGAGATGGAGTAACCAGTAGATCAGACCCCTAGATTAGGTGTGGAGTGCCTGAGGAGAGGTGGTGTAACCAGTAGATCAGACCCCTAGATTAGGTGTGGAGTGCCTGAGGAGAGGTGGTGTAACCAGTAGATCAGACCCCAGGATTAGGTATGGAGTCCCTGAGGAGAGATGGAGTAACCAGTAGATCAGACCCCTTGATTAGGTTTGGAGTGCCTGAGGAGAGGTTATGTTACCAGTAGATCAGACCCCTAGATTAGGTGTGGAGTGCCTGAGGAGAGATGGAGTAACCAGTAGATCAGACCCCTAGATTAGGTGTGGAGTGCCTGAGGAGAGGTGGTGTTACCAGTAGATCAGACCCCTAGATTAGGTGTGGTGTGCCTGAGGAGAGGTGGTGTAACCAGTAGATCTGACCCCTAGATTAGGTGTGGTGTGCCTGAGGAGAGATGGAGTAACCAGTAGATCAGACCCCTAGATTAGGCTTGGAGTGCCTGAGGAGAGGTTATGTTACCAGTAGATCAGACCCCTAGATTAGGTGTGGAGTGCCTGAGGAGAGGTGGTGTAACCAGTAGATCAGACCCCTAGATTAGGTGTGGAGTGCCTGAGGAGAGGTGGTGTAACCAGTAGATCAGACCCCTAGATTAGGTATGGAGTGCCTGAGGAGAGATGGAGTAACCAGTAGATCAGCCCCCTAGTTTAGGTGTGGAGTGCCTGAGGAGAGGTGGTGTTACCAGTAGATCAGACCCCTAGATTAGGTGTGCAGTGCTTGAGGAGAGGTGGTGTAACCACTAGATCAGACCCCTAGATTAGGTGTGGAGTGCCTGAGGAGAGGTGGTGTAACCAGTAGATCAGATCCCTAGATTAGGTGTGGAGTGCTTGAGGAGAGATTTTGTAACCAGTAGATCAGATCCCCAGATTAGGTGTGGAGTGCTTGAGGAGAGGTGGTGTATCCAGTAGATCAGACCCGTAGATTAGGTGTGGAGTGCTTGAGGAGAGATTTTGTAACCAGTAGATCAGATCCCTAGATTAGGTGTGGAGTGCCTGAGGAGAGGTGGTGTAACCAGTCGATCAGATCCCTAGATTGGGTGTGGAGTGCCTGAGGAGAGGTGTTGTAACCAGTAGCTCAGATCCCTAGATTAGGTGTGGAGTGCCTGAGGAGAGGTGGTGTAACCAGTAGATCAGACCCCTAGATTAGGTGTGGAGTGCCTGAGTTGAGACTGTGTATCCAGTAGAAAAGCTCCACGATGCTAACAGTGAACTCCTGGACATGAGAAGCTGTCTACGGTCCAGCTGAGGTACTGTAGCTTCGCTGACGCTGAGAACCCTCCTTATTTGCTTCTTGCGTATTTTCCTTTCATTTTTCTTTCTTTGTTTTCAGCCGACGTTAGAGATAAATCATCACGCAGGCAAATCCTTGGACAGCTTTTGCAAGTGGCAGAAATCCATACAGAACAGAGATGGAAACGGCAACGCCATCCCTGACAACGGCATCGCCCACCACGACACAGCTGTGCTCATCACAAGGTTTCTGTGTGTATGTGTATGTGTATGTGTATGTGTGTGTTTGTGTGTGTGTGTGTGTTGTTTTTAGTATTTGGACAGTGATGGAGTCTTAAAGGGATCATATTTCCACAGTTCACTGCTTATGGATGTCAATGAAATTTGAACTTCGATCCAGATCTGTGTTTTATCCCTTTCACATCTGTCCCTGATCGGATGCTTTCAGACTTTACTGAAAGTATATAACATATACACTCATCCATTGCAAGAGTACACATAAGAACCGTGAGGAAGATCTCTCTAAGAGTTTTGCCATACTGGAGGCCGGCCGAGAGGAGGTAGATAGATAGAAGATACTTTATTCATCCCCAAGGGGAAATTCAGGTATCCAGTAGCACACACACACACACATACGCACACCAAAAAAAAAAAAAAAAAAAAAACACATATACATATATATATATATATATATATATATATTTATACACACATATACATACACACATATACACATATATATATATACATACATACATACATACATACATACATACATATATATATATATATATATATATATGTATGTATCTATATACACCTACACATACATATAAATAAATAAATAAAACACGTCAGTCTAAATCAGATATAAGAACAACGCAACAAATTGCAAACAGACTATACATAAATAGATTAAAAAAAAAAGAAAAATTAAAAAGTGCAGCGTGATGTAAAAACAAGGAAACCATTGCACGTAGACCCAGAGGTCTTGGGCGGGGGGGGGGCGGGGTGTCAGGAGTCATTAAAAAGTCTGATGGCTGTGGGAACAAAGGATCTCCTGAACCTCTCAGTCCTGCAGCGCAGTGAGATGAGCCGCCCACTACGGCTGCCCCTCTGTCCAGCCAGAGCGTTGTGGAGAGGGTGCTTCACATTGCCCATTATGACCTGTAACCTGCTCCATGTGCGCCCCTCCACCACAGTTTTCAGTGGGTAGCATTAGTAGCATTTCAGTTTCCAGTTTTCAGAGGTAGCATTAGTTTATGCCAGCCCAGACCCATCGCTCAGTCTTCAGCAGAGCTCAGGTACACATAGGATGATCCTTTCCAGGATTTTGCGCCAACATCTGCTCTTATTTAACTTAATTAGCTCAATCAGATCTTTAGTTTGCTTTATTTAGCAGTAACCACACAGCCGCAGACTGTAAGTGAATTCTGAAGACTTCAGTGCACTCAGGCCTGTGGCCGAGGTCGCATATTATAGGGCTGTCGGATAACTCAAACTTAGGGTAATTGCATGGAAAGAAACAGCCCAGTAGGCCCAGAGAACCGCAAACTGTCATAAAGTATGATGTGTGAAGGTACCAAGGCTTTAACAATCATCAAATTAAAGAGCTATGTGCAAGTAATGGGATATTGCGTAATTATTATTTAATATCGTTGATACAGAAGTGGAAAATGAAGACTAGCCTGCTATGTGTGAGGTTACTATGGAATTATGTTCCATCAGCAAAATTCTGTCCAGTTTCACAAAAACAAATGCTGCAAAACTTGTGCTGTAGCTCTCACATAACTGTAAGTGACTGTTTTCCCCCAGACTCTTTATAGAGCCATCCTTTAACCATTACACATGACAAAATAGGACCAATGACCCTGTAGTTCACCAGTCCAGTAATCGAGCCCATTGCTCTGCATTTTTGAGAAGGTAGACATTGTCCGAAGGAAGGCCCTTTCCAAGTAAATCGGGCCAGTCGTTGCGGTGAAGGGGAATTTTAAAGATTTTGTAAACGGATGATGATCACGACCACAATCACGACTACGATGCCGGTTGCTGCCCGATCACAATAGCTAATCAAAATGACACTATCGTTAACTCCTGGATTAGCTGTTTGTGAATTAGGGACCGATCATCCAGGCCAAGATCATACTTATCTTACTGCTCATGATCGTGCTAATGGCTAATTGATCGATTGATTGATTAGTGAGTGACACTCGAGTCTCATCACAACACTCCTTCCTAAGTTTCGCTTATCCAGGAGTAAAAACGATGTCCTGATAAGATCTGCAGCCGCAGCCTGTTTTGCGACCATCTGACCCCGAGAAAGTGCCTGCCCGTGTTTTTATGATCGCAGGCTCCAGCTGTTTCGTGCTCGCGGCCTGCCTTTCTGAGATTATACACATTTCCTTGGGCCCCTTCCGTCTGTGCCAGGAGCGCGAGGCGGTGCGTTTGCGTCTCGTTGCGTCTGGCGTGAGCCTCGGCTGTTCCGCACGAGTGAACATCTGGCCGGCGCGTCAGTCAGCGAGGCGGACGGGGATTTGGGACGAGTTCAGCGGTCTGCTTTCCACAGCAGCTCAGCTCTGCAGGCGCAACGATGTAGGGATTTGCTATACTGGCGACAGAAACGGAGAAACAACAGCCACCCATACAGATGCAGGAAATTATCATTCGCATTTTAATTCTGGAAGTTGCAACCCTTTTTCTTGCATTGTCTCTGTTTTTTTTTCCTCCTAATATGTCTTCTGTCTGCATTCCAGAAACAACCTTAGGCCTAGTGTCTGCACTGCCCATGTTTATATTATGGCTTGAATCCGCTGTGCGGAAAACACTCACTGAAATGAGAATGGTTTCTTGACCCCACTGTTCCTGCCATTGTGCAGGTCTTATCGCTACTTGTACTGTAGATCTGCTTGCTCTGTGTGTGTGTTTGTGTGTGTGAAGCAAAATATGAGCGGGTTTCTGTTAGTTTATGCGCAGATGTGTGTGAATAATCTAGACTGTTTTAAGTTTGAAGGTGAGAAATAGAGAGAGTAAGATGTTGAGACTTAAAGGGAAAAAGATGGCGTAGGGACACTTGTGAATCACAGTCCCATTGTTCCTCCACCTGACCTCTCACCTGTTTCCCTGTTTCCAGGTATGACATCTGCATCTACAAGAACAAGCCGTGCGGAACTCTAGGTAGGAACCACAGAGTAAAAGAGGAAGTAAAAGAACGGTGAGAGAACATATTCAACAGAACAGTGCTTTTGAGGTGAGGTGATGACATCACCTCACGAAGGGGTGCGGACCGCAGCTCAGGAAATGGCGGCTGGTTTTAGCTCACGGTGGGGCATTGTGTGAGTGCTTAGCGACTGTGTTCTCGCCCCGTTACACACCCACTGTTACATCTGAGACTGACCACTTTTCACTCCTTCGAATCCTGTGCCAATCTTTTTTTTTTTTTTTCAAAAAAAATGTGGCATCTCCAATCCCACCGAATCTGGAATGTCCAATTGGGGAACTATGTACAAGGATTTTTTTTTTTTTTTTCGCATATGCGGCCCCCTATTGCCAACTCAGGAGAGTGAGACAGCTCGCGGCTCTCCTCCGAAGCACGCGCCCGTCGCCACCGCTTCTTATACCGCTTCTCATTGGTTGAAACTTCGCAAGCTCAGAACGAGGGCGGAGGATACCTGAACATGAACAAGCTTAGAATCTCCCTATCAAGCGCCCGTCTGGCCAACAGGAGGCGCCTTAGAACTTGTTATTTACAATACCCTATCCCGGCAGACCCTTCCCAATTTGCATCCCTGTTGCGCATTGGCCAATTGCGCGCTACTCTGAAAAGAGCTGCCGACCACTGCCGGGTTAGTCCGAGGTGGGGATTGAACCCGCACCGTGATAGTCGCTTCTGTTTCGCAACGCGATGCTTTACCGAGTGAGCTATCCGGCAGCTCTGTGCCAGTCTTTTTATAGGATTGCCTGGGGATATCTTTTGAAGTTAAATCTTATGAATTATTTGGTATATTTTGTGGACGAAGCATATCTTACGCATGACGGCATGTGGGCTGTAGGACTCTTCGTCCCCGGACTTTTCAGCCCCTCAGAATTTTTTTACCCGGACTCTTCATCCCTGAATGGTTCATCCCCAATGATGCTTTGAGCTCTTCCTGCATAATAACACTATCCCTGACCTTAACCCTAATATCATGGTGATCTGTCCATCCTCCGTCCATCTGTCTGTCAACAATGGTGGCACTTTTTTTATCATTAGGGGATGAAGAGTCCTGTAACCCGGCATATGTTATGATGAGACGTGCACCTTTATGTGCAGGTCGGGAATCGTGTGTTTTGTGTGAAGTTCATTTGAGTACATGGTTAACTGTGTCTTTCAGGCCTGGCTCCTGTAGGGTGTGTGTGTGTGTTAGTGAGTGTGTGTGTAACATAACAGTGTGTGTGTACCTTAGGTTTGGCCCCTGTTGGCGGTATGTGTGAGCCGGAGAGGAGTTGTAGTATTAACGAGGACATCGGCCTAGCGACCGCGTTCACCATCGCCCACGAGATTGGCCACACGTGAGTCCCGCCTGCCCGACCTGGCTCCTCCCCCAGCCCCGCCTACCCCCCGTGAAATAACTGCCCCTCAGTAAAATCCTGATCCAGGCAGTGAAACTCACCTCCAGTTTTCAGTCCAACCAGCAGATCAGCACAACCCTTCACAAAGCAGTTATTTAACGAGTGAAATTAAACACAATAAACACACCGCAGGACTGTGACGTCATTACCCTGGGGTGACCAGGTCAAAATCCTGACACTGCTCAGACAATTGATTTTAGTGACTAGTTCTTCTGTGCGGCTGAAGAATGTTGGTAATCCTGGTGGTTTGAGCCAAAGACTGGACCTGGGTTTAACACCTCTAGCTCAGAAATGCATTCTCCCTGACCCTCTCCTGACCCTGACCCTCTCCTGACCCCAGAACCAGCCAAAGAGCAGGCAGAGGTCTTGCAGCCCTGACAGGCACCATTACGTAACATCCCCCACGTGAAATTCCCATCCGCACAGAACATGCTTCAAGCTTTAAGTGGATTCATGTGCTATTCATATGCAGATGGAACAGGTTACGAGTACAGTGGCGTAGCTGCGTTTGGTCAACTCTGGTCACTTGGTTTGGCTGAGTACAGTTCTGGAGTTTTTCTTCAAGGTTCTGGGTTTTATGCACATAACCGTATATGACAGACACCCTGTTTGAATTATAAATGCATGCACAGAGACAATAGACAGACATACAGACAAATTTGCAGAAATAAAGGCAGGCAGACTGACGGAGAGAGACGCGGACGAGATGAGAAGATAGGGGCCATATCTTTTTTCTGAGACAGGAAAGGAAGAGGTCAGTGCCGTGATCATGTGATCCCCGCAGGTTTGGAATGAACCATGATGGAGTGATCATGTGATCCCCGCAGGTTTGGAATGAACCATGATGGTGTGATCATGTGATCCCGCAGGTTTGGAATGAACCATGATGGCGTGATCATGTGATCCCCGCGAGGTTTGGAATGAACCATGATGGCCTGATCATGTGATCCCCGCGAGGTTTGGAATGAACCATGATGGCGTGATCATGTGATCCCCGCAGGTTTGGAATGAACCATGATGGCGTGATCATGTGATCCCCGCAGGTTTGGAATGAACCATGATGGCGTGATCATGTGATCCCCGCAGGTTTGGAATGAACCATGATGGCGTGATCATGTGATCCCCGCAGGTTTGGAATGAACCATGATGGCGTGATCATGTGATCCCCGCAGGTTTGGAATGAACCATGATGGCGTGATCATGTGATCCCCGCAGGTTTGGAATGAACCATGATGGCGTGGGAAATGCCTGCGGAGCCCGGAGCCAGGATACAGCCAAGCTGATGGCGGCTCACATCACCATGAAGACCAACCCCTTCGTCTGGTCCGCCTGCAGCCGCGATTACATCACCAACTTCCTGGAGTGAGAGAGCATGCCCTCGCAACTGGTCCGGGCACACAACATAGCCGACTCTCAACATGTTCGACGTCCAACATGGCTACATTCAACATGGCCGGCACACAGCATGGCCAACACTCAACATGGCCGACACACCAGTTGGGCGACTCACAACATGGCTGACACGCAACATGGCCGACACACTACACGGTCGACTCACAACATGGCTAACATGCAACATGGCCGACACACTACATGGTCGACTCGCAACATGGCTGACATACAACATGGCCGACAGTCAACTGGGTTGACACACAACGTGACCGCCATTCAACATGGTCGACACTGTACGTGGCTGACACTCAACATGGCCAACACTCAACCTGGCCGACACCAGAAACTGCAAATGACACGTCAACAGGAGCCAATAGAATGGGTTTTGGTGTTACAGCATTCAGTTGCACTAGCTCAGCATTGCCGAAACAGCAAAATGCCCTGTGCTGTGGCCTTCTGCTGTACAGTGTGTCTCACATAAGTGTGATGAATCAAAAAGGCCTTTTTAACCAGATGAGTGTTAGATGTCATGCATGGAGATTCATTTTTGATCAGAGCAAAGACGCGGATCAAGTATAAAATATGAGAAAATGGGAATTTCTGACAGGTTTAAGTTGTTCCCGTGACGAAGTTACTAAGTGACTTCGGTCATGGGCTGAGCTCTTAATTTTAGCAATTTTCCCATCATTCACGGTGTTAACAGACGTTTGCTAAAAGTTGCTATCATTCATTTCAATAAGCGTTATGGCCAATGCTGGTGTCTGATGTGTCTCGCATATTGCTCTTGCCGACACACAAAATGGCCAACTCACAATATGGCGGACTTGCAACATGGCCGACACAGAACATAGCCGTAATACATCATGGCTGATTCACAAAATGGCCAACACTGTCAAAAGCCCCACCAAAGCCCAGCCATTTATCCTGGCGGGCTTCTCTGTTTTTGCCAGGATACTTAGAGAAATTCTGGAGATGGCTGTTTGAGGAAGGGAGACAGAAAAACTGGGGTAAAGCCCCTGGAGCAGTTTTGGGGTTGAAGGCCTTCATCAAGGGCTCAACGGCCTTGTCCTTCCCAATTTTACGTCTCCGCACCTCGTCAGAATCCCACCAAGGGCATGAACCAGGAACTCTTCAGTTACCATTCAAGCTACCCACCACCACCCTGCCCTCCTTAGTTACTATCGCTATGTCCGATGGGTTTACGTCACTGCGGGCAACTGTCCACTGCAAACTCTGAAACGCTCAGGGCTTCTTGCAGAGCTATATTTTAACATAATGACTCAGATTATGCTCACATGAACCATTGTTTACCTAGAGACCGCTGGGCTCATTACAGCCGCATTGTATTATGTGTCGATAACTGTTTGACAAGTAGTGACAAAATGGCAGTCGTTAGGATGAAGAGTATAAGTACATAAGAGGCTGTAATGACAGGGCTAGGCAGTACTGCACAGCCAGGCTTGTAATTTATCTATCATGGGAATGTTCCAAGTAACAATTAGTTCCCAGAGCCAAAAGTTGGATTGAAAGAACACAGAGGTATTTTTTCTAAACGCTCGTTTGCCAGACTCTGGCAGAGTGACTGGAAGATTGCTCGTTGTGCTACATTTTCTGCTTTGAATATTGCTCATTGACAGTCCAGACACACTGAATGTGACAGAATCACGTGCCATCGCTCTGCCCTCCACTAAACTGTATAGCAGATATCTTCATGCCGTAAGCCATCTAAGGCCATTTTACACTTGTAAGACAGGTGTCTGCCAATTGTGTCTGACAAACAAAATGATATCAGTCGTCTGACGGTTTCTTGCACCTATTGAATATTCGTAACGTCGAGGACACTGTCACTGGTTGTATATTATCTTAGTTTTAAATTATTATGTTATCATTTCATTCGCTGAATGGACTGAGTGTTTGGTGGTTGTCACGGATATAGGAAGTTGATGCATTTATGTTTGCGAGAAGATTGGTCGTTTATGGTTTTAAAGACAGAACTATAATTACCATGGAAATGACCGTTTGCATCGACAATTCGTTGAAGCATAAAAGAATCTTCATCATCCAACACTTTACTTAAGACACCTGTCGACAAATGTCTTACCAGTGTAAAACAGCCTTAGGCAAGCCTTTTGGAGGAGACCTTACACCTCTGAATGAAAATAAACGAGAGACGATGTTGCGGTGGACGAAATCGAGTCAGGGTTGTTTGTAACCGTTGGGGCCGTTCCTCTGTATCTCCAGCTTGACCCGTGATTTCTCCACCTTCCCATTTGACCCCCCCTTGCAGCTCTGGTCTGGGTTCCTGTCTAAACAACGCCCCACCGAAACAGGACTTTATGTACCCCACTACGGCACCAGGACAGGCGTACGACGCAGACGAGCAGTGCCGCTTCCAGTATGGGGTGAAGTCGCGCCAGTGTAAATACGGGGTACTCACCTTCATCTTCCTCACCTCCTCTCCTCTCCGCTCTTGGTGCCGATTCATGAAGGGACTCTTTCTTTCTGAAGCAATAACCCCTAATGTCCCGGTGGCTAAAGGACTGTAACCTGCAGAACGAAAGACGTATTCACGGACGCCAGTCAGCAGGACCAGTGAATCCCCTGTTTATTTTAAGAACATTACCTAGTCTGCCATTGCACGTGCTCATTTGAATATTGTCAATCTCGTGGAGGAAAACCAAAACTGCGAAACGAGAAGGCTGAGAAATCTTGAACAGATCAACACAAACAAACTGAAATAATCCCGGTTGCCTAGAATTGTTACGCAAGGCATACTTGGATCGAAGGTGGTAGGCTGCCTTTGCTATTACAATCTGGGCAGAAATTTTATCGACGATCATAACAATTTAGTGTGGACAAAATCTGAACTTTTGATAAAGTTCTGTCATTCTAGGCATCTATCAGATGCAGTCAATTTCAGGAAATGCGGTCTTTTCTCAAGTTTTGTCTGTATCGCATCAGATGAATCGAAGTGTTCGCCATTTTGAATTTCAACTGTTGTCACTTTATGAGAGTTAATGGCCTAATTTCCTTCTGCTAACTCATCAAATAGTAAGGAGGACAAGACCGAATGCCTCTGCATTAAGAGGCTTTTCTTGGAGTTAATGAATAGTAGACTATAGTGGCTCATCCACAACGATATTGTTCCTTCATGAATACGGCCCCTGATTGGAGTGAGGATGTGATTAACCAGCTCTGTAAAGGAAGTACGGTGTTGCTTGCGGCTCATCCCCTGGCCATGTCTGCGAGGAACTGTCTCCTTCGGGGGGCATTACCACTGTATATTTCATTTTCAATAGATGCAACTGGAAATGCATCAGAGAATTTTTACTGTAGGTCTTTGTCAAAAACTCTCAGTAAAAGTCCTTCAATAAACATGAAAAGTGAAATGTTTTGCAGTTATAAAAATGTGTGCAAGTCGCCCTTCCTTGAACTTAATTTGACATTCCCCAGTCCCTCCATGCTTTGGAGTGCCACAGATACACGCAGGGACGTTTCTTTGGTGAGATGTATGGCTTAACCCGAATGACGCATAGAAAAGGGGCGGAGTCGAACAGAGCCTTAACAGGGTGATCCACTCAGCAGCCCCTTTGCTTCTTATTACCCGTAATGAGCTACTTTTGGTTTTGTTTGACGTCTCAGAAAACAGCCAATCACTGGGAGGCCAAAGCGTCAGTAGCTAAGGCGTTGTGGTCTTTGTGTGTAGTGCAGGCTGGGTGGTGGCAGTCAGGTGCTAACGCTAATATTGCATGTTCCTGGCAGGAGGTGTGCAGCGAGCTGTGGTGTATGAGCAAGAGCAACCGCTGCATCACGAGCAGCATCCCCGCAGCGGAAGGAACCATCTGTCAGACCAACACTATAGAGAGAGGAGTGAGTACTGGATCTGACCATTATCACATGACAATAGGGGTGTCGGGGGTATTGGGTCAGACTAACTGAAGAATACTGAGCAGTGAGGGGATATTAACCATTATAACTATTATTGGTGGCTGTTATCGGTGTGCTCTGATATTTTTTTATTTTCTCAGTTTATGTCTGGTTGAATTCTATCAAGATGGTCTGTAGGTGACAAGAAGTGATGCCAAACTTAGGCCTAAATATCGCGCCTTATGCAAAGATCAATGCTGGGTCGTTATATAATGTGATGAAGAGTCTATTTTATACATTACAACACTTTATCTTCGCTTGGTTTCTGAATGTATGAAGGGGCGTCTTGTGTCTCGACACATTCCCCATGGGTGGCATAGTTTGTTACAGTCATTCTGTTGGCTTGACTGGCCATTTCTTCCACCATGGATTCCCACACCAGATTTCCAGTGCTGTTCCCCATGGCAATTTAGTTCTCTGCAGAATATTAGTTGTGTGGTGAACGTCATCTTTGGAGGGTTTTGCTTTTTACTTTTTTTTCTACAAGATAAATTACAAGTTAAATTACATCTCCGAATGTCAACAGTAAGTGCACCAACTGTGCTAAGAGATTAAGGAATGGAGAGCTCATAGAACAAAGTGTGAAAACTTCCAGAGATTACATATCCCACAGACCTTGTAATTGTCAGAAATCAACACCCTTCGGGAGAAAAGCATTGGAACTCTGGCCAGGGAACCCATGGCTGGAGAAACAGCTGGGTTGGCCAACAAAACGATGTCATGACGGCAACTCGATGGTCATGTAATTGCTCGTAATTTAGCTCTCTCTCTGTCTGCACGATTGCCTGTCCTCGATCGGCAGTGGTGCTACAAGAGGGTGTGCGTGGCATTTGGGACCCGACCAGAAGGCGTGGACGGGGGATGGGGTCTCTGGTCGCCCTGGGAGGAGTGCAGTCGTACCTGCGGGGGAGGGGTATCCTCCTCTGTGCGATTCTGTGACTCCCCCAGGTAAGGAGACGTACTTGGAAATCAGCCATCCTGTAGGTTTTCACTTCACCTCATTCAACAGCTAGAGCAGGGCTGCCCAACTGTGTTCCTGGAGATCTAACATCCTGTAGGTTTTCACTCCAACCCTAACAAAGCTCACCTCATTCAACAGCTAGAGCAGGGCTGCCCAACTGTGTTCCTGGAGGTCTACCATCCTGTAGGTTTTCACTCCAACCCTAACAAAGTTCACCTCATTCAACAGCTAGAGCAGGGCTGCCCAACCCTGTTCCTGGAGATCTACCATCCTGTAGGTTTTCACTCCAACCCTAACAAAGCACATCTCATTCAACAGCTAGAGCAGGGTTGCCCAACCCTGTTCCAGGAGATCTGCCATCCTGTAGGTTTCACTCCAACCCTAACAAAGCTCAACTCATTCAACAGCTAGAGCAGGGCTGCCCAACCCTGTTCCTGGAGATCTACCATCCTGTAGGTTTCACTCCAACCCTAACAAAGCTCACCTCATTCAACATTCAACAGGTCTAGATCCTGTGGGCTGCCCAACCCTGTTCATTCAACAGCTAGGCTCCTGTTCCATCCTCCTGGGTTTTCACTCCAACCCTAACAAAGCACATCTCATTCAACAGCTAGAGCAGGGCTGCCCAACCCTGTTCCTGGAGATCTACCATCCTGTAGGTTTTCCTCCAAACCAAACAAAGCACACCTCATTCAACAGCTAGAGCACCCCAACCCTGTTCCTGGAGAAAGGTCTTCACTCCAACCAAAACAAAGCTCCTCATTCAACAGCTAGAGCAGGGTTGCCCAACCCTGTTCCAGGAGATCTGCCATCCTGTAGGTTTCACTCCAACCCTAACAAAGCTCACCTCATTCAACAGCTAGAGCAGGGCCGCCCAACCCTGTTCCTGGAGATCTACCGTCCTGTAGGTCTTCACTCCAACCCTAACAAAGCTCACCTCATTCAACAGCCAGAGCAGGGCTGCCCACCCGTTCCAGGAGATCTACCATCCTGTAGGTTTCACTCCAACCCTAACAAAGCATGCCTCATTCAACAGCTTGTTCCTGGAGATCTTGTCCTGAAGGTCAACTCCAAGTAGAACAAAGTCACCTCATTCAAAAGAGCAGGGCTGGGAAAAAAAAGTAGAATAAGTTACCATCCTGTAGATCAAAAAAGGACCAAGGCTTAGATTTTTTAGTTTGCCATCTTTTAATGTCCCCCTGTGAGTACCAGACCCATGGAGCCCATCCACACACTGGAACAGAGCCTTCACAGATACCAGACCATGGGGCCCATCCACACACTGGAACAGTCCTTTGTAGATACCACACCATGGAGCCCATCCACACACTGGAACAGAGCCTTCACAGATACCAGACCATGGGGCCCATCCACACACTGGAACAGAGCCTTCACAGATACCAGACCATGGGGCCCATCCACACACTGGAACAGAGCCTACACAGATACCAGACCATGGGGCCCATCCACACACTGGAACAGAGCTTTCACAGATACCACACCATGGAGCCCATCCACACACTGGAACAGAGCCTTCACAGATACCAGACCATGGGGCCCATCCACACACTGGAACAGAGCCTTCACAGATACCAGACCATGGGGCCCATCCACACACTGGAACAGAGCCTTCACAGATACCAGACCATGGGGCCCATCCACACACTGGAACAGAGCTTTAGTAGATACCACACCATGGAGCCCATCCACACACTGGAACAGAGCCTTCACAGATACCAGACCATGGGGCCCTTCCACACACTGGAACAGAGCCTTCACAGATACCAGAACATGGGGCCCATCCACACACTGGAACAGAGCCTTCACAGATACCAGACCATGGGGCCCATCCACACACTGGAACAGAGCCTTCACAGATACCAGACCATGGGGCTCATCCACACACTGGAACGGAGCTTTAGTAGATACCACACCATGGAGCCCATCCACACACTGGAACAGAGCCTTCACAGATACCAGACCATGGGGCCCATCCACACACTGGAACAGAGCCTTCACAGATACCAGACCATGGAGCCCATCCACACACTGGAACGGAGCCTGATGTGTTGAACTTTTTTCACATTTACCTGAACTGCAGCTTCATTCTTCATTGAGTTGTTTTACAAACCCCCCCCACTCTCTTTTTGACTTGCTGGCGAGCCATCGTTTCAGTCCTTGGACGTTTGGTTTTAGCCGTGTTAATTGTGCTTATGAATCACAATGTTTATCAAGGCAGATGAATGTATCTATTCTCTTACTGTAGTTATTTTTCTACCCCATACCTCAAGCTCTCTCTTACATTTGATATGTTTGACCCTTTCCCTGATGTGATAAAAGCAGTCTACATGCACTCTGAGGAAAGCTTGTTTACTTGGCCAGAGGAGCTGATGAAATTGATTCTGACGTATCGGGAATGAGAGGCCTGGGGCTCGCGTACCTTTAAACACTCGGTGGGGATGTAATCACGCTGTTTCTGCAAGTTACTGCTAAATTGCACTCAGATGTGGCTTTTCTCTTTCGTGTCTCTGCTTTCAGGCCCACGATTGGTGGAAAATATTGTCAGGGAGAGAGGAAGCGCTTCAGATCCTGCAATATCGACGTGAGTGGCCATGATGACACTACCAACGTCTCTCGATGTGACTGAGATCCATCAGACATTGTGCCCTCGTTTGGCCCCTCCACACGGGATAAATGCCGTTATGAGGCCGGGCTTATGTGACCAATAACGGTCTTTCCAGGTCTTCTGCCATCTCTTAGCGTCAAGATACATCTACCTGTGCTTCTGTCCCTAGACACATACAGTGAGATGTGATTGTATTAGGTCAGTGCCAATTTCAGTGGCGAAAATTCCAGTCTTGTTCACCTGATATAAATGTAAATGGCAGTCGCCTGTTTAAGTTGAGAGTATATACATCCATATTGCATGAACCCTCCAATAATTACTGTCCTTTAAAATTGTACCATCACCCACATTCTCAAAAACCTCACAATGTATTGTGTTGCTATGTGAGATGTGCAATACATGGCCAAATCTTCTGATTATTTCCACACACAGAGACTGTAAATTTGTATTAGCAATACAAAGCAGGGTATAGTATTTGAGCTTGGAAAGCTCGCAGGCTCCTGTATTCACGTAGAAACATGATTAATGAGTTATGACTTTTGATGGTTGAGTGGTTGGACCTGAGCACAATTTATAAAGCAGGTTTTCTGGAACGTTCATTCAGAATTCTGAGCCAGTGTTCTAGAAAACTGTTGCCGTGCTTTCATTCTGACATCAGCATCATCTTGTGTTCACTTGTGTTTAATTCATTCCCTACAGAATGCTTTTATATAAAATAGTCACGTTTGTGCAGAATACTTTTCCCAGCTTGCCGTAGATAATGAGTTAATTTGGAAGGATTAAATCACAGATTTGTAGTCCTGCACCATTAATGATCCATCTTTTTAGTTCTATGATGGAACACATTATGCTTTTTTGGTGATAGTTGATGCGGGGGGCTTTGGACAAACAGACTAACAGACAGAAATCACTCTCCTTCTTGCTTTCTTTCTCCATCTCTCTCCCATTCCCAGGAGTGTCCCAACGGTTCTCAGGACTTTCGGGAGATCCAGTGCTCGGACTTTGACAACGTTCCTTTCCGTGGGAAGTTCTATACCTGGAAACCTTACAGGGGAGGTGAGTTAGAGTTTTACCCTCATATCCCAGAAATCCCAGCGTTCTGGAGGGCTTATCGCGTTGCTGTTTGGAGCGTGAGAAACAGTGCGGGCCGACATGCCGCAAGGGTCACTTTTCGGACCATTTGAGCTGTGTTCGAGAGCAGGTGTGCAGGGGGCTACTTTAGAAAGATTGTGGGATGGAGAACAAAAACAGTAAATACTAACTCTTTCTCTCTCTCTCTCTCTCTCTTCCTCCCTCTCTCTCTCTCTCTCTCCCTCCTCTCTCTCTCTCTCTCTCTCTCCCTCTGTGCCCTATTAGAATCCCTGCATCTTGTGCGCAGGGGGGTAGTTGTATGTAATCAAAAAATGCTTTATGATGCTATAACAGCATTTAATTTGCCTGTCCAGTCATGAAATGGTTTTCAGACGGCTTTAATACGTTCATCCAATAGCATAATGTCTTACAGAGGCCTTTAATGTCCCCATCCAATAGCATAATAGTTTATGGAGGCCTTTAATCTACTCATCCAATAGTGTAATGGTTTACAAAAGCCTTTAATCTGTATAGCCAATGGCATAATGGCTTTCAGAGGCCTTTAATCTGCTCAGCCAATGGCATAATGTGTCACAGTGGGGAGGCCCAGCAGAGCTCAGCTGATTATTACCCTGGAAATCCCCGACAGCTGTGAGAATGGAAGGCATGCCTCGGTCTGCGCTGTATTAGAGCCAGAGTACACATCCCAACCCCATAACCCCATCCCATCCCCCCTTTCTCTCCTTCTCTCCTCTCTGCTTACACTTTCTATTTCTCTACTCTCCATCTCTCCCTTTCTCTCTCTTTTGCAGCCGTTTGTGCTCATCCACTCCTGTTGTCTCCCCTGTAAAGCATTTAAAAAGTTCCAGTGTTCTTTGCTGGCATATTTTTTTCTGTTTTGCAGTGACGTGAGCCCTTCTTGTTTTTACACACTGTCCAATCAGTGCATCGGCCAACCGCGTGCCCCGCCCCCGTCCACCATTTTGATTTGACCTTTGAAGACACAGCTTTGCCAAAATTCACCAAAAATATGGTGGTGCTGCGACCATAATGAAGAGAAATGTTTTGCATAATAATATATCCCTTCCTACCGAAGGGTGTATCGTATATTTTAGAACTGCCATGAGAGTTTAAAAAAAATAGGAAAACAAGAGTCTCTAGTTTGTCATGCCCAAAATTCAGCAGTGATGCTGGGATAAAAATGTGTGCGTGTGGGTGTCGACGTGTCTTTGTAGCTTTGTATGTGTGTGTGTGTGTGTGTGTGTGTGTGTGTGTGGAAGTGTCAAGTAAAGGGTGCAGATAAAACATCTGAACCAACCCTAGAAACAGCTTTTACTTTTTAGTCTCAAAAGCTCCGTTACAAAAGCATCTACACAGGTGATTCCTATAAATTTCAGAGCTAATTGGGAACATATGTGTAACCAGCAGGATTTTGCTGAGGCCAAATAGTTGCAGGTGTGCTGGTCAAAAAACCTCAAAATGATTTTAAGTGGCAAAAGGAAGAGAGCCAGTAATTATGAGAACCTCGGCCAAAAACAGAAAAAGCACTGCAGCCGCAAATCAAAGCTCTCCAACAGGCACAGGCGGACACTCTGGAGAAGAGTTTCATTTGACTGCAGAACTATATTTATGGCAGTGTTTCTGATAATTTGACTGCTGCAGTATGTGTGTGCATGTGTTTGTGCCTGTGTGTGTGTGTGTGTGTGTGTGTGTGTGTGTGTGTGACTGTGTGTGCTTGCGAATATGTCCATGTCGCTGTGTTTGTGCTATAAAGCTAAAGTCCTCCATGTTCTCTGAGTAAAATCAGGCCTGTTTCTCAGGAGGTGTCAAGACCTGCTCCCTGAACTGCCTGGCGGAGGGATACAACTTCTACACAGAGCGCGCTCCGGCTGTGGTGGACGGCACTCCTTGCCGAGATGACTCTCTGGACGTCTGCGTCAATGGGGAGTGCAAGGTGCAGATGCTGTTTGAGAGACACACACACACACACACACACACACACTCAAGCGTGCCGAGGCACGCACATACATAAACACATACACATGCAGTCCAAACGCAGCCCAACACATGCAAAGAGAACAGGGAGCGTAAGGTGCTGACAGTACTCCACACACTCAAACACACACACCCGACCACAGTATTTAGCTCCTGCCACCTGTACTAGACGATCATCCAGGGGTTAGATGTTGTGTAACATCAGCGGTCACAGTTTATAATGGAAGAGACACAAGGCAGAGTCTTAGCTTTATGATCACCGAACATCACCCCTGAACTGCACATCAGCTCCAGAAAAGCCGCCGTTACGCTAATGATCAATCATCACATTTCTCCCTGAAGTTTTTGCTTTTCTTAAGGAGCCTTAAGCACTGCGAAGAACAGAAAAATCAGTCAGGAATATCGAGAGCTTGCGAGTGACGTGAAACAGAACGAAAGTATGAAGCGGAGTTTTGCAGTTTCTGGCTTTGATTGGCTGTTAGTGCTGCGATCCCTCTCCTCTGTGACTTTGTTTAGAGTGAGTGTTTTTTCTGGAGGGCCGTTGTTTGAGGGAAGGGGGGGGGTCCTGTTTATCAGCGGCTGAGTGCAGAGGGGAACTCGCTGACCTGATTGCTAGCACTACGCTAGGCAGCTGGAGCATATTACTGCATCTCTCCTCTCCTTTACTTTCTCTCCTCTCCTTCACTTTCTTCTCCTCCTTGGGTTTCTATTGCTTAGGTTTATGTTGTCTATAAAAGGAAGGAATACAGACAGGATAGAAATGAAGGTTTACTGACCCCATCTCAGCTCGGCTGGCGACTGAGTGGGTTTAATATGAGCTGAGAGGAGAGGGTTTGATATGAGCTGAGAAGAGAGGGTTTGATATGAGCTGAGAAGAGAGGGTTTGATATGAGCTGAGAGGAGAGGGTTTGATATTGGCTGAGAGGAGAGGGTTTGATATGAGCTGAGAGGAGAGGGTTTGATAAGAGCTGAGAGGAGAGGGTTTGATATGAGCTGAGAGGAGAGGGTTTGATATGAGCTGAGAGGAGAGGGTTTGATATGGGCTGAGAGGAGAGGGTTTGATATGAGCTGAGAGGAGAGGGTTTGATATGAGCTGACAGGAGAGGGTTTGATATGAGCTGAGAGGAGAGGGTTTGATATGGGCTGAGAGGAGAGGGTTTGATATGGGCTAAGAGGAGAGGGTTTGATAAGACCTGAGAGGAGAGGGTTTGATAAGAGCTGAGAGGAGAGGGTTTGTTATGAGCTGAGAGGAGAGGGTTTGATATGAGCTGAGAGGAGAGGGTTTGATATGAGCTGAGAAGAGAGGGTTTGATATGAGCTGAGAGGAGAGGGTTTGATATTGGCTGAGAGGAGAGGGTTTGATATGAGCTGAGAGGAGAGGGTTTGATAAGAGCTGAGAGGAGAGGGTTTGATATGAGCTGAGAGGAGAGGGTTTGATATGGGCTGAGAGGAGAGGGTTTGATATGAGCTGAGAGGAGAGGGTTTGATATGAGCTGAGAGGAGAGGGTTTGATGTGAGCTGAGGGGAGAGGGTTTGATATGAGCTGAGAGGAGAGGGTTTGATATGGGCTGAGAGGAGAGGGTTTGATATGAGCTGAGAGGAGAGGGTTTGATATGAGCTGAGAGGAGAGGGTTTGATATGGGCTGAGAGGAGAGGGTTTGATATGAGCTGAGAGGAGAGGGTTTGATATGGGCTGAGAGGAGAGGGTTTGATAAGACCTGAGAGGAGAGGGTTTGATAAGTGCTGAGAGGAGAGGGTTTGATATGAGCTGACAGGAGAGGGTTTGATATGAGCTGAGAGGAGAGGGTTTGATATGGGCTGAGAGGAGAGGGTTTGATATGGGCTAAGAGGAGAGGGTTTGATAAGACCTGAGAGGAGAGGGTTTGATAAGAGCTGAGAGGAGAGGGTTTGTTATGAGCTGAGAGGAGAGGGTTTGATAAGGGGTGAGAGGAGAGGGTTTGATATGAGCTGAGGGGAGAGGGTTTGATATGAGCTGAGAGGAGAGGGTTTGATATGAGCTGAGTGGAGAGGGTTTGATATGGGCTGAGAGGAGAGGGTTTGATAGGAGAGGGCTGAGGGGAGGAGGGTTTGATATGAGCTGAGAGGAGAGGGTTTGATATGAGCTGAGAGGAGAGGGTTTGATATGAGCTGAGAGGAGAGGGTTTGATATGGGCTGAGAGGAGAGGGTTTGATATGAGCTGAGAGGAGAGGGTTTGATATGAGCTGAGAGGAGAGGGTTTGATATGAGCTGAGAGGAGAGGGTTTGATATGGGCTGAGAGGAGAGGGTTTGATATGAGCTGAGAGGAGAGGGTTTGATATGAGCTGAGAGGAGAGGGTTTGATATGAGCTGAGGGCTGAGAGGAGAGGGTTTGATTTGACATGAGGGTTTGATATGGGCTGGAGGAGGGTTTGATATGGGATGAGAGGAGAGGGTTTGATATGAGTTTGAGAGGAGAGGGTTTGATATGAGGGTTTGATGGGATGAGAGGGTTTGATATGAGCTGAGAGGAGAGTTTGATTTGATGAGATGAGGGTTTTGAGCTGAGAGGAGAGGGTTTGAGGAGAGGGTTTGATATGAGCTGAGAGGAGAGGGTTTGATCCCGACACGTGTTCCTTACACACCCTCAGCTTGATGTCCCCAGAACAGACCTGCTCTCCAGAAACACTGCCGTCTCCAACAAGCTTCCTCTTTCCTTTCACTGCAGAGAAATGTGCTGCGCATTTTTTATTTATGAAATCTCCAGACGTAGGTTAAAAAGACTAAAGCAAAGCACATTTTCTGCATTCTTTGGGATAGTGTGTAATTGAATTGTAAAGGTCTGGGCATGAGCAACAGCCAGCTGTGTATCTGAATAAGCCTTTTTTTTCATTTGGCACATGATAATCCTCTCGTACAGATCGTATCAGACTGGGCAGCTGTGCGTCCTCTGGAGATCCAGAGCAGTTTTTTTGTTTTTGTGTGTGTGTTTGGTGTGTGTGAATGTGTATATGTGAGAGAGTATGTCCGTGTTTGTTTGTGTATGTATGTTTTTCTGTGCCTGATGTGCGTGTGTGCATGTTCACATGGGCTTGCGAGTATCAGTGTGCATGTATATGCTTGTGAATATGTTTGTAAGGTCTGTGTCTTTGTGTTGATGCGTATATTTGTTTATGATGCGTGTGCGTGTGCGTATGTGTGTATATGGAGATATGATGTGTATATTTGTGCATGTGCATGTTACGTGGCTCTTTCAAGCGTGAGAGCATGTATTAACGCTTACGTATGTGCACGTGTGTGTGAGTGCGCATGTATGAACTTGAATATGAGTGTGTGAACTCTCTCTGACCTTTGCACTCTGACCCCTCTGATCAGCGTTCCCTCTCTCCGGTAGCACGTGGGCTGTGACAGGATCCTGGGCTCAGATGTGCGAGAGGATCGCTGCCGGATCTGCGGGGGCGACGGAAGTGGCTGTGAGGTCGTCGAGGGTGTCTTCAACGACTCGCTTCCCGAAGGAGGTACTCCGCCGGGTTACCCGCATCTGTCTGAACTGTGACCTTTGCCTGCACTGCGCTGTGCTAATGTCAGGACCGCTCACATCGCCAAAGGTTAGGCCTTTTCTTAGATTCGCGCCAACTCCAGAGCCACTGCTACAGCAGGTCTTACCCCTGTGCTAACACCAAGGTTGCTCTGATAGTGAGAGACTAGCCTGAGTTTTAGCGGGATGTTTTACTAGGCCCGCTCAGATGTGAGGGACTGCCCTTGTCCTTATTGCTATGCTAATGCGTGGGCTGCTCACACGTAGAGAGAGATTGGGCCTTTTCTTAGATCCGTGCCAACTCCAGAGCCACTTGTACAGCATGATATTAGCCAGGTCTTAGCCCCGTGCTAACGCCAAGGCTGCTCAGATAGCGAAAGACGAGCCCAAGTCTTAGCAGTGCGTTTAGTCCAGGGCTACTCACATGTAGCAAAAGATTATCCCTGTCCTGAATGCTATGCTAACGCATGGGCTGCTCACGTGCAGCAAGAGCTTAGCTCTGGATTTAGCGCTGTGTCAACGGCAAGGTAGCTCACATAGCGAGAGATTAGCCTGGGTCTACGCACTGTGCTAATGCCAGGGCCATTCACATGGTTAGAGATCAGCCTTGTTCTTAGCGCTGCGCTCATACCAGGGCTGCTCACATTGCGAGAGATTTGCCTTGATCTTAGCGCTGTGCTAATACGGGGGCTGCTCACATTGCGAGAGATTTGCCTTGATCTTAGCGCTGTGCTAATACGATACCTGGGTCATGGCAGCAGCTGAACTCTACATTAAGAAAATTATTCTAACAATGTATTCTGGTCATTTTGTTCTGCTGTTTTAGGGCCCAGTCAAAGCTCATCTTTGAATTTAGCCAGCTATAAAAAAGTCCATTCAAAACAGAGGCATGAAAAGTGCCGAAAAGGTCATTCCATCCCAGATCAACCAGAATGTGAGAAGTGCCCCAGGTCACTGTCTCAGAAAATTCTGAAAAAAATCACAGTTAAAGCACTTCCCAAGGAATGAATGTTTGCAAAATTTCAGGTCTGTAAGTGCAGTAGTTGCTGAGATATGGCCATTTATATTTTAAGGCATTTTTTTCAATTTTTGCAAAATGCATTTTTGACCAAATTTGAATGTTTATTTACAGCAAAGTAATGATGCCGTAGGGTTGTAATCTTGCATATAGGGCTAATTTTTCCTGAATTTTTCATTTTTTGGCTTTATAAAAGGTGTGTCTTCAGTCCCTGGTCATCTATTGACTACCCAAAATAGAGAGAAAGCTGATTTTGCAAAATTATGCTGTACCGTTGCAGTACTGCTGAGGTAGATTGGCTCATTTTGTAGATCTGAAATTTTTCATGATGTCTAAACTGATGTTTATGCATGTGTGCAGCTGTCAGAAGTTTTAATAACCATTTCCTCCAGCTCCAGTGGCCTATTTATATTAGAACATTTTACGTTTTTCCAAAAACTAGCCCATATTTCACCACAAAAACTACTGAATGACAGTGAATGACAGCCTTGAAACCATGTATTGGCACATATTTAAGGATAACACATACCAAGTTTCATCCGTAGTATCAGAATGGTTCTATTTTTAACGCTGCATTAAATAAAATCAAATTTTTAGGCTTAATGATACCATGTACACAATTGTAAATTGGTGGTCAATCTTCTTGAGGCACTTATGTGGGACAATTCCTTTGCATTGGTTATGATAGCTCATTATTTATAACCTTTTAATGTTCCTTTGAACATTAATGTGGTCTTGGACACAGTTTTGGATGATTAAAATTTGATTACAACAATCTTGCAGTTACCTTGCAAATAGTACCTGGTGTTACATGGATGCTGTAAACTAAGAAATCAGTCTCATTATTTCAATGCCAATGGTATAATGTCAGGTCTGTAATTATGCAGTGTCTGTGTACAATTTTGATTCTCAATCGATCTTCAAATAGGAGCTTGTCCAGACTTGATCCTTGAGGTGATGTCATACTCATAACTTGACCTGCATGTCATCATTATGCAATCAGCATGATGTCATCATTATGCAATCCTTGTCATTTATCTTTAAAGAGTGACCCAATCTTGAGAGAATCATTTCATTTTCACAATGGAGCCAAACTGCACAGTTGGTGAGAAAGTGGGGGATGAGTGTCACAAAACCCCTTTGACTAAAAGAAGTGGAATGATCAAACTCAATCAACTTCGTAAAGAAAATAAGGAACTTCTGATGTGGAGGTGTGAAATTTCTTTGGAAGATGAAGACACAATTTGCCTTCACCTTGAAGAGATGTTTTTGTCATATTACGAAAGTCGTCAACAATATTGTTGTGGCCCTAGGAATGTTCATAAAAAGGTTACAAGCAAGTACACTCACTAAAATATTTTCACTAAAATTATCTCTGAAGCCCCCATTAAACATATACTCTGATGGAATTCTGATTTTAAAACTCTATTGTTGATCATTTTAGAACACCTGCACACTATAGATCAAGAAACTGCAGGAGGTTCAGACATCATGAAAAATTTCAGATCTAGATAATGAGCCATTCTCCCTCAGCAGTACTGCAAAGATACAGCATAATTTCGTGGAATCGGCTTTCTCTTCATTTTGGGGGGTCAGTAGATGATCAGAGACTGAAGATACGCCTATTCTTGAGCCAAAAATGAAAAATTCAGGAAAAATTAACCCTTTATGCAAGATTACAACCCTGCAGCATCATCACTTTGCTGTAAATAAGCATTCAAATTTGGTCAAAAATGCATTGTGCAAAAATCAAAAAAAAAATGCCTTAAAATATAAATGGCCATATCTCAGCAACTACTCCTCTTACAGTCCTGAAATTTTGCAACATTCATTCCTTCGGTAGTACTTCAATTGTGATTTTTTTTCAGAATTTTCTGAGACAGTGACCTGGGGACCTCTGGTTGATTTGGGATGGAATGACCCAAAAAGATTTTAAAACAGGATGAGAATCAGGACTGCATTGGTTATTGGATACCCTCTCATTAAAATATAATGTTCTATGGGGTTAATCAGAATCATGGAAATTGCAATCACTGAATGGAAACATAATGATATTTGTGCATGTTATGTATGTGGACTACAGCACAGATGTTGGGTGTGCTGGATTGTTGATATGCAAGTGTGCAGGAGAGGAGAAATTTATATTTAGTCAGTTTTCAGAAAACTGAAAACTTTGTGTTCATATTAGTCAGTTGGTAGCTTTTCCACTCTTTCAAAAAACAAAGAGTAAATCATTTAAGTCCTCCTGCCAATGCTTAATGTAATTTCCCCTCCTTATGTTCTCGGCCTAATGAATAAGACAGACCTAAATCCCTAAACACTGTCGGTGCTGTGGTATAGTGTTTACACGGACAGGGGTAAGCTGATGTCAGGACTGGAGGGAGCAGGAGGAAATGACCGTCCCAGTTCTGTGGCGTGAAATAGAACCAGTTTTATATAACGGCACTGCGATCTGGCCCCTTCATGCCCAGCTACGGGGCTGGGATTTGGAGAGAGGGCTTCTCCATACTTGGCCCCTCGGAATATTCCGGAAGCTCTGCAAGTTTCATTGCCTCTGTTATAACGAGGGAGCTGTCTTTCCTCCACAGTCAGTGAATGATATCATCCCCCTAGTGGCACGGCGCTGTCATTGAACCAAGATGGTGTCCGTCGATGTTCCGGGACTGAAACAGAGATGAGGTCTCTTTTCCACACTGAATGCCTGAATGCTAAGAGTTACATTGCAGTAACCAAATTCTCAAGTGTTTAGTATCACATTTATACTTAACATTTTATTTTTTTTTTTTTTTTTTTGCTAAAGAGCCTAAAAAATACGGACAGAATTTGGCAAGACCTATATCATGATTCAAAAATATGGTAAGAACATTTATTCTGTCCGACAAACAGAAGCTTAAAAAAGCACGTAATTCTTACTTGAGGGCAAAATTATTTCAGTCTTTAACATAACATAACATAACATAACATAACATGAATGGCGAGAACAGGCCGTTCAGCCCAACTAGGCTCGCCAGTTTCTTTGTACTATCGTGAATATATCACTTCAGATACTCAATGACTCAATGGTATCTAACTTTAAGTCAAGGCTGCTATTGAAAACTCCCAAGGTTTCTGCCTCAACAATATGATCAGGCGAGCTGTTCCACACCGAAATTACTCTTTGGGTGAAGAAATATTTCCGAATATCAGTGCTAAATTTACCTTTGGTCAGCTTCCATTTGTGACCCCGAGTTCTACTAACAACACTTGGTTGAAGGAATCCTACATAATTCACTTTGTTAATCCCTTTAACACATTTAAAGACCTCAATCAGATCACCCCTTAGTCTCCTTTTCCTAAGACTAAAGAGATTAAGGATCTTCAGCCTTTTTCTCATAGCTTTCATCTTTAATACCCGGAATTAGCCGTGGCTCTTCTCTGATCTTTCTCTAAAGCCTCTATGTCTTTCTTTAAGTATGGTCCCCAGAACTGTACACAATACTCTAGATGTGGTCTGACGAATGTGTTGTACAAAAGAAGCATCGCCTCCTTGGATTTGAACTCAATACTTTTGGCAATGTATCCCAGCATCCGATTGGCTTTTTTAACTGCTACGGCACAATGGCTAGAGCCTGTGAGGGTTTGGTCAACAATCACTCCCAGATCTTTCTCTTGTGGGGCACATTCCAGTTTAAAACCTCCCATGAAGTAATCCCGTCTAATGTTTTTATTACCTACATGTACTACTTTACATTTCGC
Organism: Gymnothorax javanicus; assembly: GCA_029692085.1. Classification (NCBI taxonomy): domain Eukaryota; kingdom Metazoa; phylum Chordata; class Actinopteri; order Anguilliformes; family Muraenidae; genus Gymnothorax; species Gymnothorax javanicus. Next base: position 160,211,685 of record CM056196.1, read on the forward strand.
TACATTAAATTTCATTTGCCACATTTCTGCCCAATTCTGGATTCTATCCAAATCATCCTGAATCACTTTAGTGGACTCAAAACTATTTGCCAAACCTCCCAATTTAGTATCATCTGCAAATTTCACTAATCTGCTCTCAATATTCCTATCAAGGTCATTAATGTAGATGAGGAACAGCAGGGGTCCCAACACCGATCCCTGGGGGACGCCACTCCCCACCATACCTAGCTCAGATGAGATACCACTGACCACCACTCTTTGTGTTCTGTCCTGCAACCAGTTTTGAATCCACTTCAGAATACCTCCTGTAACTCCAATGGGGCTCATTTTAAAAAATTAGTCTCTTATGCGGTACTGTGTCAAATGCTTTCTGAAAATCCAAATATATGATGTCATAAGCCCTGCTCTGGTCATAAGTCTTGGTGGCCTCTTCAAAAATTCCAGAAGGTTTGTCAGGCATGACCTTCCTTACGGAAACCATGTTGGCTATCCTCAAGATATTGTTACGTTCAAGAAATAAGTCCAGCTCATCTTTTATGATAGATTCCAATATTTTGCACGCAATGCAAGTTAAACTGACTGGCCTGTAATTACCTGGCTCAGTACGGTCCCCTTTCTTATATATTGGTATTATATTACCCTGTTTCCAATCATTTGGTATTTCTCCAGTTTCTAAAGACCGTCTAAAGATGGCGGATAGCGGCTTAAAGATGATCTCACTAACTTCCCTGAGCACTCTAGGATATAAGCCATCAGGACCCGCCGCCTTATCTGCCTTTAGTTTATGCAACTTGTCTAATACTACATTATCCCTAACCTCAAATTCCGCTAAATCATTTTGAGCATTGGACATGCCCTCTGGCCGAATAAAGACCCGCTCTAAGGTAAAATTCTCAACAAAGTAACCGTTTAAGGTGTCCGCAATATCCTTGTTATTATATAGCAGCGATCCATTTTTATTCTTTATGCACTTAACCTGCTCTTTGACTTTCCTTTTTCTACTACAGTACTGAAAAAAAGCGCTTAGGGTTAGTTTTGCCCCCTCTGCGATTTGTCTTTCATACAGTCTTCTAGCATTCCTCAGCTCCTTTTTGACCACAGCCCGCATTTTACAGTATTCGGCCTTAGTAATCTCATTGTTATCCTCTATGTACATCTTATAAAGATTCCTCTTTTCCTCAAACTCCTACGAATAGCTGCGGTCATCCACTGAGGATTCTGCTTTTTCAGCTTACTTTTGGACACCTTTGGAATGAATTTGCATTGTGAATCAAGTAAAACCCCCTTAAATCTTTCCCACATCTCATTTACACACTCACAGTCCAGGAGTGTCTCCCATTTTATTTCACTTAGATATGAGCGCATCCTGTCAAAGTTTGCTCGCCTAAAATTGAAAATTTTTGTTTTTGAATACACCTTTTTAACTTCCCATGAAACCTCAAAATTAATAGTAGAGTGATCACTTGTCCCAAGTGGCTCCCGTACCTCAACATTGCTAATTCTATCTGGGTCATTACAGAGCACTAAGTCTAAAATTGCCTTCTCTCTTGTAGGTTTATTGACATACTGCACCAAAAATTATCATTTATGACATCTAGAAATTCTTCCTCCCCCCCCCCTGTCCTTTCACCTTTTCCCAATCAATACCAGGATAATTTAAGTCTCCCATAATAATAGTCCCTCCTCCTCTACAAGCTTGCGTAATCCTCTTAAAGAGCATTTCATTGACTGTACTGTCCAAAGCTGGTGGTCGATAGCATACACCTATGTTTAAACCAGTCTCGTGTTTGCCAGTGAGCCTGACCCAGATATCTTCTTGAGGGCAAGGAATGTTCAATTTCAGGAATTTCCTGCACATTTATGTTTTCGTTCACATAGAGTGCTACACCCCCTCCTCGCCTATTGCATCTATCCTTCCTAAAGAGCTTATAACCTTCTACATTATATTCATCTCCATCCTCTTCACTAAGCCATGTCTCTGTAATCCCAACTATGTCATAGCCTTCACTAATCATAACGGCCTCAAGTTCTCGAAATTTATTTTTAATGCTTCTTGCATTTGAATAAAAACATTTCAGGTTATCACTAACGCTCTTCCCTTTGGATTTCCCATGTGCCCGCTGCTCAAAGCCCCTCACCATGCTTTTTTTGCTTTTAAAAATATATCATCAATAGTGCATGTAACGCTGTCAGCTTCCATCAGGGCAGTCTGCATTTCCCTCTGTGTAACACTCTCTAACCTCCCTGCCCCCCAAGTCCCTAGTTTAAATAACTCTCTGCTACCCTCAACATACGCTGACCCGTGCAAAGGTACCCCTCCGGTTCAGGTGTAGCCCATCCGGCTTGAACAGGTCACCCCGTCCCAGAAGTAGTTCCAGTGCCCCATAAACCTATACCCTCTTTCCTACACCAGGTTCAGAGCCACGTGTTAAACCTCCAGATAAAATTCTGCTTCCCTCTGCTTGCACGTGGTACGGTAGAATCCCGGAGAACACTACCGTGGAGGATCTGCTCCTAAGCTTTTCAGCTAATTCAACAAATTTGCTTTGCAGAACCTCAAACCTACCCTTATCTATGTCATTAGTCCCAACATGGACCATGACAACTGGATCCCTCCCACTCTGGCCAGGAGCTTGTCCAAGACGCTCCAGGAGGTCTCCTACTTGGGCACCAGGCAGGCAACACACCGTATGAGACTCCTTGTCGCATAAAACAGAATAAACTGTCTATTCCTCTAAGTATTGAGTAAGAGAACATGATAACAATTATCAAGATTTTTTTTTGGTTTTTTAGCTGTGTGGCCTTTATTTAATCAGACCTGCGGTGTGGTCGAGGAGGCGAGAGCTGTGCGGCCTTTATTTAATCAGACCTGCGGTGTGGTCGAAGAGGCGAGAGCTGTGCGGCCTTTATTTAATCAGACCTGCGGTGTGGTCGAGGAGGCGAGAGCTGTGCGGCCTTTATTTAATCAGACCTGCGGTGTGGTCGAGGAGGAGGCGAGCTGTGTGCGGCCTTTATTTAATCAGACCTGCAGAGTGTGGTCGAAGAGGCGAGAGAGCTGTGCGGCCTTTATTTAATCAGACCTGCGGGTGTGGTCGAAGAGGCGAGAGCTGTGCGGCCTTTATTTAATCAGACCTGCGCCTTTATTTGTGGTGTGGTCGGGAGGAGGAGAGCTGTGTAGCCTTTATTTAATCAGACCTGCGGTGTGTGGTCAAGAGGCAAGGAGGAGCTGTGCGGCCTTTATTTAATCAGACCTGCGGTGTGGTCGAAGAGGCGAGAGCTGTGCGGCCTTTTATTTAATCAGACCTGCGGTGTGGTCGAAGAGGCGAGAGCTGTGCGGCCTTTATTTAATCAGACCTGCGTGGTGGAGGAGGCGAGAGAGGCGGCCTTTATTTAATCAGAGCTGTCGGCCTTTATTTAATCAGACCTGCGGTGTGGTCGAAGAGGCGAGAGCTGTCGGCCTTTATTTAATCAGACCTGCGGTGTGGTCGAAGAGGCGAGAGCTGTGCGGCCTTTATTTAATCAGACCTGCGGTGTGGTCGAAGAGGCGAGAGCTGTGCGGCCTTTATTTAATCAGACCTGCGGTGTGGTCGAAGAGGCGAGAGCTGTGCGGCCTTTATTTAATCAGACCTGCGCGTGTGGTCGAAGAGGCGAGAGCTGTGCGGCCTTTATTTAATCAGACCTGCGGTGTGCGAGAGCTTTATTTAATCAGACCTGCGGTGTGGTCGAGGAGGCGAGAGCTGTGCGGCCTTTATTTAATCAGACCTGCGGTGTGGTCGAGGAGGCGAGAGCTGTGCGGCCTTTATTTAATCAGACCTGCGGTGTGGTCGAAGAGGCGAGAGCTGTGCGGCCTTTATTTAATCAGACCTGCGGTGTGGTCGAGGAGGCGAGAGCTGTGCGGCCTTTATTTAATCAGACCTGCGGTGTGGTCGAGGAGGCGAGAGCTGTGCGGCCTTTATTTAATCAGACCTGCGGTGTAGGCGAGAGCTGTCGGCCTTTATTTAATCAGACCTGTGTGTGGTCAAGAGGCCAGAGCTGTGCGGCCTTTATTTAATCAGACCTGCGTGTGTGGTCGAGGAGGCGAGAGCTGTGCGGCCTTTATTTAATCAGACCTGCGGTGTGGTGTGGTCAGGAGGCGAGAGCTGTGCGGCCTTTATTTAATCAGACCCGGAGGTGCCTTTTGGACCTTTGGCAGAGAGAGCTGTGCGGCCTTTATTTAATCAGACCCGCGGTGTGGTGAGGAGGCGAGAGCTGTGCGGCCTTTATTTAATCAGACCTGCGGTGTGGTCGAGGAGGCCAGAGCTGTGCGGCCTTTATTTAATCAGACCTGCGGTGTGGTCGAGGAGAGCTGTGCGGCCTTTATTTAATCAGACCTGCGGTGTGGTCAAGAGGCGAGAGCTGTGCGGCCTTTATTTAATCAGACCTGCGGTGTGGTGGGAGGCCAGAGCTGTGCGGCCGAGACCTGCGGTGTGCGGAGAGCTGTTTATTTAATCAGACCTGCGGTGTGGTCGAGGAGGCCAGAGCTGTGCGGCCTTTATTTAATCAGACCTGCGGTGTGGTCGAGGAGGCGAGAGCTGTGCGGCCTTTATTTAATCAGACCTGCGGTGTGGTCGAGGAGGCGAGAGCTGTGCGGCCTTTATTTAATCAGACCTGCGGTGTGGTCGAGGAGGCGAGAGCTGTGCGGCCTTTATTTAATCAGACCCGTGTGGTCAGAGTGGTCGAAGAGGCGAGAGCTGTGCGGCCTTTATTTAATCAGACCTGCGGTGTGGTCGAAGAGGCGAGAGCTGTGCGGCCTTTATTTAATCAGACCTGCGGTGCCTTTATTGGTCAGACCTGCAGTGTGAGGCCAGAGCTGTGCGGCCTTTATTTAATCAGACCTGCCGTGTGGTCGAAGAGGCGAGAGCTGTCGGCCTTTATTTAATCAGACCTGCGGTGTGGTCAAGGAGGCCAGAGCTGTGCGGCCTTTATTTAATCAGACCTGCGGTGTGGTCAAGGCGAGAGCTGTGTGCGGCCTTTATTTAATCAGACCTGCGGTGTGGTCGAGGAGGCGGCCTTTATTTAATCAGAGCTGTGTAGCCTTTATTTAATCAGACCTGCGTGTGTGGTCGAAGGAGGCCAGAGCTGTGTGGCCTTTATTTAATCAGACCTGCGGTGTGGTCGAGAGGCGAGCTGTGCGGCCTTTATTTAATCAGACCTGCGGTGTGGTCGAGGAGGAGGCAGAGCTGTGCGGCCTTTATTTAATCAGACCTGCGGTGTGGTCGAGGAGGCGAGAGCTGTGCGGCCTTTATTTAATCAGACCTGCGGTGTGGTCGAGGAGGCGAGAGCTGTGTAGCCTTATTTAATCAGACCTGCGGTGTGGTCGAGGAGGCGCAGAGCTGTGCGGCCTTTATTTAATCAGACCTGCGGTGTGGTCGAGGAGGATTGTGGAGCTGTGCGGCCTTATTTAATCAGACCTGCGGTGTGGTCGAGGAGGCAGAGCTGTGCGGCCTTATTTAATCAGACCTGCGGTGTGGTCGAGGAGGCGAGAGCTGTGCGGCCTTTATTTAATCAGACCTGCAGTGTGGTCGAAGAGGCGAGAGCTGTGCGGCCTTTATTTAATCAGACCTGCGGTGTGGTCGAGGAGGCAGAGAGCTGTGCGGCCTTTATTTAATCAGACCTGCAGTGTGGTCGAGAGGCGCAGAGCTGTGCGGCCTTTATTTAATCAGACCTGCGGTGTGGTCGAGGAGGCGAGAGAGCTGTGCGGCCTTTATTTAATCAGACCTGCGGTGTGGTCGAGGAAGAGAGAGAGCTGTGCGGCCTTTATTTAATCAGACCTGCGGTGTGGTCGAGGAGGCGAGAGCTGTGCGGCCTTTATTTAATCAGACCTGCGGTGTGTGGTCGAGGAGGCAGAGCTGTGTAGCCTTATTTAATCAGACCTGCGGTGTGGTCGAGGAGGCGAGAGCTGTGTGGCCTTTATTTAATCAGACCTGCGGTGTGGTCGAGGAGGCGAGAGCTGTGCGGCCTTTATTTAATCAGACCTGCGGTGTGGTCGAGGAGGCGAGGGCTATGTAGCCTTTATTTAATCAGACCTGCGGTGTGGTCGAGGAGCCTTTATTTAATCAGAGCTGTGTGTAGCCTTTATTTAATCAGACCTGCGGTGTGGTGAGGAGGCGAGAGCTGCCAGCGGCCTTTATTTAATCTGACCTGCAGTGTGTTTGAGGGGCGAGCTGGCGAGAGCGGCCTTTATTTAATCAGACCTGCGGTGTGGTCGAAGAGGCGAGGGCGCTGGAATGGTGTAGTTGGGGTCCTCTGGCGGCTGGTCTGAATTGAGGTGCCAGATTGCCAGTTGGGCTCTGTGAGATTGAGCAGTGACCGAGGCGGATGTGACACCAGGCTTATTCTCGGACCGTGCTGCTGAACCCAGCCAAAAAAAACCGGGACACGCCCTCTCTGGGTGGCTATATCGGGGAAACCACAAACCCAGGGCTCCCCGAATCCAGCAACGGTTTTTTGGTCCCGGCTCTAATTCACAGCTCAGACTACACTAATTCATGTCCGTGGTCTATGTTTCTGGTTTTTTATTCTTCTTTTGTTGTCTGTGTCAAACCAACCTGGGTCAAAAGTATTTTTCAAAATACTTTGCATACTTTTGACTGCTCGTAAAATTAGAAAATACGGCGGAATCCTCCAGATTCTGGGGAGCCGGCTTTCTACTTGCCAGGGACTGTGAGCTTGACTACTTAGCAGAACTAGGACTCTGCTCTGAAATAAACTGAAAGTTTGTAATATTTTTTTCCAGAAATTGTCAGTAATAATCTTGATGCACAGCAGCCCTCAGAAAGACCAAATGTGGCTCAAAACACTGATTCTTCCTTTTTTTTTTTTAGCTTTGGAAGCATACATTTCAGAATATGCAGACTTATTTCCCGTTTGTCTGTAATATGCCAGGAATTCTGCAGTATGCACATGGGGAACAGGTGTTCCTGAAGTGAAGTATTCCAGATCGTTATTTAACGCTGGTCTGGTGTCTGGCCCTTTCCGTCTTGCGTCAGCCTTGAAAGGTGTTGCAGTCAGTTGTGTTTGTGATAAAGAGGATGGGTATACGGCCACGACCTTTAAAGGGTTGCACCCCTTTGCGTTAAATGGCTTCACCTGCCCACATTACCTCGCCAACAGCGCCAGTGTAGCCGGGGTTGGTTTCAAAGCATTGGTGGTTTACCGTGGTCTTGTAACACGTTTGTTTAGTCTATTTTCTCTCTCTCTCTCTTTAGGCTTTTGTAGAACATTGATAATCTCTCTCCCTTTGCTCTGTCCATCTTATCCTCTGTCTTTGATTATCTCCTTCTTTTTATCTGTCCCTCTCTGTCCTCTTCTCTCTGTACTTCCAGGGAATGGTTATGGGGTCAGTCTGAGGTTTAGCATTTTTAGCGCTCTGGTTTACTGCTGCCCTCCGCGCTGCCCCCTGGAGAGGTCTGCGGCTGTTTGCTGAATAAACCTGTCCTTCACCAAACCCCCCTTAAACACGTGCAAACCCAAAATCACCCCAAACCTCGCTGGTTGCTCTCAGTGTCCAAACGCTCCCTCCGAACCACAGGTCAGGGGGGGTCTCTTCCTGTTCTGTGCCGTCACCGGCTCTCGGAAACGAGAGTATTACTTTATTTCTGTCCTTTAGAGGGGTGTGAGTATTCAGAGGGGCTTCGGTCTTTCGCGTCAGGCCTGGCTCTGAGCGCAATTAACCGTGTGCCCGCGGGAATCTGGCGAACGCTTCTCGTAAGAGTCTGCTGGAATCTTGGATATTCCTTCGGTATTTACAACACAATCCTCCCTCACTCTCGCTCTCTCTTTCTCTCTCTCTCTCTCTCTCTCTCACACACTTCTCACTGTCTCTCTCGCTATTATCAGCAGCAGAAATAGCATATTACTTGGATTTCTTGCGTCCCCCATGCTGTGTCTCTGACTTGGGCGCGCATCTGCATGTGTGTAATCGTGTGTGTGTGTGTGTGTGTGTGTGTGTTCACAGGTTATGAAGAAGTTGTCCGGATCCCCAAAGGCTCTGTGTTCATACACATTCAGGAGCAGAATGTGTCTCTCAACTACTTGGGTAAGAAGCAGTTTTTAGCACGTTAGCGCACTAATTCTGTCAGTAGTGAAAGCTGGGAAAGATGATAACGTTAACGTTTTGATAACGTTAGCATACTCATTCTCCCACTGTTCTGTACAGGCTGGGTAACGTGGCTTTGAGCAAGTTAGCATACTCATTCTTAAATAGCACTGTGGGCAGTACAGTCTGGGAAAAACATTAGCTCATGCATTCTGGCAGGGTACTGAAGGCAGTACAAACTGGGTAAGCTGCAGCTTTAAGCACATTAGGATACCCGTTCTCCCACTGTACTGTAGGCAGTACAGGCAGAGTTAGATGGGGCTAGAGCTCGTTAGCATACTTGCTCTCACACAGAACTGGAAAAAGTATTTGCGCTCTCTCGCTTTTTCACATTCAGTTTCTGGTTAGTGGGAGTCCATATCCGCATACAGTCACATTTTGGGCAGCATTTCGCCTATTTAGCCACCCAAATAAGTGTGGATAATGACTGAAACGTGAAATTCGGTAACTGGCAAATAACATGGGGATAGTTTTGAAAGTGACATGAATGAGACTAGCCGTTATTGTGCTACCTAGCTACGTGCAAAGGCCAGAGGGGAAAGTGTTTGTAATTTGCGCACCAATAAAGTCTGCGCCTCGGTTCAATCAGACATACGAGCTAATATCCGAATGACAGCCGTATCCTTAGTTGCCAACAGTTTGACAATCCCAGGCATGTCAATCGGCCCAAAGCAAGCTCTGGAAATCTTACCATGGCCGAGCTAGTTAGCTAGCTAGCTGGCTAGCTCGGTTGCAAACTGGGTGGGCACAGAGAACTTTTTGCCAGCACTGGCTAGCTAGCTAACTAGGTCACCACCCATTTTCACCCATTTACCAGGGAAATTAAACAAGGAAATATCTGTTGCGAGGGAAGAACTTTGTAACTTGGGCAAAGAAAAACACTTGTTTTACCCCCCGTGAAATGATCAGAGCAGATTTTTCTGGACTGGGATGGCGTCCACTGATCTCTCTCACGTCATAGCTCTAGGAACATTGACCGTATCTTGCCCTCTTTTGGCACCTACTGAAACATGCAGCGTGTGTGATGTTTCCGGGCAAAGACTGATAATTTTTCACCTTGGATTGCACGTGTGTAAACCAGCTGCTTTTTGTTGCTGGGCAACAGCACTGACAGTTAGGCTTATTCCTTTATTACTTACTACTAGCCAACAGTGATAATATCTAAATTTCCATTACCAAAACTGAATAATACTAGTTTATGGCATCAAATCTAATTTCTTTTTAGATGCCCTTGAAATGTCCTTGAAAGCGTCCTGGAAGGATTGAGGAGCAGAATTTTGTTTACTGATGGCATTCATTCACCTTTTAATCGTGAGAATCACATATAGGTGACAGAAATGTTCATAATTGAACCTTCCAGGGGCTATTTCATGGTCTCTGCCTCGGATAGTCTGCCATGCCGATGCAAACTAGACTCAGAGAGGACCAAAACGGCATTGGCTGTCTCTGCACAGCTCAAAACTTCTGTCTGCGAGGACCTGCCTGCCCTAACTTTTCGTCTTGCCTGTTGCTGTCCCTTCTTGTCGCACAGAAGAGCAACAACAGTGAATTTTTTGCAGAGCAGTTGCTGGATCAGGATAGGTGCTGAAATATTGTATCAACCCAACCCAAAAATGTTGTCATCTTCTCAGGAAATGTAGTGAGTTTGGAATGCTGTGCTGGGGTCGCAGAAGTATGCTTCAAGTCCAGTTTGACTATGAAAGCAAAAAGTCGGCAAACAAGTTCTGATACGCTGAAATGGTCTTAATACTAGTGTGGTATCTGCTGGTTATTGTACAATTCAGTTCTTCAACGTTGACTCAGACGAGTAAAGAAAAAACAACATTCTCAAAACAGAACTGTTCTTCATAGGGGTCATGTGACTCTGTCTCGCCCCTGTCCGTTTAAGTGCTGAAGAGCAAAGGGGACCAGTACTTCATCAACGGTAAGCTGACCATCGACACCCCGCGTCGGTTTGACATCGCTGGGACGACCTTTCATTACCGCCGACCCGTGGATGAACCCGAGACCCTGGAGGCGCTGGGGCCCACCAACATCACCCTGGTCGTCATGGTAATGACCCCCTCCCAACCCCCCCTGAGCTGCTCTTCACCAGCAAAACCGGTCTTATACTTCAAATTTACCCAAAAATGTTGGGTCCCCAGGTTATGTGCAACTGTGCTCAGTAACTTCTTTGCAACTTCACTATGATTCTAAGCATGATTACTAAGCCTTTTAGACTTGCTCGAACACCGGTATGTGGAACTCGTCGACTTGACGTTTTTGAGTGACCTTGAGTATCGCAGTTTTCTGAGTGCATGACTGGGGGTCCAGGATTTATTTTGCATTTCTGGGGCTCAGTCTCCTGTGGAATTAAAGGGGCAGGTTCTGCTGGTGTGTCTGTTTTGGAAAGACTGCATCGCTCCCCTCCCATTGTGGGGCGAAGATGAGACATTTGAAGCAGTAATGCAGGAGTTCATGACAGGAGTCCCTGACTGGAATCTTGGAGGACTCTGCTGCATCGGCCTGTTTTTCAGCATGTGTCTCAACCCTTAATGTACAATCATTCATTTACATCTTCATACGGTGGTCCTCAGGCACTGCCTGTCCAAAGACAAGTTAACGTTTGAATGTATCGTGAATGAACAAATATGATTGCATCATTAATGCAGTAATAAATATGTTTCAGCTGGCAATAATTATTTTAATCTGATAAACTGATGAAGTGTGTATCTTCTCATTTCTTGATTTCTTGGCCGCCAATTGGAAGGAAAATGCTCAAAAACCAAACAAAAACAGTCATAAAGTTGGAAGTCCCTGGTGTGCGGTATTATAGCTGTGTGTGTGTGTGTGTGTGTGTATGTGTGCATGAATAACAGAGTGAAAATAACAGGTCATTCAGCCCAAGAAAACTTTTAATTTTCCGATGAATGAAGTTTACTTAGGATACTAAATACAGTACAGCCCTCAGTAAAAGTAAAAACTAGCACGCCAGCAGCGCGCGAGTTAATATGCTAGCTCCTACCGGCTGGCGCACAAGGCCCGCTGGTCACGCCTGAATGGTCACCAGAATGTATCCTTACTTAGGTATTATAACTGAGACATTCAATGCCACTGCGTGACAGGAGACCAAGTTTATGTCTGATCTGCTTTATCTGTCCCCGCCCGTTTGTACAATTAAATGTGTAATTTGTTATCGATATTTAAATGATGACAGCGTTATTACAATATTAATTTCCTCTTCGGAGACAACTGCTGAATTCACGAGAAAGACAAAAGACAGATTCATGCGGAAAACAAAGAAAAACGACTCAACAAATTATTTTATTTTGAAAACAGGCGTCGAGTATTGTATTTTTTATATCAGCGCTGAATCCCTGTCCGAACGAAACTTGGAAATGAAAGCAAAATTTGTTTTCTGTCTAAACTGTACGTTAATTGTATTGCCCCCCCCCAAGTCAAGTCTGAGGTAAAAGTTTTAATGTGTGAATTTGTCGTCTCCTTACGATCGCTTCCATGTTGAGCGAAAAGTACGATATGCTGCGTGTTAACAAACTCTGTGGCCGCGAAACAAATGGAGGCGAAAATCTCGTTCACGACAGATACGCAATTTGCAAACTACGAGTGGCACACAGAATGTCACGCGGGATTTTCTGATGGTTGAGTGGAGTAGGTGCACAGATATTACTCGCATACGCGACCCGCTTCGGCTGTTTCAGTATACCCCTGCATAGCTGAATGGGTCGCTGCAACCCCTATGCTAAGCCCATTAGCATTATCGGAAATAATTCAAAATAGCAGATTTATGCGAAATTACCGTTGCTCTGATTACATACGTATTAAATTGTAAATTTTTTTTGTAAAAAGCAATAACCACACAAGAGACAATTGGCGAGAACAATCTAGGACTTTTTCTTGCTGTGCAAACAGAAAATGCTGGAGTGATTTGTCCTCAGTGATGCGTCTGATCTAGCGCGTGAACTAGCGCATTAGTCGCGTAAACTAGCGCGCTAATTTGACTTTTACGGAGGGCTGTACTGTAACTACATCATGTCTCGCCCTGTGTCAGACCTCGTGAAGGATAAAGAGTGCTCTCTGTACCTACAGGTCCTGGTTAGGGATAATATAAAGTGTGTTCTCTGTGCCTACAGGTCCTGGTTAGGGATAATATAAAGTGTGTTCTCTGTGCCTACAGGTCCTGGTTAGGGATAATATAAAGTGTGTTCTCTGTGCCTACAGGTCCTGGTTAGGGATAATATAAAGTGTGTTCTCTGTGCCTACAGGTCCTGATTAGGGATAATATAAAGTGTGTTCTCTGTGCCTACAGGTCCTGGTTAGGGATAATATAAAGTGTGTTCTCTGTGCCTACAGGTCCTGGTTAGGGATAATATAAAGTGTGTTCTCTGTGCCTACAGGTCCTGGTTAGGGATAATATAAAGTGTGTTCTCTGTGCCTACAGGTCCTGGTTAGGGGATAATATAAAGTGTGTTCTCTGTGCCTACAGGTCCTGCTTAGGGATAATATAAAGTGTGTTCTCTGTGCCTACAGGTCCTGGTTAGGGATAATATAAAGTGTGTTCTCTGTGTCTACAGGTCCTGGTTAGGGATAATATAAAGTGTGTTCTCTGTGCCTACAGGTCCTGGTTAGGGATAATAGAAAGTGTGTTCTCTGTGCCTACAGGTCCTGGTTAGGGATAATATAAAGTGTGTTCTCTGTGCCTACAGGTCCTGGTTAGGGATAATATGAAGTGTGTTCTCTGTGCCTACAGGTCCTGGTTAGGGATAATATAAAGTGTGTTCTCTGTGCCTACAGGTCCTGGTTAGGGATAATATAAAGTGTGTTCTCTGTGCCTACAGGTCCTGGTTAGGGATAATATAAAGTGTGTTCTCTGTGCCTACAGGTCCTGGTTAGGGATAATATAAAGTGTGTTCTTTGTGTTTACAGGTCCTGGTTAGGGATAATATAAAGTGTGTTCTCTGTGCCTACAGGTCCTGGTTAGGGATAATATAAAGTGTGTTCTCTGTGCCTACAGGTCCTGGTTAGGGATAATATAAAGTGTGTTCTTTGTGCCTACAGGTCCTGGTTAGGGATAATATAAAGTGTGTTCTTTGTGCCTACAGGTCCTGGTTAGGGATAATATAAAGTGTGTTCTCTGTGCCTACAGGTCCTGGTTAGGGATAATATAAAATGTGTTCTCTGTGCCTACAGGTCCTGGTTAGGGATAATATAAAGTGTGTTCTCTGTGCCTACAGGTCCTGATTAGGGATAATATAAAGTGTGTTCTCTGTGCCTACAGGTCCTGGTTAGGGATAATATATAGTGTGTTCTCTGTGCCTACAGGTCCTGGTTAGGGATAATATAAAGTGTGTTCTCTGTGCCTACAGGTCCTGGTTAGGGATAATATAAAGTGTGTTCTCTGTGCCTACAGGTCCTGGTTAGGGATAATATAAAGTGTGTTCTCTGTGCCTACAGGTCCTGGTTAGGGATAATATAAAGTGTGTTCTCTGTGCCTACAGGTCCTGGTTAGGGATAATATAAAGTGTGTTCTCTGTGCCTACAGGTCCTGGTTAGGGATAATATAAAGTGTGTTCTTTGTGTTTACAGGTCCTGGTTAGGGATAATATACAGTGTGTTTTCTGTGTCTACTGGTCCTGGTTAGGGATAATATACAGTGTGTTCTCTGTGCCTACAGGTCCTGGTTTAGGGATAATATAAAGTGTGTTCTCTGTGCCTACAGGTCCTGGTTAGGGATAATATAAAGTGTGTTCTTCTTGTTTACAGGTCCTGGTTAGGGATAATATAAAGTGTGTTCTCTGTGCCTACAGGTCCTGGTTAGGGATAATATAAAGTGTGTTCTTTGTGTTTACAGGTCCTGGTTAGGGATAATATAAAGTGTGTTCTCTGTGCCTACAGGTCCTGGTTAGGGATAATATAAAGTGTGTTCTCTGTGCCTACAGGTCCTGGTTAGGGATAATATAAAGTGTGTTCTCTGTGCCTACAGGTCCTGGTTAGGGATAATATAAAGTGTGTTCTCTGTGTCTACAGGTCCTGGTTAGGGATAATATAAAGTGTGTTCTCTGTGCCTACAGGTCCTGGTTAGGGATAATATAAAGTGTGTTCTCTGTGTTTACAGGTCCTGGTTAGGGATAATATAAAGTGTGTTCTTTGTGTTTACAGGTCCTGGTTAGGGATAATATAAAGTGTGTTCTCTGTGCCTACAGGTCCTGGTTACAGTGTTCTCTGTGTTACAGGTCCTGGTTAGGGATAATATAAAGTGTGTTCTCTGTGCCTACAGGTCCTGGTTAGGGATAATAGGTCCTGGTTAACAGGTCCTGGTTAGGGATAATATGTGTTCTCTGTGCCTACAGGTCCTGGTTAGGGATAATATAAGTGTGTGTTCAGGTCTGTGTTTTTTTGTGTTTACAGGTCCTGGTTAGGGATAATATAAAGTGTGTTCTCTACAGGTCCTGGTTAGGGATAATATAAAGTGTGTTCCTGTGTTACAGGGTTAGGGATAATATAAAGTGTGTTCTCTGTGTGCCTAAAGGTCCTGGTTAGGGATAATATAAAGTGTGTTCTCTGTGCCTACAGGTCCTGGTTAGGGATAATATAAAGTGTGTTCTCTGTGCCTACAGGTCCTGGTTAGGATAATATAAAGTGTGTTCTCTGTGTTTACAGGTCCTGGTTAGGGGGATGTGCCTACAGGTCCTGGTTAGGGATAATATAAAAGTGTGTTCTCTGTGCCTCTGTGCCTACAGGTCCTGGTTAGGGATAATAAAGTGTGTGTGTTCCTGGTTAGGGATTTGTGTTCTCTGTGCCTACAGGTCCTGGTTAGGGATAATATAAAGTGTGTTCTCTGTGCCTACAGGTCCTGGTTAGGGATAATATAAAGTGTGTTCTCTGTGCCTACAGGTCCTGGTTAGGGATAATATAAAGTGTGTTCTCTGTGCCTACAGGTCCTGGTTAGGGATAATATAAAGTGTGTTCTCTGTTTTACAGGTCCTGGTTAGTGGGATAGGGATAATATAAGTGTGTTCTTTGTGCCTACAGGTCCTGGTTAGGGATAATATAAAGTGTGTTCTCTGTGCCTACAGGTGTTCTCTGTGCCTACAGGTCCTGGTTAGGGATATAAATATGTTTACAGGTCCTGGTTAGGGATAATATAAAGTGTGTGTGTTCTCTGTGCCTACAGGTCCTGGTTAGGGATAATATAAATAAAGTGTGTTCTCTGTGCCTACAGGTCCTGGTTAGGGATAATATAAAGTGTGTGTGCCTACAGGTCCTGGTTAGGGATAATAAAAGTGTGTTCTCTGTGCCTACAGGTCCTGGTTAGGGATAATATAAGTGTGTTCTCTGTGCCTACAGGTCCTGGTTAGGGATAATATAAAGTGTGTTCTCTGTGCCTACAGGTCCTGGTTAGGGATAATATAAAGTGTGTGCCTACAGGTCCTGGTTAGGGATAATATAAAGTGTGTTCTCTGTGCCTACAGGTCCTGGTTAGGGATAATATAAAGTGTGTTCTCTGTGCCTACAGGTCCTGGTTAGGGATAATATAAAGTGTGTTCTCTGTGCCTACAGGTCCTGGTTAGGGATAATATAAAGTGTGTTCTCTGTGCCTACAGGTCCTGGTTAGGGATAATATAAAGTGTGTTCTTTGTGTTTACAGGTCCTGGTTAGGGATAATATAAAGTGTGTTCTCTGTGCCTACAGGTCCTGGTTAGGGATAATATAAAGTGTGTTCTCTGTGCCTACAGGTCCTGGTTAGGGATAATATAAAGTGTGTTCTCTGTGCCTACAGGTCCTGGTTAGGGATAATATAAAGTGTGTTCTCTGTGCCTACAGGTCCTGGTTAGGGATAATATAAAGTGTGTTCTCTGTGCCTACAGGTCCTGGTTAGGGATAATATAAAGTGTGTTCTCTGTGCCTACAGGTCCTGGTTAGGGATAATATAAAGTGTGTTCTCTGTGTTTACAGGTCCTGGTTAGGGATAATATAAAGTGTGTTCTCTGTGCCTACAGGTCCTGGTTAGGGATAATAGAAAGTGTGTTCTCTGTGCCTACAGGTCCTGGTTAGGGATAATATAAAGTGTGTTCTCTGTGCCTACAGGTCCTGGTTAGGGATAATATAAAGTGTGTTCTCTGTGCCTACAGGTCCTGGTTAGGGATAATATAAAGTGTGTTCTCTGTGCCTACAGGTCCTGGTTAGGGATAATATAAAGTGTGTTCTCTGTGCCTACAGGTCCTGGTTAGGGATAATATAAAGTGTGTTCTCTGTGCCTACAGGTCCTGGTTAGGGATAATATAAAGTGTGTTCTCTGTGCCTACAGGTCCTGGTTAGGGATAATATAAAGTGTTGTTCTCTGTACAGGTCCTGGTTAGGGATAATATAAAGTGTGTGCCTACAGGTCCTGGTTAGGATAATATAAAGTGTGTTCTTCTGTGCCTACAGGTCCTGGTTAGGGATAATATAAAGTGTGTTCTCTGTGCCTACAGGTCCTGGTTAGGGATAATATAAAGTGTGTTCTTTGTGTTACAGGTCCTGGTTAGGGATAATATAAAGTGTGTTCTTTGTGTTTACAGGTCCTGGTTAGGGATAATATAAAGTGTGTTCTCTGTGCCTACAGGTCCTGGTTA
The DNA here is from genome assembly GCA_029692085.1 of Gymnothorax javanicus. NCBI lineage: Eukaryota > Metazoa > Chordata > Actinopteri > Anguilliformes > Muraenidae > Gymnothorax > Gymnothorax javanicus. Next base: position 160,228,434 of record CM056196.1, read on the forward strand.
GGGATAATATAAAGTGTGTTCTCTGTGCCTACAGGTCCTGGTTAGGGATAATATAAAGTGTGTTCTCTGTGCCTACAGGTCCTGGTTAGGGATAATATAAAGTGTGTTCTCTGTGCCTACAGGTCCTGGTTAGGGATAATATAAAGTGTGTTCTCTGTGCCTACAGGTCCTGGTTAGGGATAATATAAAAGTGTGTTCTCTGTGCCTAAGGTCCTGGTTAGGGATAATATAAAGTGTGTTCTTGTGCCTACAGGTCCTGGTTAGGGATAATATAAAGTGTGTTCTCTGTGCCTACAGGTCCTGGTTAGGGATAATATAAAGTGTGTTCTTTGTGCCTACAGGTCCTGGTTAGGGATAATATAAAGTGTGTTCTCTGTGTACAGGTCCTGGTTAGGATAATATAAAGTGTGTTTCTCTGTGCCTACAGGTCCTGGTTAGGGATAATATAAAGTGTGTTCTCTGTGCCTACAGGTCCTGGTTAGGGATAATATAAAGTGTGTTCTCTGTGCCTACAGGTCCTGGTTAGGGATAATATAAAGTGTGTTCTCTGTGCCTACAGGTCCTGGTTAGGGATAATATACAGGTCCTACAGGGTTAGGGGATAATATAAAGTGTGTTCTCTGTGCCTACAGGTCCTGGTTAGGGATAATATAAAGTGTGTTCTCTGGCCTACAGGTCCTAGGGATAATATAAAAGTGTGTGCCTACAGGTCTCTGTTCTCTGTGCCTACAGGTCCTGGTTGGGGATAATATAAAGTGTGTTCTCTGTGCCTACAGGTCCTGGTTAGGGATAATATAAAGTGTGTGTTCAGGTCCTGGTTAGGGATAATATAAAGGTCTGTGCCTACAGGTCCTGGTTAGGGATAATATAAAGTGTGTTCTCTTTGCCTACAGGTCCTGGTTAGGGGTTGTTTACAGGGGATAAAGTGTACAGGTCCTGGTTAGGGATAAATAAAGTGTGTTCTTTGTGTTTACAGGTCCTGGTAGGGGATAATATAAAGTGTGTTCTCTGTGCCTACAGGTCCTGGTTAGGGATAATATAAAGTGTGTTCTCTGTGCCTACAGGTCCTGGTTAGGGATAATATAAAGTGTGTTCTTGTGCCTACAGGTCCTGGTTAGGGATAATATAAAGTGTGTTCTCTGTGTTACAGGTCCTGGTTAGGGATAATATAAAGTGTGTTCTCTGTGCCTACAGGTCCTGGTTAGGGATAATATAAAGTGTGTGTTCTCAGGTGTGGTTGGGGATAATATAAAGTGTGGTCCTACAGGTTAGGGATAATATAAAGTGTGTTCTCTGTGCCTACAGGTCCTGGTTAGGGATAATATAAAGTGTGTTCTCTGTTAGGGCCTACAGGTCCTGGTTAGGGATAAATAAAAGTGTGTTTGTGTTCTCTGTGCCTACAGGTTACAGGTCCTGGTTAGGGATAATATAAAGTGTGTTCTCTGTTACAGGTCCTGGTTAGGATAATATAAAGTGTGTTCTCTGTGCATACAGGTCCAGGTCCTGGTTAGGGATAATATATAAAGTGTGTTCTTTGTGCCTACAGGTCCTGGTTAGGGATAGGGATAATATAAAGTGTGTTCTTTGTGTTTACAGGTCCTGGTTAGGGATAATATAAAGTGTGTTCTCTGTGCCTACAGGTCCTGGTTAGGATAATATAAAAGTGTGTTCTCTGTGCCTACAGGTCCTGGTTAGGGATAATATAAAGTGTGTTCTCTGTGCCTACAGGTCCTGGTTAGGGATAATATAAAGTGTGTTCTCTGTGCCTACAGGTCCTGGTTAGGGATAATATAAAGTGTGTTCTCTGTGCCTACAGGTCCTAGGGATTATGTGGATAATATAAAGTGTGTTCTCTGTGCCTACAGGTCCTGGTTAGGGATAATATAAAGTGTGTTCTCTGTGCCTACAGGTCCTGGTTAGGGATAATATAAAAGTGTGTTCTCTGTACTACAGGTCCTGGTTAGGGATAATATAAAGGTGTGTTCTCTGTGTTCCTGTGCCTACAGGTCCTGGTTAGGGGATAATATAAAGGTGTGTTCTCTGTGCCTACAGGTCCTGGTTAGGGATAATATAAAGTGTGTTCTCTGTGCCTACAGGTCCTGGTTAGGGATAATATAAAGTGTGTGTGTTCTCTGTGCCTACAGGTCCTGGTTAGGGATAATATAAAGTGTGTTCTTTGTGTCAGGTCTGGTTAGGGATAAATATAAAGTGTGTTCAGGTAACAGGTCCTGGTTAGGATAATATAAAAGTGTGTTCTCTGTGCCTACAGGTCCTGGTTAGGGATAATATAAAGTGTGTTCTCTGTGCCTACAGGTCCTGGTTAGGGATAATATAAAGTGTGTTCTCTGTGCCTACAGGTCCTGGTTAGGGATAATATAAAGTGTAACAGGTCCTGGTTAGGGATAATATAAAGTGTGTTCTCCTTACAGGTCCTGGTTATGGATAATATAAAGTGTGTTCTCTGTGCCTACAGGTCCTGGTTAGGGATAATATAAAGTGTGTTACAGGTCCTGGTTGTGTTTACAGGTCTTTGTGGTGCAGGTCCTGTTAGGGATAATATAAAGTGTGTTCTCTGTGCCTACAGGTCCTGGTTAGGGATAATATAAAGTGTGTTCTCTGTGCCTACAGGTCCTGGTTAGGGATAATATAAAGTGTGTTTCTCTGTAGGGATAATATAAAGTGTGTCCTACAGGTCCTAGGGATAATATAAAGTGTGTTCTCTGTGCCTACAGGTCCTGGTTAGGGATAATATAAAGTGTGTTCTCTGTGCCTACAGGTCCTGGTTAGGGAAAGTGTGTTCTCTGTGCCTACAGGTCCTGGTTAGGGATAATATAAAGTGTGTTCTCTGTGCCTACAGGTCCTGGTTAGGGATAATATAAAGTGTGTTCTCTGTGCCTACAGGTCCTGGTTAGGGATAATATAAAGTGTGTTCTCTGTGCCTACAGGTCCTGGTTAGGATAATATAAAGTGTGTTCTCTGTGCCTACAGGTCCTGGTTAGGGATAATATAAAGTGTGTTCTCTGTGCCTACAGGTCCTGGTTAGGGATAATATAAAGTGTGTTCTCTGTGCCTACAGGTCCTGGTTAGGGATAATATAAAGTGTGTTCTCTGTGCCTACAGGTCCTGGTTAGGGATAATATAAAGTGTGTTCTCTGTGCCTACAGGTCCTGGTTAGGGATAATATAAAGTGTGTTCTCTGTGCCTACAGGTCTGGTTAGGGATAATATAAAGTGTGTTCTCTGTGCCTACAGGTCCTGGTTAGGGATAATATAAAGTGTGTTCTCTGTGCCTACAGGTCCTGGTTAGGGATAATATAAAGTGTGTTCTCTGTGCCTACAGGTCCTGGTTAGGGATAATATAAAGTGTGTTCTCTGTGCCTACAGGTCCTGGTTAGGGATAATATAAAGTGTGTTCTCTGTGCCTACAGGTCCTGGTTAGGGATAATATAAAGTGTGTTCTCTGTGCCTACAGGTCCTGGTTAGGGATAATATAAAGTGTGTTCTCTGTGCCTACAGGTCCTGGTTAGGGATAATATAAAGTGTGTTCTCTGTGCCTACAGGTCCTGGTTAGGATAATATAAAGTGTGTTCTCTGTGCCTACAGGTCCTGGTTAGGGATAATATAAGTGTGTGTTCTCTGTTACAGGTCCTGGTTAGGGATAATATAAAGTGTGTTCTCTGTGCCTACAGGTCCTGGTTAGGGATAATATAAAGTGTGTTCTCTGTGCCTACAGGTCCTGGTTAGGGATAATATAAAGTGTGTTCTCTGTGTTTACAGGTCCTGGTTAGGGATAATATAAAGTGTGTTCTCTGTGCCTACAGGTCCTGGTTAGGGATAATATAAAGTGTGTTCTCTGTGCCTACAGGTCCTGGTTAGGGATAATATAAAGTGTGTTCTCTGTGCCTACAGGTCCTGGTTAGGGATAATATAAAATGTGTTCTCTGTGCCTACAGGTCCTGGTTAGGGATAATATAAAGTGTGTTCTCTGTGCCTACAGGTCCTGGTTAGGGATAATATAAAGTGTGTTCTCTGTGCCTACAGGTCCTGGTTAGGGATAATATAAAGTGTGTTCTCTGTGCCTACAGGTCCTGGTTAGGGGATAATATAAAGTGTGTTCTCTGTGCCTACAGGTCCTGGTTAGGGATAATATAAAGTGTGTTCTCTGTGTTTACAGGTCTGGTTGGATAATATAAAGTGTGTTCTCTGGATAATAATATAAAGTGTGTTCTCTGTGCCTACAGGTCCTGGTTAGGGATAATATAAAGTGTGTTCTACAGGTCCTGTGCCTACAGGTCCTGGTTAGGGATAATATAAGTGTGTGTTACAGGTCCTGGTTAGGGATAATATAAAGTGTGTTCTCTGTGTTTACAGGTCCTGGTTAGGGATAATATAAAGTGTGTTCTCTGTGCCTACAGGTCCTGGTTAGGGATAATATAAAGTGTGTTCTCTGTGCCTACAGGTCCTGGTTAGGGATAATATAAAGTGTGTTCTCTGTGCCTACAGGTCCTGGTTAGGATAATATAAAGTGTGTTCTCTGTGTACAGGTCCTGGTTAGGATAGATAAAGTGGTCTCTGTGCCTACAGGTCCTGGTTAGGGATAATATAAAGTGTGTTCTCTGTGCCTACAGGTCCTGGTTAGGGATAATATAAAGTGTGATAAGGTCCTGGTTAGGGATAATATAAAGTGTGTTCTCTGTGTTTACAGGTCTGGTTAGGGATAATATAAAGGTGTTCTCTGTGCCTACAGGTAATATAATATAAAGTGTGTTCTCTGTACAGGTCCTGGTTGTGCCTGCCTACAGGTCCAGGTTCTCTGTGCCTACAGGTCCTGGTTAGGGATAATATAAAGTGTGTTCTCTGTGCCTACAGGTCCTGGTTAGGGATAATATAAAGTGTGTTCTCTGTGCCTACAGGTCCTAGTTAGGGATAATATAAAGTGTGTTCTCTGTGCCTACAGGTCCTGGTTAGGGATAATATAAAGTGTGTTCTCTGTGCCTACAGGTCCTGGTTAGGGATAATATAAAGTGTGTTCTCTGTGTCTACAGGTCCTGGTTAGGGATAATATAAAGTGTGTTCTCTGCCTACAGGTCCTGGTTAGGGATAATATAAAGTGTGTGTTCTGTGCCTACAGGTCCTGGTTAGGGATAATATAAAGTGTGTTCTCTGTGCCTACAGGTCCTGGTTAGGGATAATATAAAGTGTGTGTTCTCCTGTAAAGTGTGTTCTACAGGTCCTGGTTAGGGATATATATAAAGTGTGTTCCTGGTTAGGGATCTGTGTTCTCTGTGCCTACAGGTCCTGGTTGGGGTATAAAGTGTGTTCTCTGTGCCTACAGGTCCTGGTTAGGGATAATATAAAGTGTGTTCTCTTACAGGTGTTAGGGATTATAAAGGTCCTGGTTAGGTCCTGGTTGGGGATAATATAAAGTGTGTTCTTTGTGTTTACAGGTCCTGGTTAGGGATAATATAAAGTGTGTTCTCTGTGCCTACAGGTCCTGGTTAGGGATAATATAAAGTGTGTTCTCTGTGCCTACAGGTCCTGGTTAGGGATAATATAAAGTGTGTTCTCTGTGTCTACAGGTCCTGGTTAGGGATAATATAAAGTGTGTTCTCTGTGCCTACAGGTCCTGGTTAGGGATAATATAAAGTGTCCTCTGTGTTTACAGGTCCTGGTTAGGGATAATATAAAGTGTGTTCTCTGTGCCTACAGGTCCTGGTTAGGGATAATATAAAGTGTGTTTCTCTGCCTACAGGTCCTGGTTAGGGATAATATAAAGTGTGGAGGTCCTGGTTAGGGATAATATAAAGTGTGTTCTCTGTGCCTACAGGTCCTGGTTAGGGATAATATAAAGTGTGTTCTCTGTGCCTACAGGTCCTGGTTAGGGAGTGTGTTCTTTGTGTTTACAGGTAAGAAATAATATAAAAGTGTGTTCTCTGTGCCTACAGGTCCTGGTTAGGGATAATATAAAGTGTACAGGTCCTGGTTAGGGATAATATAAAGTGTGTTCTTTGTTTACAGGTCCTGGTTAGGATAATATAAAATGTGCCTACAGGTGTTCTTTGGTTAGGGATAAGGTCCTGGTTCGGGTAATATACAGTGTGTTTTCTGTGTCTACTGGTCCTGGTTAGGGATAATATACAGTGTGTTGTTTGTGTTTACAGGTCCTGGTTAGGGATAATATAAAGTGTGTTCTCTGTGCCTACAGGTCCTGGTTAGGGATAATATAAAGTGTGTTCTCTGTGTCTACAGGTCCTGGTTAGGGATAATATAAAGTGTGTTCTCTGTGCCTACAGGTCCTGGTTAGGGATAATATAAAGTGTGTTCTCTGTGTTTACAGGTCCTGGTTAGGATAATATAAAGTGTGTTCTCTGTGCCTACAGGTCCTGGTTAGGGATAATATAAAGTGTGTTCTCTGGCCTACAGGTCCTGGTTAATAATATAAAGTGTGTTCTTTGTGTTTGCAGGTCCTGGTTAGGGATAATATAAAGTGTGTTCTCTGTGCCTACAGGTCCTGGTTAGGGATAATATAAAGTGTGTTCTCTGTGCCTACAGGTCCTGGTTAGGGATAATATAAAGTGTGTTCTCTGTGCCTACAGGTCCTGGTTAGGGACAACATAAAGTGTGTTCTCTGTGCCTACAGGTCCTGGTTAGGGATAATATAAAGTGTGTTCTCTGTGCCTACAGGTCCTGGTTAGGGGGATAATATTCTTTGTGTTTGCAGGTCCTCTCTGTGCCTACAGGTCCTGGTTAGGGATAATATAAAGGTGTTCTCTGTGCCTACAGGTCCTGGTTTAATATAAAGTGTGTTCTCTGTGCCTACAGGTCCTGGTTAGGGACAACATAAAGTGTGTTCTCTGTGCCTACAGGTCCTGCTTAGGGATAATATAAAGTGTGTTCTCTGTGCCTACAGGTCCTGGTTAGGGATAATATAACGTGTGCTCTCTGTGCCTACAGGTCCTGGTTAGGGATAATATAAAGTGTGTTCTTTTGTGTTACAGGTCCTGATTAGGGATAATATAAAGTGTGTGTGCCTACAGGTCCTGGTTAGGGGGATATATAAAGCTCTCTGTTTACAGGTCCTGGTTAGGGATAATATAAAGTGTGTTCTCTGTGTCTACACAGGTCCTGGTTACAGGGGTTAGGGATAATATAAAGTGTTTTCTTTGTGTTTACAGGTCCTGGTTAGGGATGATATAAAGTGTGTTCTCTGTGCCTACAGGTCCTGGTTAGGGATGGTATAAAGTGTGTTCTCTGTGTCTACAGATCCTGATTAGGGATAATATTAAGTGTGCTCTCTGTGCCTACAGGTCCTGGTTAGGGATAATATAAAGTGTGTTCTTTGTGTTTTTTCCAGGTCCTGGTTAGGGATAATATAAAGTGTGTTCTCTGTGCCTACAGGTCCTGGTTAGGGATGATATAAAGTGTATTCTCTGTGTCTGCAGGTCCTGGTTAGGGATAATATAAAGTGTCTTCTCTGTGTCTACAGGTCCTGGTTAGGGAGGAGAATCCGGGGATTAATTTCCGCTTCAACCCGCCCATAAACCGTAACTCCCTGAGCGGACACATGTGGCAGTTCGGCCCCTGGTCCCGCTGTTCAGCCCTGTGTGCTGGAGGTGCTGCGTTTCTCTCTCTTTCTCGACCTCATTCTCTTTCTGTCTATTTCTGTGCCTCTCTGTTTTTCTATATTTCTGCCTCTCTCTCTCTATCTCTTTCTCGCCTTCTCTGCTTTGTTCTCTCTCACTCCCACCCACTCTCTCTGTTTTTCTTACTTTTATTTTACCGTTTTCTCTGTCTCTTTTTGCTCTCAAATTCAAATGTAATTGTGCTTTATTGGCTGAACAAACATCAGTATAGTGCTGCCAAAACATCAAACAACTGCAAGCAGCAGCATGTCAAATTATTACAGAATATGACTTTGTTGTCATTAAAATATTTATCTGTCCTCTCTCGCTCCTGAGTATGGGGTGAAAACCAATCCTTCAGTGTATATACGTGTTACACATTTGTGTGTTACATTCCGATTTGCTGAGTGCAGTCAACAGACAGTGGTTTGCTCACATACACACATAAACACATGCTTGCGAATTCATGGACAACCCAATTCCAAAAAAGTTGCACTGCTGTGTAAATTGTTAATAAAAACAGAATGAAATGATTTATAAATCTCATAAACCCAAATTTTATTCACAACAGAATACAGACAACATATCAGATGTTGAAAGTGAGACATTTTGCCTTTTCATGAAAAATATTAGCTCATTTTGAATTTGATGGCAGCAACACATCTCAAAAAAGTTGGGACAGGGGCAACAAAAGGCTGGAAAAGTAAGTGGTACTAATAAAAACCAGCTGGAGGAGCATTTTGCAACTAATAAAGTTAATTGGCAACAGGTCAGCAACATGACTGGGTAAGAAGAGTATTTTAGAGAGGCAGAGTCTCTCAGAAGTAAAGATGGACAGAGACTCGCCAATCTGCAAAAAACTGCATCTAAAAATTGTGGAAAAATTTCAGAAGAATGTTCCTCAATGTAAAATTGCGAGGACTTTGAATCCACAGTACGTAATATCATCAAAAGATTCAGAGAATCTGCAGAAATCTCTGTGTTCAAGGGGCATGTCTGGGAAGGTCAATACTGGATGCTCGTGATCTTCGGGCCCTCAGGCGGCACTGCATTAAAAAAACAGGCATGATTCTGCACTGGAATTCACTGCATGGGCTCAGGAACACTTCCAGAAATCATTGTCTGTGAACACAGTTCACTGTGCGATCTACAAATGCAAGCTAAAGCTGTATCATGCAAAGAAGAAGCCATATGTGAACGCGATCCAGAAACGCTGCTGTCTTCTCTGGGCCAGAGTTCATTTAAAATGCACTGAGGCAGAGTGGAAAACTGTTCTGTGGTCTGATGAATCAAAATTTAAAATTACTTTTGTAAACCACGGACGCCGTGACGTGCGGTCTAAAGAGGAGAGGGACCATCCAGCTTGTAATCAGCGCGCAGTTCAAAAGCCTGCTTCTCTGATGCTATGGGGTTGCATTAGTGCCTATGGGGTGGGCAGCTTACACATCTGGGAAAAGATTATCAATGTTGAAAAGTATTTGAAAGTTTTACAACAACATATACTCCCATTCAGATAACATCTCTTTCAGGGAAGGCCTTACATATTTCAGCAAAACAATGCCAAACCACATACTGCATCCATCACAACAGCATGGCTTTGCAGTAGAAGAGTTTGAGTGCTGAACTGGCCTACCTGCAGTCCAGACCATTCACTACTAGAAAACATTTGGCGCATCATAAAATGAAAAATCCAGCAAAGATGACCGAGGACTGTTGAGCAGCTAGAATCCTTCATCTGACAAGAGTGGGACAACATTCCTCTTCCAAAACCTCAGCAACTGGTCTCCTCACTTCCCAGACTGTTATTAAAAGAAGAGGGGATACTAAACAATGGTAAACATGGCCCTATCCCAACTTTTTTGAGATGTGTTGCTGCCATCAAATTCAAAATTTGCTAATATTTTTCATGAAATGGTAAAATGTCTCACTTTCAACATCTGATATGTTGTCTATGTTCTATTGTCAATAAAATGTCAGTTTATCAGATTTGCTCTTTTTTGAATTCTGTTTTTATTTACATTTTACACAGCATCCCAACTTTTTTGGAATTGGGGTTGTACAAACACATGATTATATGCACAAATATACACTCGTGCAGACACGCCTGGACAGACATGCAGGTACTGTATGTGCTCGCATGCATTCATGTGTATACATACATGCACAGATACACACAGTAAGGGTTATTTACTGAAAGTATACAGTAGGTTCAGGAAAACTAAGTGCTGTAGCTATCGACGGACTGGAAACTGCGTGTGTGATGTGAGTTAATGATCCGTATCCACTTCCCGGATAAGTCATGATTCATTCTGTTCCACTGAAAATTTGTGACCGAAAACATGACCTCTGTTTGAGGAAAGCTGGCCCGTTCAGTGAGCTGGGCCCATGATGGCTCTGTGGGATTGCGGCTCGCGCTCCTGAGTGGCGGGGGGTTCAAAAAATATTCCAAAACTGGATGGAAACTCGGCAAAAAGCTGCAGTAACCCTTTGGAGACTTTGGGCCAAGTTCACTTAGACTTTTTGCAAAGTGCGAAACCTTTTACAGGGACAACATTGAGTATGGGCTTAACATGCAGTTACCAGGGAGGGAAGTGCATTTTGCGATTGACTCTCCATGCCTCTGTGAGGAGGAGGCATTTGAAATTTAACTCTTCATTCACTTGCGTTGAAAAAGTTTCTGTTAGTTATTTCTTTACTTGGTTTATCATTTTTAATGCTAATAGATCCAAATGTTTGGACACAAAAGAAATTCTCTTGCTGCTCTTACTCTTGTGTCGCCAGAGTCCTGGAGCTTTCCATAGAGCTACAGCTGGGAGTCTGATGCACAACAAAGTATTTGCCTCCTTTCCAATTTCTATTATTTATTTATTTTTTTTGCTTATGTTTCAAACTTGAATGTTTCAGGTCCTCAAACTAATTTTAGTGTTGAAAAAAGACTATCTGAGCAAACACTAAATGCAGTTTTCAAGTTATTTTACTTATTGGGGGAGAAACCTATCCAACTGTACCTGGCTGTATGTGAAAAGTCTATCAGTGTGGAAGGAGCAATTAAGCCTTTTCTCAGGCTCTGGGACTCCAGCGAACCACGGTGAGAGCCTTTATCTTCAGATGGAGAAAACTTGGAACAATAATGAACCTTCCCAAGAGTGGCCGGCTCACCGAAATTACTCCAAGAACACATCAACGACTCATCTAGGAGGTCAAAAAATAACTCAGACTAACTTCTAAAGAACTGCAGGCCTCACTTGCCTCAGTTAGTCAGTGTTCAGGATTCCACCATAAGAAAGAGACTAGGCAAAAATGGCATCCATGGGAGATCCGCAATGCGAAAACCACTGCTGACCAAAAGGAACACAAAGGCTCGTCTCATATTTGCCAAAAGAAATATTGATGACTGCAAAGAGTTTAAGATCATTTTTGTGGACTAATGAGTCAAAAGTGTAACTTTTTGAAAGACATGGGTCCCGTTACATCGGCCTTAAAGCTATCACCACATTCCACAATAATAACATTGTACTAACTGTCAAATATGTTGGTGGTAGTGTGATGGTCTGGGGTTGTTTCGCTGCTTCATGATCTGGGTGACCTCCCACAGTTGAATGAACCATGAATTCTGCTCTCAACTAGAAAATCCTGAAGTAGAGGGTCTGGTCATCAGTTTGTGACCATCAGCTCAAGCACAGTTGGGTTATGCGACTGGATAATAATCTGAAGACCGAAAAAAGTCCACCCCCGAACGGTTCAAAAAAAATGTAAAGTTTTGGAGTGGCCTTGTCAAATTTCTGATGTGAATCCATTGGAATTCTATAGCATGACCTTAAACAAGCACTTAATGCTCAAAAACACTTCAGTGTGGCTAAATTAAAGCAACTCTGCAAAGAAGAGTGGGCAAAAAAATTTCTCCTCAAGGATGTAACAGACTCTTTGACAGTTGTCACAAACTTTATATTGCAGTTATTGCCACCAAGGGGGCAGTTATTTTTTCACATGGGTGACGTAAGCTTTGAACAATTCTTTACCTTCAATAAATGAAACAATCATTTAAAAGCTGCATTTTGTGTTTATTTGCATTTTCATAGTCTTATACCAAAATTAGTTGGATGATCTGAAACATTTAACCCTTTGTTGCGTATGAACAAATTCCTCCAGTATGTTAAAATTAGATATCAAGTGTACGTTTGGGAAAATTTGTTGGGATTTGGTGCAATATTGTTTTTGGGAGGGGTACAAGAGGGTGGTAAGTCTGTCTTTATTTTTTTTTCAGGGTGTCTATGAGTGTAGATGGCATAAACCCCACTTAAATTATGTCCAAAATATTAGAAAAAATGCAACAAAGAGTTAAAAATGAAAAAATAATAAAAATATAAGAAGTTTGGAATGTGACAAATACACGACAATGCTGTGAAAAGTAACGTATCATTTGCTTTTACGGACTGTGGTGTGTTCGTGTGTATGACGCCGTGTAATTGTGGGAGATGTGGCATAAGCGTGTGATTTAGCATTAGTTTGTATGATGTGGAGGTATGTTATCTGTCTCCTCACAGGTGTTCAGATCCAGCAGGTTGTGTGTAAGAAACAGGCTGATCACTCTGTTGTGTACAACCACTTCTGCGACAAGAGGAACAAGCCCAAGGACAAGAAGCGGGCATGTAACACTGAGCCCTGCTCTCCCACGTTAGTGTCCGTCGCTCTATCCCCTGTGTAACTCTGAGCCCTGCTCTCCCTTATTAGTGTCTGTCCCTCTATCCCCTGTGTAACTCTGAGCCCTGCTCTCTCACGTTAGTGTCTGCCCCTCTATCCGCTGTATAACTCTGAGCCCTGCTCTCCCTTGTTAATGTCCGTCCCTCTATCTGCTGTGTAACTCTGAGTCCTGCTCTCCCACGTTAGAATCCGTCCCTCTATCTGCTGTGTAACTCTGAGCCCTGCTCTCCCACATTAGTGTCCATCCCTCTATCCGCTGTGTAACTCTGAGCCCTGCTCTCCCACGTTAGTGTCCGTCCCTCTATCTGCTGTGTAACTCTGAGCCCTGCTCTCCCACGTTAGAATCCGTCCCTCTATCTGCTGTGTAACTCTGAGCCCTGCTCTCCCACATTAGTGTCCATCGCTCTATCCGCTGTGTAACTCTGAGTCCTGCTCTCCCACGTTAGTGTCTGTCCTCTATCTGCTGTGTAACACTGAGCCCTGCTCTCCCACGGTAGTGTCCGTCCCTCTATCCGCTGTGTAACTCTGAGCCCTGCTCTCCCACGTTAGTGTCCGTCACTCTATCTGCTGTGTAACTCTGAGCCCTGCTCTCTCACGTTAGTGTCCATCCCTCTATCCTCTGTGTAACTCTGAGCCCTGCTCTCTCACGTTAGTGTCCGTCACTCTATCTGCTGTGTAACTCTGAGCCCTGCTCTCTCACGTTAGTGTCCGTCACTCTATCTGCTGTGTAACTCTGAGCCCTGCTCTCTCACGTTAGTGTCCGTCACTCTATCCGCTCTGTGACTCTGAGCCCTGCTCTCCCACGTTAGTGTCCATCCCTCTATCTGCTGTGTAACACTGAGTCCTGCTCTCCCACGTTAGTGTCCATCCCTCTATCTGCTGTGTAACACTGAGTCCTGCTCTCCCACGTTAGTGTCCGTCCCTCTATCCGCTGTATAACTCTGAGTCCTGTTCTCTCACGTTAGTGTCCGTCACTCTATCTGCTGTGTAACTCTGAGCCCTGCTCTCTCACGTTAGTGTCCGTCACTCTATCTGCTGTGTAACTCTGAGCCCTGCTCTCTCACGTTAGTGTCACTCTATCCGCTCTGTGAGCCCGTCACTCTAGTGTCCATCCCTCTATCTGCTGTGTAACACTGAGTCCTGCTCTCCCACGTTAGTGTCCATCCCTCTATCTGCTGTGTAACACTGAGTCCTGCTCTCCCACGTTAGTGTCCGTCCCTCTATCCGCTGTATAACTCTGAGCCCTGCTCTCCCACGTTAGTGTCTGTCCCTCTATCTGCTGTGTAACTCTGAGCCCTGCTCTCCCACGTTAGTGTCCGTCCCTCTATCCGCTGTGTAACTCTGAGTCCTGTTCTCTCACGTTAGTGTCTGTCCCTCTATCCGCTGTGTAACTCTGAGCCCTGCTCTCCCACGTTAGTGTCCGTCCCTCTATCCGCTGTGTAACTCTGAGTCCTGTTCTCCCACGTTAGTGTCCGTCCCTCTATCCGCTGTATAACTCTGAGCCCCCTGTTAGTGTCTGTCCCTCTATCTGCTGTTGAGTGTCCATCCGTCCCTCTATCCTCTGTGTAACTCTGAGCCCTGTTCTCTCATGCGTTAGTGTCCGTCCCTCTATCTGCTGTGTAACTCTGAGCCCTGCTCTCTCACGTTAGTGTCCGTCGTCCCTCTATCTGCTGTGTAACTCTGAGCCCTGCTCTCTCACGTTAGTGTCCGTCCCTCTATCCGCTGTGTAACTCTGAGCCCTGCTCTCTCACGTTAGTGTCCATCCCTCTATCTGCTGTGTAACTCTGAGCCCTGCTCTCCCACGTTAGTGTCCATCCTCTATCTGCTGTGTAACTCTGAGCCCTGCTCTCCACGTTAGTGTCCGTCCTCTATCTGCTGTGTAACTCTGAGTCCTGCTCTCCACGTTAGTGTCCGTCCCTCTATCTGCTGTGTAACTCTGAGCCCTGCTCTCCCACGTTAGTGTCCATCCCTCTATCTGCTGTGTAACTCTGAGCCCTGCTCTCCTCACGTTAGTGTCCGTCCCCTCTATCCGCTCTGAGTAACTCTGTGTCCGTCCCTATCTGCTGTGTAACTCCCACGTTAGTGTCCATCCTCTATCTGCTGTGTAACACTGAGCCCCTGCTCTCCTCACGTTAGTGTCCGTCCCTCTATCCGCTCTGTAACTCTGAGCCCTGCTCTCCCACGTTAGTGTCTGTCCCTCTATCTGCTGTGTAACACTAACTCTGATCCCTGTATAACTCTGAGCCCTGCTCTAGTTAGTGTCTGTCCCTCTATCTGCTGTGTAACTCTGAGCCCTGCTCTCCCACGTTAGTGTCCGTCCCTCTATCCGCTGTGTAACTCTGAGTCCTGTTCTCTCACGTTAGTGTCTGTCCCTCTATCCGCTGTGTAACTCTGAGCCCTGCTCTCCCACGTTAGTGTCCTGTCCCTCTATCCGCTGTGTGTAACTCTGAGTCCTGTTCTCTCACGTTAGTGTCTGTCCCTCTATCCGCTGTGTAACTCTGAGCCCTGCTCTCCCACGTTAGTGTCCGTCCCTCTATCCGCTGTGTAACTCTGAGTCCTGTTCTCTCACGTTAGTGTCTGTCCCTCTATCCGCTGTGTAACTCTGAGCCCTGCTCTCCCACGTTAGTGTCCGTCTATCCCTCTATCCGCTGTGTAACTCTGAGTCCTGCTCTCTATCTGTTAGTGTCCGTCCCTCTATCTGCTGTGTAACTATCTGAGCCCTGCTCTCCCACGTTAGTGTCCGTCCCTCTATCCGCTGTATAACTCTGAGCCCTGCTCTCCCACGTTAGTGTCCATCCCTCTATCTGCTGTGTAACACTGAGTCCTGCTCTCCCACGTTAGTGTCCATCCCTCTATCTGCTGTATAACTCTGAGCCCTGCTCTCCCACGTTAGTGTCCGGCCCCTCTATCCGCTGTGTAACTCTGAGCCCTGCTCTCCCACGTTAGTGTCCATCCCTCTATCTGCTGTGTAACACTGAGTCCTGCTCTCCCACGTTAGTGTCCGTCCCTCTATCCGCTGTATAACTCTGAGCCCTGCTCTCCCACGTTAGTGTCCGTCCCTCTATCCGCTGTATAACTCTGAGCCCTGCTCTCCCACGGTAGTGTCCGTCACTCTATCCGCTGTGTAACTCTGAGCCCTGCTCTCCCACGTTAGTGTCTGTCCCTCTATCCGCTGTATAACTCTGAGCCCTGCTCTCCCACGTTAGTGTCCGTCACTCTATCCGCTGTATAACTCTGAGCCCTGCTCTCCCACGTTAGTGTCCGTCACTCTATCCGCTGTGTAACTCTGAGCCCTGCTCTCCCACGTTAGTGTCCATCCCTCTATCTGCTGTGTAACACTGAGTCCTGCTCTCTCACGTTAGTGTCCGTCCCTCTATCCGCTGTATAACTCTGAGCCCTGCTCTCCCACGTTAGTGTCCGTCGCTCTAACCACTGCGTAACTCTGAGTCCTGTTCTCTCACGTTAGTGTCTGTCGCTTTATTTGCTGCACTTTGTCTCCACTTCCTCGTACATAAACTCAGACATCAGGTGACTATGTTGAGTTCTGCATACCTTGAGAATTATGCTCATTATCAAATCCTAACTACTAATGAGTGGGGGGCACTTTTTCTTTCTGGGCATGCATTTAGCTACCTGTAGTCTTTTGGCTTGGCTTTTTGGATGCAGTTTTACTTGTTAGCGTATGCAGCTGGAAACATTTGTCCGAGTAGTGCAGTGCCCTGTTTTAAACGTGCCTGTTTGGGACCGGCCGATTGCTTGGCCTCCAGTATTGCTGCTTACAGCTTTCTCAATAACCTCTCAGCTGCACCACTTCAGCTGGACACTGCGCTTCCTTGGGTCCTTAGTAATTCACCCCCCAAGTGTGAGGTCGATCAGATGAACAGTTGTCAAGAAACTCTGAGCACAGACATATGTGGAAACAGACAAAGGCTCCCTCCATTTGAGTTCGTAAGCTTACTAAGCAGTAAGCTGTTACAAAGACTTGGCTTTTCCAAAGTCTCTCTGCTTCCTAATGAGCTGCTGCTATGCTACGTTTGTGACATGCACCAGGCAATGTCTGTGTTACCCTCTTGACCTGTTTTGTCATTTGGCCTGAGTATAAACTGTAAGTATGTCTGCGGTGTTTTCTTTTAAACTCAATTGGAGAAGGTTAAGATTTATATATATATATATATATATGGGCCAGGCTCACGAAATGTGCGCCACCCCCCCCCCCGGGTACTGAAAAAAAAAAATGAAAGTACCCATAGAGCTTAGCTGTGAGTGGTTTTTTAATCTATAGGTGTTGTGGGATTATATTCCAAAGCCGTGCGACGGCGACGTTTTTCATTTTTTCGTGGTACCTGGTCAAAGTTGGGTCCCTCAACTCATTTTTGGGCCGGGTTTCTGCCTTAGTTTCAAGACATGCATATCTTCTAAAGCCTCATTGTTATGATTCTAATCTGTTCTGTCATGATTCTGCCATGTTTGTTATGATTCTGCCACTCCCTGTTATGTTTATGATTATGTCTGTTAGGTTTTGCCATGTTCGGTTTCGTTTTTGTACTTTGCCATGTTTTCGTTTTTGCCATTCCCAATCCACTATTCTGTTAGATTCCGGTCCATGTCTTTGTTCATGCCCTGCATTGCACTTTGTCTCCCCTGTCTGGTCTCTTGTTAAGTTACAGCTTCTCCCCAGTCCTGCGTGTCACATGCTTAGGTGATTTCATGGTTTCTGGGTTTCAAACATTCCTTCCAATCTCGTTTGCTTCCTTCGCCTCTCCTTTTTCTATATTACTAACCAATACTAACAGTTTGTTGTTTTTGTTAAAGTTACTAACCCAAACTAACATTGTATATAATACTAACTTACTAACGAGCACTAGGGATTGTATAGCTGCACTTACTAATTGATTAACAAGCTCTCAGCACTCGCCCTGTTCTAGTCTCCGCCTCTTGCCTGCACTTAGTCTTTGCTGCAATTCAGCAGATCCTCTGCACCTGCTCCACTCTGTCCTACCTCTCATTTTCTGTGCACATTAGAACTCCCTAACCAGAGCTGTATGTTTTGTCATAGGTTGTCTCGTGTTCCCTGTCCGCGTTTTGGCTTTTGCCAATTTCATGTGATTAGGTTCTCCCTCATGTTCCCTCCTTTGTAATTAGTCTGATCCTCATCACCTGATCCTAATCATAGCATGTGACTTCCCTTGAGTGTATTTAAGCTGTCTTCTCACTGCAGTTCCCCGTCAGAACGTTTCCTCTTGTTTACCTGTACTGCTATCTTTCGCCTTGCACTCATAATGTTAATCTTCTGACTGGACCGCCCGACTTACGATTTTTGGCTCTGCTCTTCTGTACTATTGTCTGCATCTGTTTTTGAACCCTTTTTTGCCCGACTACGAGTTTTTGTGTTTGCTGCCCTGGTAACGGTTTGGATTTCGCCCTCTGGATTTTGGCTTTTGCTTCTGTCAATCCTGTGCCTTTGTACCGAACCTGTTTTTTGCCCGACCACGATTACTGTGATTGCTGCCCTGGTTTTTCGACTTTTGGATTTTGTCCCTGGGATTGTGTTCTTTGGATTGTGGACTTTGTACTGTCGCCTCCTGCTCTGCGGGGGTTCGCCCCCTTTCCAATAAAATCCCATTTTACCTTCACTGCTCTACTCTCGCGTCTGGTTCCAGAACCGTACCTTACACTCATACATGCATAGATATCGCTATATCTTCTCAAAATGCCCTGATAGGTATAGAAGGATGGTATAGCTGATGGAAAAATGGTAAATAGGTAATATGCTTTTGGGATTGTCAACCCTGCCATGGCCCTGAAGTCGGGCTACGTTTTGCTTGCGGCCGCAAAATTGCTGTGCGAACTGCTTTCTAACACAATGTGTAAAATTAATTCAGGCAGCCCTATGCTCTCAGTGGTAATTGGATGTGATAAAGGTATATGTCTACTCTCTGAATACCAAATATCATGGTCATTGGTGGAATATTTGGTGAGTTATACGCATTTCCCTATACCCTTGCTCGTCTAAGTCAGAAACACGAAAACCTACTGTTTGCCTATAATCCATCCAGAGGCATATAACTAGTGATAATAAAGTTATTTAAGCCTCCAATCAGTGTTATAATTATATAAAAGTGATGTCCAGAGGTATATCACCTGAAATTAGAAACCCTACAGTGATTTTTTTTTCCCTCGGGATCCCATCGCTGCTGAAAAAAAGAAATTCTGGTCTGCAAATACCTGAAAAAATGTTATGAAAACCTTTATCAAAACTCAAAAATCTCCTAGAAACACTCCTTATGAATTAAAAGTATGTAGCCTCGGCAATACCAAGCCAGAACAGGTGTCTATTAGCTCAAAATATCGGTATATCGGTCAGAAACCGGATCTAAGTCAGAAACTGCGACTAAGTCAGAAACCCATCAAAGTGTACCAAACTCAACCTGACTGACTTGCTATTGCCATAATACTTAACTAATATATAGAATAAGAGTCTCAAGTTGGTAATTGATCACTTACCAATGGAAGATGCCAATTGTAGGCTGGTGGACAGGCTGCTTGACAGTTCATTTTTTTTTTAATTTTGGGTCCTAGGTTCCCCTAGCCTGAGCCCCGGGAGTTTTTTATGATGATTGCATGTTTCTGTCTTTTAGTTATTTTTATTTTGTTGTAGGTGTTGTCTGGTGTCCCCGACCACCTATGCACATTTTTTGAAGAAGTTTTTGACTGATTGGCCACCGATTGCGGCCACAGCGGCCGCCACACCCCGCGTCAGTTTCTGCCTGAGATTCCGGTTTCTGACTGAGAGCGTGGGCCAACGCCACCAACATTTTTCGATTAAATCTTCAAAAATACAAGTTGACTTGTTTAGAAAACACAATATATCATGTCCCCAACCACCTATGCATGTTATTTGACCAAGTTTATGACTGATTGGCCACCGATTGCGTCCACAGCGGCCGCCCCGCCCCGCATCAGTTTCTGCCTGAGATCCCGGTTTCTGACTGAGAACGGGGGCCGATCGGTCCGATGTCGGGCCTCCAACCGACGCCATTGTTATACAACCCTAATTCCGAAATAGTTGGGACAAAGTGTAAATTGTGAATAAAATCAAAATGCAATGACTTTCAGATCACATGAGCAAATATGTTATTTACTATAGAACATAGATAACATTTCAAATGTTGAAACTGAGACATTTTACATTTTCATGCACAAAATGAGCTCATTTTGTGGATAAAATTGTAGAATTTATCAGTTTCAATATTTTCTATGTTATCTTTGTTCTACTGTGAATAAAATACTGTCTGGTGTGATTTGAAAGTCATTGCGTTTTGATTTTATTCACAATTTACACTTTGTCCCAACTATTTTGGAATAGGGGTTGTATTTTCGATCAAATCAGCTAAAATACATGTTAACATGTCAAACCAACATGGAATATCATGTCCCTGACCACCTGTGTAACGACTGGGGCCACATTTGGCCGAATACGCCCGGTTTCTGCCTGAGATGCTCGGGTTTCTGACTTAGAAATCTAAGGCAGAAACCCTAAGTCAGAAACCAACCAAAATGCTTCGCGCGCTGTAGCTATGTCGTTATTCAATAAATAATTCATCTAAACAGTGATTTCCACTTTGATTTAGGCCAACAACAATACCTGAATTGCATTTGGCTATATCTTTTACAGTTTTTTATATATACATCTTAGTCAGAAACTTTTCTTAAAAAGGTCATTTTTTTTGGGGACACAAAAGTCCCACTCAATCCCTGTAGGTTGGAGTTTTTTTGTTTTTTTTTTGCCCTAATGCACCATATATTTGCTTCATCCTGAAGGATTATTAGGGTGTCGGGACCTTTTTTTATTTTTCTAGAGTGCTAAATGTAAAATCTAAGTCAGAAATCAGTACCTTGTGGACAATTTATTAAATGTCACCACAATACACAAAACGACGATAGGGACGTATGCTGACTGTCAGACATAGCCTACACATGTCTATTATGCACAGAAAAAAAATAAATAAATAGAACACACTTAAATATAAAAAAACAAAAAGTGCACTATTTAACTTTTTAGATGGACATCAAAAAAATGCCATTTTTGGCCACTTTTCCGACTGTAAGGGCAAAAAAGACAGGGAAATATTTATCGCAGACCTACAAAAGCGGGGTGTTCCAAGTTTCTCTTGGTGAGCTCTATCCATTCATGGTGGTTCTGGAATGATCTAAGCAAAATATAAGATTTGCTAGCCTGTGGACACATTAAGGGGGGGGTGGCGCACATTTCGTGAGCCTGGCCCATATATAAAACAAGCTATTAACTTCATAATGTCAAGACCCAGATGATAATTGTAATACCTAATGGGCACCTGCCATTATAACATGCTAGTATGACCGAGTCTCGGTTTGAACTCCTGCAACCAACTTTCCATTCCGACCTCAAAGAAAAATGTTGAACTGTTTCTGAAAGGCAGGGTCAGTCCGGGAAATGTCATCATTTCTTGCTGAAAAGATCATTTAGAGGTTCTCGCTGAATTTTAACTCAGGGTAGGGTCTTGTCTGACCCTGAGCACCACAGCAGGGTGCTGACATTAAGTATTGTAAATGATCTAAAGTGCCCATCAGACCTGTTTTAATGCCTCTCCTCTGGGACATTCCACTCAGAAATAAAAACTGAATTGTCCTGAAAGAAAAGTACCATGCTGGCTTAAATCCAGCCTCCCCTGTGTTAGCCTCAGAAGGAAAACATAAATTTGCGCGCTCTGAAAACCGTTCATGCCCGCGCTGGGTGATCTGTGTTCCTGTGTGAGCATCAGTCCAGGACACGGAGCAGAGACGAAGACCTTCGCATGTAGTTTTAGTTTTTCATGGGCCTAGACGCCTTCGGCAAATTACTCTCATGTGGCTGTATGGATGTTGTTATTTCAGTACAGAACGTTTCACATGTGAAAAAATTAGAAGGCATTCGGAGAGCGCATAACCTCTGTCGTTCTGAAATTCCTTAGCAGAGGAAGTCTGATTGAGATTTTTCAGTACGTGAAGAATTCATAGAAATCAATCATCTGACAGCTGATGTAGGTTTTAGCGTCACGTGACACCGGTGCTCGACAGTGCTGTCTTTACACGCATAGAAATCCTTTCAGATCCTGGGTCAAGGATATTAGTCGGATCTTCAACAAATTTTAATCACTTCCTCCATAGTGCAGCATCTGTCAACACACCAATTTCATTGACATCCATCCAGAACTTTTTGAGATGTCCCATTAACTGACGAACAAACAAACAGACGTTGGTGAAAACATATTACCTCCATGTGGAGGTATAATAATACACAAAGTGTACTGTTTGTAAACTTAAATCATAATCAAGAACTTGTTATAAAACAATCCTCAGGTGTATGTCAGGGTATTGTTTCTTCTCATTTTGGTCTGTATGGGTGCGTCTGTATGGATGTATCTTAAAGACATTGGGTTTAAATCAGGTCTGGAATGAAAGGGGGAAAAAATACTGGTGATTTAAAAAGGGAAATGACGTTCGAATTGCGTGATTGGGGAAAGACGAGCTACGCGGTTTTGCATGTCGAATTAGCTCTATTTAATGTTGGCTACGGCTGTGAATTGGCTTGGCATGTAACAGAAGGGGAGGATAACCTTAGTTTCTTTGCCCAGTGTCTGCTGTACTGTTTGCGGCCAGAATACAGGCTGGCCCAAACTCTGTTCCCTGGTGTACCTCCAGGGAGCTCGGGTTCTGTAAAATTACTTAACCAGCAAGTCCTGATCCTCCTTATCAAATTTAGCTCTGTTTCAGGACTTGCTTGTGTGTGCATGTGCACGCATGTGTGTGTGTGTGTGTGTGTGTGTTTTTACACGTACATATGTGTGAGTATGTGTGTTGTACTGAGCCTTTCTCTCAGTTCAGTTCTGTTGAACATGCTTTATTGGCGGCACATCTGCAGCACGAGTCAGAGAGGAAATCCCTCTCACTCTCTTTGTCTTCCCATCCTCTCTCAAATTCAAATTCAAAATCTCTGTTGGCGTGACGCATTCAGCATGCGTAGCCAAAGCATTGGAGAAACAATACATTGTCCTCAAAGCACGATGAAATATGTGAATAATGAATGAATGCGAAATACATTCACCCTGTTTACCTCTCTCTACCACATCTTCTCTGTACTACTCAGTCCCTCACTCGTTCTTGACTTATCTCTCCTTCCTCCCTCTCCCTCCCTCTCTCTCTCCCTCCCCCCACCCTCTCTCCTCCCCCACTGTCTCTCAGGTGGTGGGTGGGTAACTGGTCGGACTGTAGTCGCTCCTGTAATGGCGGTCTCAGGACCCGGGAAGTTCTGTGTAAGCGGAAGATCTCCCCGATGGAGGAAAAGGTTCTGGATGATTCCGCCTGCACCCTCCCCGGGCCCCCCCTGACAGACCCCTGCAACAACCACACCTGCCCCCCTGAGTGGCTGGCTCTGGACTGGTCCGAGGTAACCTGCCATCAGCTCCCCCCATCTGAATCTCATGATGGATCTTCCCGTAATGATCTCAGTCACAGTCCTGCAGCTGGACCTGTTTGTATCATAAAAATTTAACTGAAATACACATAATTAATCTCAGGTTTCCGGCAGATTTTGCGGTCCAGTATCACACTCAGAAATTTATTTTCACACATTTTTTCAATATTGACATTATCCTTCCTCATTTTTACTTGCATGTCTATTTTACAATTTCCTAAAAACATTAACTTGTTATAATAACAATAACATTCAAATTTAATGACTCGCTGTAATTTTCTCAATTCATGTTATGACTCCCTAGAAAGCTGCTGTTCATAATCCGCGGATCAAAAAAATAAGTGTGATCCACAAATAAAACAAATGTCAGTGTCCTTGATACCCTACGTATGTCATTCATGTACAAAATAAACAGTTATGGACCCAATACCAACCCCTGTGGTACCCCATTAGTCATATTTAAATGTGTTGATTTGTAATCCCTCATTTGTACATACTGCTGCCTGAATCCTATGTAGCTTTTCAACTATTTTAATACAACCCCTCTCACACCATACCTTTCCAATTTATTTAGTAACATATATATCACATTTCAAAATGTGCTTCATAAATAAAGATGACTTGACATAAAGGGTAGTGTTTGTGATGTCATGGTGATAATTCTATTCTTTATATATCTCTCACTCATAAACTCTCCCTTACTTCATATCCTTCCCCCTTGTACCTCTTTTCTCTCTCATTGTCTCTCCCTCTCCATCTCTTTCTCTCCCTATCTCTCCCCTGCAGTGTTCTCCGAGCTGTGGCCCAGGTTTCAGACACCGGGTGGTCCTGTGTAAGAGTGGAGACAGTGGGGACACTCTGCCTGACTCTCATTGCCCCAAGCAGGGCCGCCCCACCACCAGGGTGCGCTGTAACCTGCAGCGCTGCCCTCCACCGCAATGGGTGACTGGGCCCTGGGGAGAGGTGAGGGAGCTGTGTGTGTGTGTGTGTGTGTGTGTGCGCGCGCGTGTTTGTGCGTGTGTGCACACGCGCGCGCGCATCTGTATGTTTGCGCGCGTGTGTGTTCGTGCGCGTGTGTGCGTCTGTGTTTGCGCGCATGTGTGTGTGTGCGTCTGTGTGTGTGTGCGCGTGTGTGCGTGCGCATGCATGCATTTCTCTGTGTGTATGTGTGTGTGTGTCTGGTAGTGCCGCTCTTATGGTATCCTCTGTGTTTGTTTGTGTGCGTGTGCGTGTGTGCGTGTGTGTGTGTGTGCCAGTGCTCCTCGAAGTGCGGTCTAGGTCAGGAGAAGCGCTCCGTGCAGTGCCTGACACGTACCGGTCAGCCGTCCAATGAGTGCCCTGAGGCCCAGCGCCCCGCCTCCATGCAGCAGTGTCAGAGCAAGTGCGACATCACCGGCCCCACAGACAGCCCTGAAGGTGAGAGGTCAGGGGTCAGGGGTCAGTGCACCTGCACCAGAGAGTTAGTGTGTACCCTGGCCAGATGTTCAGGTTCTCATCTGTAGTGGGAAAGGCCAGGCCCTGCAGTGTGAGGGGACATTCTGTAATGCCCCTGTTACCCCCGAACTGCGCCTCTCGCAGCCGCACAGACGGGACAGAGACGGGCTCTGATTTATCAGCTGAGGGTTCAGTGTCTGGAGACTTTACTGACTCCTGCTCTCCGCATGTGGGGATGGTTAGTCCTGCACAGAGTCCGTTTAACCCTTGGAGCCCTGAGATCACAAATAAGTCAAACAAATGTTTTTCAGGGAGCATAACTCTGCAGATTTCACAATCAGTATTGGTAATGGAAAGTAACAGACTGCTTACGGAAAAAAAAAAACATTCCAGATTAATCTCCATTCTCTTCTTTGCTGTGTTTTTTCTGTGTGTGTACAGAATGCAGAGATGTGAACACAGTGGCGTACTGCCCCCTGGTGTTACGGTTTAAGTTCTGCAGCCGGCCGTACTTCAGGCAGATGTGCTGTAAAACGTGCCAGGGCCACTGACCTCTTCATCGCCTGCCTGCTCTCCTCCCTGCGCCCGTACCCTCCGTCCCAGCTGCGCATTCCAGTGGGAGAGGAGCCTTCTGGGAAAGCGCAGGGGGAGGGAGAGCGGGAGAACCACACTGCTGTCTTTACTCTACACACATAAAACCTTTCAGAGAGGGAGCCCTGATCCTGGATCAGTTTGTGCTGGTATACTGCTGAATCTTATCCATTTGGAGCTGGTAGACAAATCTGATCCCAGTTCAGCAGCCTGATGCACTTAAATGTTTTCAGGACACAGGTCCACGTGTCTGACTCCAGAGTGCGTTCTGTGTTTGGCTGGCGTGACGCAGCTGTGAATTCCTGACTGTGTTTCAGATATTTGTGTCGACTCCCAGAGTGTCAGTCTCTCCTGGACTGACCAAACCAAAATCCCAACCTCAGTCTGACACTCCAAGTCTCTTTTATGCGCTCTCCACACGCTGAGATGTTCGATTTACAAAAAAATTTATGTCGAGATTTCACACTTGTTGTGTAACTTCTGTGCGACTGTACTCATTAACTGGCCTGAGAAATGTCAATGTTACTTGAGAAGTTATGTGACACATTGTTGGGATAGTTGACATTATGTTGCTCAGTAAATTCAACTTATATTTTTTCAGCATGCTGTACTGATCTTAGAGCTTCTCCCAGGACTCTGTAAACCCCAGATAGTGTGGTGGACTCGATTGTTTTGTGGAAACTGATGACCTCAAAGAACCTGTGTAAGCCAACTTAGTGATCCTGTGTTCACAGCACTTAAAAACGTGGTAGGAATAACTGCTACCTTAAGTTCTTTTCGCACCGTCCATACAATGCCATTAAGTTGGCTTACATAATTTTTTGAGGTGATAGGTTTCCACAAAACATGTGAGATTGCCACTCTATCTGGGTTTACACTGCAGCCTTGTTTGCCAATCCAGTAAATATTTCCCAACAAAATCTAATGTACTACATGATTACATATTAATGTTGTAGCTGTGCTTTTTCACACTTTCGTCAGTCCTCCTGTCGGTCTGTCCGGCCCTTCACACACGTTTTGTTTTCAGGTCAAACATCAGCCGTCCCGTGGCAGGGGATCTGAGTACTTCATGCTTGTTTTGTTGAGGAGTTTCCAGATCGCAAGCATCTGTGGGCCTCATTGAACCTGGGTTCAGCTGAGCCATAATGTCTGCTGATCGGGTTTGGGGTCTCAGAGGTGTTATGAGGGAGTCACACCGAAAGAAGAGTACTCTTTTGAGGGCGATTTTGGTCATTGTCTGTAGACGAGTGGCTCAGGTGCTTGGAGTAAGTCTGCAGGTTGTTGGTTCGAGCGCCAGCGTAGTGTCAGTATCTTCAGTGCAGCTGGCGGGCGCTTGAGCGAGGCTCCCATTGGTCCACGGGGGATTGGTCTGATCAACTGTTAGCTGCTTTAGGATAGCTGTAATATAAAGTGGGCAGAGACCTCGCTGCACTAACGCTGCGGTGATCCGGGGAAGATGTGCGTCTTCGTTCTGGTCTCTGTTACCCGTAAACTGTCCTACCGCTCCCCAATTATCACCGTTTACATGCCACGCTCTTGCCTCTGAAATGCACACCGCGAGGTCCCTTTAGCTGTCTTAAAATGTGTGTAACACAGCTATGTCATATAATAACATTGCTATTAAACTGCTACCCAGACACCCTCAGCACAATGATTCGTAGCTGCCTGACCAATGCCAAAATTCTGCTGTAGGGGGCAGTGTAACATCTTTGTGGATGTCCGAATTCTGAGACTCATTTCAATTCTTCCAACCTGTGTAAAGTAAGTTTATTATCACAGTTTTAGTATTTTATTGTTGTTCTTTTAGGTATCATATATTGCAAAAATCATGAATTTGTTTGCTCTGGGTCTTCAAGTGTCAAGCCATTGACACGAGAAAAACCCAGGTCATCCCCAGCCAGGAAATCAAAACCCCACTCCCTCTCTGATTACACGTGGGTTGTGGCTTTATGGTGAACACAAATATCTGCTCTCATTTTCCACTCAAAACAAAATGGTTGCTTCATTTCATAGTCACTGGGGGAAAAGTTTTGCTCTCGTAATGCACAATGATTTTGCTTGTAATAGCAGAATCGTCAGTAGTAGTAGGTAAGGGTGGTGGTTACTTGGCCGAATATGATCACCCTTTTACTCATGGTGCTTTGTAATGGTGCTATTTTACATCAATATTATTTTTATTAGTTACTGTTTTTGTTCTTTAATGTATGTGGTCTGCTTGAGGTCAGGGTTGACCATGTTCACATTTGACTAAAACATCAGCGAGTCTCCCTGATATACGAGGAGGATTCTGGGGATGTTTTAGTCCGTCCAAAACTGGTCTCACTCGGACGGTTCGCCTGGTGGTTTCTGTGGACAAACCTCTCCGCATTTATGTCGGTATCAACAACTCAAAACTCCTGCTGAAACCAACTGGTTAAGGAAATTCACACAAATAAATATTTGTGTAATTTAACTGTTTACAATATAAGCTATAAATCCATTTTTTGCATTCTGTGGAACTGCAGAAAGCTGGTGACCAGCGCAGAACCAATATTTTTCTCTGTGCAAATGTGATGAGCAGGTCTGTGTGTTGTTCTTAGTTACTCATAGAGATGTGTACTGTGTGTCCAGTTATGAGAATGCCTTTGACCCTTATGTACATCAGTCGAAACCAAACGAATATAAATAAAAGAACTGTAAATACACACAGCGCTTAGATTGTGCTTCTCTTTCTTTGGTTATTTTCAGTTGCGGTTTCTCCTCTTATTATTTTAAAATGGCTGCTTGATTGTGTGCGCTCTTCCTAACCTGTTCTGGCAACAGGACCAAGAACCTGCACTCTGGGTCATTTCACATCTTTCCAGTGAGTGAATGCGTTTGCAATGTCATAAATATGAATGTTCCCGTGACCTGTAATGTTTTATTTCAACAAAGGTAAATAGGGGCGCCCCGGTGGCTTATTGGTCTAAGCGCGCGCACCGTAAAGGCTGTGGCCTTCCTTTGGCGACCTGGTTCGATTCTGGCTCGGGTCATTTGCCGTATGTCTTCCCCATTCTTCTCCCCAACTTTCCTGTCTCTCCCTACTGTGTGACTATCAAATAAAGGAGAAAATCCCAAAAAAAAAATTCTTTAAAAAAACAAAGGTAAATAGGATGTTTTCTGCTGATGGCCGCACGGCAGAAAATTTCCAGGACAGCCTTAGCACCTAAATCCAATTCTTTACATGATTAATTGTGACTCCAGGTCAAAGTCGGGCGGCTACTGTGGATTCTCGGTCACATCGTCGCCGCGGCATTTGTGGAGATTGTTATTGTGGACGCTGTGCAGGCCACAGATTTCAACTGATTCTTTTGATATTCAGTGATGGCATAAGTCATGGTTGAGTCACAACACATATCAATTTTGGTAGCCATGGCAACGTAATAAAACTTTCCAACCTGTCAGTCAAGTGTAGAATAACTACCAATCCGATTGCCTTATCTTGCTAAGGTCCTGCCTGCCCTGACAGCGCCGCCATATTGTCCCACATGAAATGCAGTCATTAGCAGCGTGTAATGGGCAAGGTGTCTGACTTATTTGAAAATAGTTCTTGGATGCGCTCGGGGAACGTGTAATACTGACGAAAGATACCCTGCCAAGCTACAGGGAGCTCAATTAATCCTTTTCCAAAGCCAAAATGCAGGTGGAAAAGTGTTTGCGATGGATTAAGGCACGTGGAAAGCCTAACACGCAACTCAATGTGAATAACACAAGGCTGTTTGCTCGAAGGTAAGCAAGTGAAATTTTTTGCCAACATTGTTGTTAACATAGTATTGTTTTTCTCTAGCGGACTTCTGCACACAGTACTAGATGTAGCTACAAACCAGCAGCTATTCTGCTTAGAGCATGATTCCCTTCATGCCACCCAGCACAGGCATTCGCAGCAATAGATAATATAAAACATGTAGCCAGATAGTGAAGGATTTTGTTACAGTATGATCTCATGTGCTTAAAGGGCATCTAAAGTCGATTCTCAGACGGGACGTTGAACGTCCAATATTTACAAACGAATCACTTGCTTTTGCTGACATCTTGCATTGTCACATGACCAATTTCATTCATGTAAACCAATGTTTTGTGTACATGCGTAGATAATCCTTCTATTTTGGTTCGTTTGCACAGGTGCGGCTTGCTGACTGGCTGATAAACAAAAACAATGGGAATAGACTTTAGATGCCCTTTAACGTGAGAAAAGCTGGCTAGCTAACTAGCCAGCTGACTAGCTACAGTTGGATTGATCTTGGCCGAGATAAGTAAAGTTAGCTAGTTGGCGAAATTGGTTTGGGGGAAACATTAGAATAGTAACTCGATTATGTCTAATGTAGCTAGTTTAAGGGATAGCTGCATTTCGTAATATGATTAATTACAAAGTCTAGCTAGCGTATTGCCTGACTCATGGCCAACTGACATTAGACTGCATACTGGATCCATTGTTATTTTTTGCTCAATGATGGCAACAAACGTATGAAAACTGCTTACCCTGCTTTACTCCTGCAGTACAATTCCTCTATTTTGCCCCGTTTGATTTCAATGTGCAGTTTATTGGGAGATCGGCTCTTATGCACTTCACGGTTACTCATGTATCTCCACCCGTTCTGTTAAAAATTTTATGTCATGGGAATATCCTTGCGTGAAATAGTTAAGGCCTCTGTGCAAGACTTTGCCGGACAAGTCGGACGCATTCAGTACCGAAATACGGCAAATAAACCGCAATATTTTTGGGAATATGCGCCAGTGAGTGGAGCTCTGCTGAGCTTTTGTCAATGTGGAACTGAGCTGCATAGTTTGGGGTCTTAGCAACAGTAACTAAGGGGGCGGAGCTGGTCGGAGTAAGTCGGAAAGGTCCATTGGCCAAATGAAGCACAATTTCATGCTGCAAATTGTGACATTTTCAACAAAATGTGAATAGGGAACAAGCGGGCACTCAGCAGTGTTAGACCTTAACGCCGGTTTTCATTTTGGGCCGACAATTTTCTGGGTGAGTCGGTCCGGTGGGCCGACAGCATTTTTTAGCCGCGAAATCGGCTCCACTGAACTGGAACATCTCCGAGTCCAGCTCACTCTGTCTGTCCGTCATTATGGCCAATGACGCCACCTCGAGTAAAGCCAGGCAGCGTATTTTGTATTTACACCGCAGCGAAGGGTTCGCTCAGGATTCTAACCTAATGAGCATGCGCAAAGGGCTCGCAATGGACAGCGATCCGTTATTTCGCTTACTTAGCTATAAAGTTCGCTAGCTTAGCAAGCCAACAGTTCTATTTGACGCATGAAAGTCAGTAGGAAAAAGGTGAATAGCCATTATTTTGCGAACTAACTTAGCTAGAGTTGAATCGCAAGCATTAGCTTGCTAGCTGCCATCAAAATGCACCAAATAAAAAAAATTTTGCCGACGGACGCTGACTAAAGAAACCCAGATTAAAGGTTAGAAATTATGCCTTGCCGTAACTAACTTCAGTTTAGCCAGGTGAGACTATGCTAATTTGTTATCTACTGCAAGATCTAACATACTTAGACCGGCTTACCTTGCTAGATATCAAGTTTTGCGACAAGTACCAATTTACATGAATAGCCACGCATCTTTGGCAAACATTAGTTCGCGTAAAAACAGCAGCCAGCGAATGAGCTGATCAGTCTCCGTAACAGACCGAGCAACACAGCTAATTCATGACTACTTACTAATCTGACACGGGGCAGAACTTTGCTCCTTTATTCGCAATTCTCGTCGTTAATCAGACTAATTAAGAAGCGGAATAATTGCAATTCACTGTTTTGATTTATTTATATGCACCGCAAATAGCTAGCTGAGCAGGCGAACTAGCTTTCTAGCCTTGCAAGCAAGTTTGTTGGTTTATTTAGTAAACGTTGGAAAGCTAGAAAGCTTTTTGCCGACTTTGCTTCGGTGCATGTAAATGCTGGGTAGCGAACTAAATGGCGAAGTAATTATTCGCCGTTATCCATTGATTTCTTTGCATCACATACACGGCCATAATCGCGAGAGAAACCTTTGCGGAGATTCACCAGGTTGCAATTCTGTGTGAACCCGTCTCTGTGCTGTAAATACAAAATATGCTGCCAGCCATCTATTCACGCGATTTAGCGAGTATTCGAACTTCGCATCAATTTATGCGACTGAACGGGATTCAATACATTTGCTAAATATTGGCCAGTGAAAATTCACTTTACTTTGTTGACCGAAGGTTCGAGTTCGTCTTTTCGTGTATGAAAGTCAATAACGGAGATATTTTTGCAATGTTATCTAGCTCCGTCTTACTCTTGACCAAGAACATTATATAATTGTGTACAGTTGACCTAGATAGCAAGCACCTCCGCTTAGCATGGCGAAGCGAGCGGGAGGGTGAAAGTCGTGGCTGGGCAAAGAAGAACCGGCAAAAAGAAAGATGGTGAAGGGTCTCAGATTTATGTAAAGGAGAAGAGAAAAAGGCTCTCCCGAAGGGGGAGCGAGGGTATTGTAATCGGGTCCGTCTGTCTGTCTGTCTGTACGCATATCGAGGGTTTGGAGCACAATGGTTATATGTCCATTTTGGAGGTTTTGAGGAAAATTGATTTTTAGGTTTCCAAGTGTTCTATTAGATCAGGTATTTTATATTATTATTTTTTTTTTTTTACCAGTCACTCTATTTTGCTGCATGGTTCAAGAGTATATTGAACACCTAAGTTTTCATAGGAGTGTAACCGCAACATGATGGTCAAAATTGCCAAAAATGGACATGTCACCTCAGTGCTCCAACAATTCTAGCACACGATGTGACATAACACAATGGTGATTGGTTGAAGGTAAGTTTGTTTGCAGTGGAAGACAGACTATTCTGTAACAAAATTCATGTTTATTCATCAAAATGTCAATGTTGAATTCATTTAAACAGATTTTGTTGGACATGTCACAAAATGAAAATGTGAATTCTGATTAAACATGAATGCAGATGGACATATAGTTATTGTGCTCCACGGATTAGTTGATATGAAGCTGTGACGGGGTAAAAATCTCAAAACCACAAATTTTGGACATATAACCATGGTGCTCCAAACCCTCGATATCTTAAAAACTATTGGCACGATTTACATGAAACTTTCACAGCAGAAAGGTCCTACCCGTGGCTCGGCCCTCCTCTAACGTCAGACTGCTAGGTTAAAAATCAAAGTCACAAACAAATGTCAAAGGGGCGAGGGTTTGCAATCTGGTTGTCTTGTTGTCTGTTCAGAAGACAGCCTGCTAACTGCCTCAGCACTTAACTTTTAAAAATCCTGTCTTATGCCTATGATGCACAAGACCTCATCGTTGCTATATTCTGAGAAATAAATGTTTTGTTCATAAAAAGGTGTCTTTTTTTGGGTTTTGCATTTGAAAAAATCAGGGCTGACAAAAACTCAGCCGGGCTGACAGATTTTGGGGTCTGTCAGCCCAGCTGGCTGACAGCTGAAAAAGTAAAGGTCGAACACTGCTCAGGGGTGACATCCGTGCGGTCGCGGGGGACCGGACTGTCTAATTTCAGCCTCCTTCAGTTCTGAGAGTTTCTGTTGTAAGATAAGCGGCTCAGAGGTTAGCTGGGCTGAGGTACTTTAGGGTCTGGCTAATGGCTAATGAATTTTGATTATGTCAGTACTGCTGCCTACCACAGGGTGGCAGCGCAGTTCCCTGCCTCTGACATTGAACACGTAAGTGCCTCCCACTTAAAATGGAATCAGCACACTTACTGTGTGTGGAGTGCCACACTTTAGGTGTTATTAGGTGGAGTTGTTTTCATTCACTCGTTTGAGAGATTGTAGATTGAGGGCCCGTGACCACAAATCAAGGTGGAGCTCGAGTCAATCGGCCACGCGAGTGTCAACAACAGATAAGTGTTAAACGGTTTAAAAGAGGTGTGGCTTTCCTCCCCAGCACGACTGCTCTGAGACTGAAATCATCTCAAGAGTCTCTGCACCTGCTCTTTCTCAGCAGTTGTGTGTGCAGACAGTACAAATATGCTCTCATAAGCTATAAGATTATTGTATATAATAAATAAACTTTGGGTGGATGCGATGTGAAATGGAAGATAAGTGTTGCAGGTCTGGTGGAGAGAGAGGGAGGGGAGGGGGGGAAGGTTCTTGTTTCGCTGCACGGTGATCTGTGGGACGATGAGGAAGTGGGTGTGCAGGGTGTGCAAAGCCTCATCCGCTCGGCGAGTCAGACGCTACCTCTCGATCTCCACTCTCGCCCGCGGGCGCCGATGGCATCGCTCTGAGGATCTGTGGAGACACGTCCCAAACTCCAGGAGCTTTACTGTGACCGGGCGAGGAGGCGACCCAGGGAGCACCGCAACGCCGTCACCATGGTAACGCGCCTCCTCCGCCCGCTCTCTCTGCTCCTCTTCCTCAGGCGCGCACTCATCCTGAGCCTCCTTACTCCTCTTCTCCTGCTCTGAGCTCTTCGCCACTGGAAGACCGACGCCTCTCACATCGGCTCTATAATGTGATCTGAGTGCCTCTTTACAGCAGTGCTGTGTGACCCTGTTCCTGGAGATCTGCAGTCCTGTGGGGTTTCACTTTAACCCTAACAAAGCTCACCTCATTCAAGCGATGGGGGTCTGGCTGGGGTCCTTATAAGTGGAATTAGAGAGTCAAACTGAGTTTGAACAGAAATCTACCCCTTTTTAGATCTTCAGGAACAGGGTTTGGCTGCGTTGATCCAGAGCATTTGAATGATCTGAACAGTCTTCTGAGGAGTTCAGCTGGTAGTTATTTGCATGTTCTGAAAGCATCGAAACACCTGCAGTGCAAAGGTCTAACAGATTAGGAGACCCTTTAAACCAGACCTGCTTGCGGCATAGACAAGGTGCTCCAGCATTAGTTGAACAAAAATTGGTCTTGAGACTTGGGAAACTGCGCTCACATCGGTTAGTATTATCAGTGATGCATTAACCTAAACTAACTGTGCTGATACAAAACCAGCTTTGTGTGCGTAACCAGAGTGACATTTAACATCAGGCATTTCTTCCGCATTTTCAGCTGTAAAGTTGCGCTGAATGTTGATGGTGTTCATTCATAGGTCAGGGGCCTGTTTCATTACCCCATTTGGTCAATCCAGGCTGTTACCTGCTAACCGAAATTCCATCAGCATATTTGAAAAACTGTACCATGCAGATTTCTTTCAGTGAATCAGCCGACTTAATTTAAACGACATCGACCAAATCAGGTGGAAGGAAACAGAGAACAACTGATAAGTCAGCAGTTCTGTGCCACATAGACTGAGGAAAATAGTTCATATTTCAAAGATAAATAAACAAATAGTTAACAGATAATAGAATAGATGAAATAGCGAGTAAATAGATAGATAACATAGTTAATATTTCAACTCCTACAATTTTGAATGAAGACCCATGTTTTGTTGAAAGTCCACTCTGACAGTGGTGCTGTTAACTGCAGAAGGCATTCTGTGGTCGCTGGACCCGGCGGATCCTGCTGGTGCTGGTGTGACTGTGGGATGCTGTGGATGCTGATTTGACGGCGAGACGTTTGGGATGTCGGGGGAGGATCCGGAAGGGTCTGAATTAGAGAATAAGGGGCTTCCCGTCTCCTCGGTTGCAGTTCCGCCTTCTGCTCTTACCAAAGAGCCGCTTGTGAAATGAGCCGTTTGGAGTAGCAGTGTGAGACGGGTGCTGTTTATCCAAATCGCTGCGAGGCATTAGAGCGATATTAATCATCTCCACCCACTGACACACTGTCTGTGTGAGTGTGAGGGAGGGAGAGAGAGAGTGTGTGTGTCTGTGTGCATGTGTGTGTGTGTGTGTGTGTGTGTGTGAGAGTGTGCATGTGTGTATGTAAGTGTGTGTGAGGGAGAGAGTGTGTGTGTATGTAAGTGTGTGTGAGGGAGAGAGTGAGTGTGTATATGGGTGTGTGTGTGTGTAAGTGTGTGAGGGAGAGAGAGTGAGTGTGTGTGTGTGTGTGAGGGAGAGAGAGTGATGTGTGTGTGTGTGTGTGTGTGTGTGTGCGTGTGTGTGTGTGTGTGTGTGTGTGAGTGTGTGTGGGGAGAGAGAGAGAGTGTGTGTGTGTGTGTGGGGAGAGAGAGTGAGTGTGTGTGTGTGTGTGTGTGTGTGTGCGTGTGTGCGTGTGTGTGTGTGTGTGTGTGTGTGTGTAAGTGTGTGTGGAGGGAGAGAGAGAGTGTGTGTGTGTGTGTGGGGAGAGAGAGAGTGCGTGTATGTGTGTGTGTGTGTGTGTGTGTGTGTGTGTGTGTGTGTGTAAGTGTGTGAGGGAGAGAGAGTGACTGTGTGTATGTCAGGGGTCTCCAACCCTGATTCAACACACCTGATTCAGCTCATTAGCAGCTCGTCAAGATCTGTACCTGGGAAAGCAGGTGTGGTTTGCTTTGGTTGGAGTTAAAACCTTCAGGATGGTAGCTTTCCAGGAACAGGGTTGGAGACCGCTGGTGTATGTACATGTGTGAGGGAGAGAGTATGTGTGTGTGTGTGTGTGTGTGTGTGTGAGGGAGAGTGAGTGTGTGAGTGTATGCATGTGTTCATTCATGTGTGTGTGTGTGTGTGTGTGAGAGAGAGTGAGAGAGTGAATGTGTGCATGCGTATATGTGTGTATGTGCTTGTGTGTGTGCCTGTGTGTAAGTGCAGATATGCGTAAGCGTGTGTCTATAATTATGTGTGAAAAGTGTGTGTGCGTGTGTGTGTGTGTGTTTAGGGATGGGTGTTTGTCTGTATGTAGGGGCTGAATGATGCCATAATTCGTGCTGGGTGCAGTTGGTCGTCCGCGGTTTCTGTAAACTGTTCTTTGGACCTTTAACCTCAATGGGAAAAAATTAGTGTGACATCATGACTGAATTGTCACCATGGAGAGCCGCCATAATGGCTATAAACAAAACCGCTTGCTATGCGTCCTGCCATATGCAAGGAGAAACTCACCACTACGTCGTAACTTTATCCCTCATACTCGCTCGCATTTGCGCTTTCAATGATGAGGTTCTCTCAGTGGTGTTGTGTCGTCATTATGTGTCTCTATCTGACTGCATTTTCACCTCGGCTAATGAGCCTCGGCTCCTCTTAAAATAATTACAATCTGCTGAACAAGCTAACAGGTGCCATTTTGCATTTTTGTTTGTATCCATCCAAGGGCGGTTGCTACCACGTGACACTATGTTAGAGCGGAACTGATGAAATTGCCAATCTTCCCCATCACTCTCTACCATCATCAGTTCTGGAAAAACATGCAGACCTCGGTCAACAGCAAATGTGTGGGGATGAGCTGTCTTAGAAGATTGACTGAGTGACATATTTGGAAAATTTATTGTCTGACTAACATTATGACATTAATTCAGAAGGTCAGTCCTCAGATCATTTAGAAAATTGTGCACATTGATGACACACCTTATTTCAGAATTCATAAAAAACCTATTCATATTGCAATAAGGAAATATTTTATTTGTGAAGCCTATTTTAGCCTCCTTGTTTGGGTCTTTGTTAGTGTAAAGTTCGTCCTTGTGGCCAAGTGTGGTGCAGGAGTAGCCCCTGTGTCATTGTGCAGTGTGGTTAGTTAGGGCCTACTGCACAGGGCAGTGTCGGGTTAGCCTAAGTAACCAAGCTCAGTGTAAAGGGAGCCCCATGTAGCTGAGCACAGTGCAAGGTTTGGTCCCGTAGTCTCTGGTGTGAGGTTAGCCCTTGTAGCATGCAACAGTGAAAGGTTAGCCCTTTTAGCCTGGTGCAGTGTAAGGTTAGTTACTATAGCCAAGCACAGTGAGAGGTTAGCCCTGTAGCATAGCTCAGTGTAAGGTTAGCCCCTGATGAATAGCGCAGTGTATGGTCATGTCCTGTAGCATAGTGCAGAGCAAAGTTAGCCCCCGTACCCTAGCACAGTATGACATCAGGTGCGGTAGCATGTAGCAGTGAATGTTCAGGCCTTGCAGTTGGCGCAGTGGAAGCTGATGTCCTTTGGCACAGCGCAGTGCAAGGTTAGCCTCTGTAGCATAGAGCACTAATGTGTTTGCCTACCTGGCATCGTAGAATGCCCAGACAGCTCCTGTAGCCTAGTGCCGAGAGAGGTTAGCTCCTGTTACATAGCACAGTGTAAGGGTAGCCCTTGTAACCTTGCACAGCATAAAGTTAACCCCTGAAGCTGAGCTTAATAAAAGCTTGGACTTTCTAACCTTGTGCAGTTCAAGGTTAGCTCCTGTCGCCTCACGCAGTGTAAAGTTAGCCCTCATAGCCGACTGCAGTAAAAAGTTAGCCCTTAGAACCTTGTACAGTGCAAGGTTAGCTTCGTAGCTTAGCATAGTGAAAGGTTAGCCCCTGTAGCCTGAAGCAGTGTAAGGTTAGCCTTTGTAGTCTTTCATTGTAAAAGGCAAACCCAGTGTGAGGTTTAGCGCTTCATTTTATGTCACTACCGCTTGCTTGATCATTTCTTGTTTATTTAATCTTTGAGACAAAAGCTGGGTAAAAGCTAAAGATAGCATGGGTGTAAATAAATACTATTGATCATCATTAGTACCAAATCACAAAGCACAAGCATCATCAGCAATAGGCAGAGTTCAGGAAATCGTCGAAGTACAATTCAGTTCCAAAACACAATCCGGAAATTCATGGTTAAAAACAGGCAATGGTTTGTAATCTGGGAGACACAAAGATCAGAACAGGGGAAGATCCAAAAAACTGGGACGAACAGGTTTGTAGTGCTGTCGGCAACAGTGACAAAAGGGACGTTCACACCTACACGAAAAAAGTGAGATTTGAAAATCGATTTTTGGATCATGATGCCAATTTCGGTTTTTTTTTTTTTTTTTTTTTTTTTGCGAGTGTGGACGTAAAAATTTAACGTATTTTCGCGATTCACATCGCCATCAAATTTGTAGTAAGTCTCGCGCTTTTTCAGGAATTATCGCAAAAATTTTCCTTGCGCTGTGTGTGTGAACAGAATTGAGCGTTGAAACTCGTTTTTTTCAATCTCATGATTCAAAGCCGAATGTCAATATCTGGTACAGTATTCGTTTACTCAATCAGCTGTTTGCTTTGCATACGTAAGCAATACTCGAATGTTGGCCAGTGTATTTAATCACAAAACTGTGGTACTTTTTCCATAGCCCAGTTTGTGACTCATTTTTGATATTACCCTAGGATAATATCACTTTTGCAAAAATTCAATCGCTCCATCTGGCCAAACTAAATACCAAGTGTAGTGTTGGTTAAATCGGTATGGCTTAGCGCTGCAGCGAGCCAGCTAAGTGCCACTCTCTGAACTAAGTTATCTTTACTGAGCTGGCTAGCCAACATGCACAGACCTTTCCATAACCATCATGGAACTTTAGTTTGTTAGCTAGCAGTTGACTGTGACCCTTAAAACCATGGCTAGTTCAATCGCAATTGTTCATAACACAGAAACTGCCGGAGTATCACAGTCATGGAGTCAGCTCAGTGCTAACATAATGGGAAATAGCATTAAGGGAAGAACAGAAATTACGTTTGTTTTTTATTAAATTGCGTGATTCAGTTATGCTTGCTAAAGCTTGCAGCAAACGAAAAATGTACTCAACTCGTTTCATAGCTTTCATGTGGCACACCCACTCGTGTAAGCTCTTCTACATCTTAGACTGATCCAAACACAGGAGTATGATTTTTCCTCCCCTTGGCCCAATTCCAGTATAAATCCACTTAAAAACAAAGACAGCACAAAGCACATAGATGAAACAAATAATTAATTATTAAACAAAGCTCATAGCCGACAGAAGAACTGAGACCTGATGCCCAGGAATGTCGCATCTTTCATTTGATTGCTTTGGGAATAAGAGTAAACCTCAATGAAGAGCTTCTCATTTCAGGCTTTTAGAGAAAATTCAGGGGACCAATCAGCCCTGCGTAATCAGGAACACACACGTGGCCACAATAGCCTAGATGCTAAGTGAGCCAGCGAGCCGAATAAAGCGAACATGGTGGCATACCACAATGGAGAGACAGCGGAATCTGGGGTCATGAAATCATGGTCCTCAGCTGGTTTCCTGCCCTCCCTTTCCTTGGTCAGGTGTGTAGCCCATGCAGCCAATCAGAGGCACTAATTGTTCTGTTGATTCATAAATTACTTGGGGAAAAAAGAAAACCAGGTCTGGATTTGGATTCAACGTCCAGACTCAGTGATCCCTGCTGAGTTCGAAGAAACTGGAGACTGTAGAAATTATTCTCTTACTGAGGTTAGGAGGCTGGTGTATAAATTATTCTCACACTGAGGTTAGGAGGCTGGTGTATAATTTATTCTCATACTGAGGTTAGGAGGCTGGTGTATAAATCATTCTCACACTGAGTTTAGGAGGCTGGTGTATAAATCATTCTCACACTGAGGTTAGGAGGCTGATGTATAAATTATTCTCTTACTGAGGTTAGGAGGCTGGTGTATAAATTATTCTCACACTGAGGTTAGGAGGCTGGTGTATAATTTATTCTCATACTGAGGTTAGGAGGCTGGTGTATAAATCATTCTCACACTGAGTTTAGGAGGTTGGTGTATAATTTATTCTCATACTGAGGTTAGGAGGCTGGTGTATAAATCATTCTCACACTGAGTTTAGGAGGTTGGTGTATAAATCATTCTCACACTGAGTTTAGGAGGCCGGTGTATAAATCATTCTCACTCTGAGGTTAGGAGGCTGGTGTATAAATTATTCTCATTCTGAGGTTAGGAGGCTGGTGTATAAATCATTCTCAGACTGAAGTTAGGAGGCTGGTGTATAAATTATTCTCATACTGAGGTTAGGAGGCTGGTGTATAAATCATTCTCACACTGAGTTTAGGAGGCTGGTGTATAAATTATTCTGATACTGAGGTTAGGAGGCTGGTGTATAAATCTGGTGTATAAATCATTCTCACACTGAGGTTAGGAGGCTGGGTATAATTTATCATAAGGTTAGGAGGCATTCTCATTCTCACACTGTGGTTAGGAGGCTGGTGTATAAATTATTCTCTTACTGAGGTTAGGAGGCTGGTGTATAATTTATTCTCACACTGAGGTTAGGAGGCTGGTGTATAAATTATTCTCTTACTGAGGTTAGGAGGCTGGTGTATAAATCATTCTCACACTGAGGTTAGGAGGCTGGTGTATAATTTATTCTCATACTGAGGTTAGGAGGCTGGTGTGTAAATTATTCTCTTACTGAGGTTAGGAGGTTGTTGTATAAATCATTCTCACACTGAGGTTAGGAGGCTGGTGTATAATTTATTCTCATACTGAGTTTAGGAGGCTGGTGTATAAATCATTCTCACACTGAGGTTAGGAGGCTGGTGTGTAAATTATTCTCTTACTGAGGTTAGGAGGTTGTTGTATAAATCATTCTCAAACTGAGGTTAGGAGGCTGGTGTATAATTTATTCTCATACTGAGGTTAGGAGGCTGGTGTATAATTTATTCTGATACTGAGGTTAGGAGGCTGGTGTATAAATCATTCTCACACTGAGGTTAGGAGGCTGGTGTATAAATCATTCTCACACTGAGGTTAGGAGGCTGATGTATAAATTATTCTCACACTGAGGTTAGGAGGCTGATGTATAAATCATTCTCACACTGAGTTTTGAAGGCTGGTGTGTAAATTATTCTCTTACTGAGGTTAGGAGGCTGGTGTATAAATCATTCTCACACTGAGTTTAGGAGGCTGGTGTATAAATCATTCTCACACTGAGGTTAGGAGGCTGGTGTATAATGTATTGTCATACTGAGGTCAGGAGGCTGGTGTATAAATCATTCTCACACTGAGGTTAGGAGGCTGATGTTTAATTTATTCTCAGACTGAGGTTAGGAGGCTGGTGTATAATTTATTCTCACACTGAGTTTAGGAGGCTAGTGTATAAATCATTCTCACACTGAGGTTAGGAGGCTGGTGTATAATGTATTGTCATACTGAGGTCAGGAGGCTGGTGTATAAATCATTCTCACACTGATGTTAGGAGGCTGATGTGTAATTTATTCTCAGACTGAGGTTAGGAGGCTGGTGTATAAATCATTCTCACACTGAGGTTAGGAGGCTGGTGTATAATTTATTCTCACACGAGGTTAGTAGGCTGGTGGATAATTTATTCTCACACTGAGGTTAGGAGGCTGGGCTGGTGTGAGGTTAAGGCATTATTCTCACACTGAGGTTAGGAGGCTGGTGTGTAATTTATTCTGATACTGAGGTTAGGAGGCTGGTGTATAAATCATTCTCACACTGAGTTTAGGAGGCTGGTGTATAAATCATTCTCACACTGAGGTTAGGAGGCTGGTGTATAAATCATTCTCACACTGCTGTTAGGAGGCTGGTGTATAATTTATTCTCACACTGAGGTTAGGAGGCTGGTGTATAAATCAATCTCACACTGAGGTTAGGAGGCTGGTGTATAAATTATTCTCACGCTGAGGTTAGGAGGATGGTGTATAAATCATTCTCACACTGAGGTTAGGAGGCTGATGTATAAATCATTCTCACACTGAGTTTTGGAGGCTGGTGTGTAAATTATTCTCTTACTTAGGTTAGGAGGCTGTTGTATAAATCATCCTCACACTGAGGTTAGGAGGCTGGTGTATAATTTATTCTCACACGAGGTTAGCAGGCTGGTGTATAATTTATTCTCACACTGAGGTTAGGAGGCTGGTGTATAAATTATTCTCACACTGAGGTGAGCAGGCTGGTGTATAAATCATTCTCACACTGAGGTTAGGAGGCTGTTGTATAAATTATTCTCACACTGAGGTTAGGAGGTTTGTATTCAAACAATGTGTCATTGACTCCTGCCTTTATTTGCTTTCATCACTCATCTCCGTTTTGCAATCCGATTATTGGCTCAGCAGGATGACTGACATTGTTGAGAGTTAAACCCGTATCCCCCGGCAATTCAAATCTCTTTGACATCACACTGTCTCTCTGGAGCATTGCAGCCAATCCACCACCTTGGCGGTAATGGAGGATGTTTTCACCAAAAGAGACCTCTTCAGCGAGACAGTGCTGATCCTTTGGTGTTGATGTTTCACGTTTCGCCTCTTCCCTTTCACGCAATAACTGCCTCTGTATAACATCATATAATCTCCATAAATACAATTTTGATTGTGCTTAAATAGTTTTGTATTATTTGATTTTAGGATAATTATTACGTAATATATAGCGTTATTGTTGCGAGACTCAGATGGACACCAGGCGCGAGACAGCAAGGCTTGGTTTTGAATATTTATTTAAAAATAAAACTAAACAGGCACGATGGCCAACAAAAAACTTGGCCCAAATGGTTGCAAAAATCTGACCAAGGAAAGCTTCAGAGCTGAAAAAGAAAAATACAAAACAGGAAAAATAAAAAGCCGCTAGAAACTCTAGGCAAGGTAACCAATAAATGAACTACGAAATGGCACAAGGCACATAAGAAATACAAAACGAGATCTACAAAACACTAGGCAAGACAATGAGCTAGAAATAGCAAGAAAACGCTATGGCAAGAACCGGGCATGAAACACTATGAAAACGAATGGCATGAAACGAGACTGTGTCTGCCAGCCAACTCCAGCCTCTCCCCAGATATAGCAGGAACAATCACGAGACAATGATGAGCACCTGTAGAGCGACAGAGAGAAACGAGATTGCATTATTACGAGACACAAGGACGAGAGAGGAAAAACAGCTGTGGCGTGACGAGACAATCAGAGCAGGTATTTGCTCTTTAAGAACATAAATGAGTGAGTTGCAGCACATAAGAGCCCAGTAAGACACTATGAACAATTAAAGTGTTAAACTAGATAATAGTAAAGCACCGGTAAGAATGTAGCGAAAGCAGGAAGCATGCGAGTTAAATCCCTGTCTAAATTAGTAATGGTTAGTACGTGCCTATCTAATGGAAACACCCCCCTGACTGATTAGTAGGTTGTTAGTAATAAATTAAAATAATTAACAAGCATGAAGACTAGGAAGCCCGGAAGGAAGAAACGTAAGAAAGAAGTTTGAACCGTAAGCCACTCCCGAATGTAGTGCGAGAAGTAAAACATGGAAACGACCATGCGGACACTGGAGAGGCGGATTGGCTGGGCAGACCGGACCTGGCGAGAAACAAAACATGGAAAATTAAAAAACATGAACAATAAACCATGATATGAGAAATGACTATGAATGATGAAACCTGGCATAAGAAACTGTTCAAACCCCGACCAGTGTTCTGGCAGAACGGCACAGAACCCTGGAATCACAACAGTTATTGTTATTTTGGTTCCGATGACGAAGTCAGTCACCGAATCACCGAAGTGAACATAAATTTTACATGCTGAAGAGGTGACTGAGGGCAAAAAGTCCTTGAAACAAGCAGAAAACTGAAAATGGCTGCCATACAGGCCTGGCAGAGCATCACCTGATGCATCCTTTTGATGCCTACTCGCCACAGCTTTCAATCAGTGATTCATACAAATGATCAATCCATCCATTATCTGCACCTCTCTTCCTCACTAAGGTTGCAGGGGAGCTGGAAACTATCCCAGCTGACTATGGGCGAAAGGCAGCTGTCCAGACCCAACCAGGACAGTTCGATAATCCATCACAGGGCGCACACACCATTCACTCACACACACATGTCTATGGGCAATTTGGAGTCTCCAAGTAGCCTGACATGCATGTCTTTGTACTGTGGTGGGAAACCGGAGTACCCGGAGGAAACCCACGCAAACACAGGAAGACATGCAAACTCCACACAGCAAGGCCCCAGGCTGGATTCAAACCCATAACCCTCCCATATTTCAATGATGCATTATGGGAAACCTTCCAAAATTTTTTGAAGTGCCGAAAAATGGAGGGGGGGGAGGTTACGTACAACAGGTGCTGTCATTTCTATACTTTTCATCAGACATGGATGATAACACCCTTAAATTACAACTGACAGTCTGCTCTTCAACCACTGGAGTTCTGTGCTAGTACAAAACCCAAAACCAGTGAAGTTGGCACGTTGTGTAAATCGTAAATAAAAACAGAATACAATGATTTGCAAATCCTTTTCAACCTATATTCAATTGAATACACTGCAAAGACAAGTTACTTAATGTTCGAACAGGTAAACTTCGTAATTTTTTGCAAATATTAGCTCATTTGGAATTTGATGCCTGCAACATGTTCAAAAAAAAGCTGGCACAAGTGGCAAAAAAGACTGAGAGAGTTGAGGAATGCTCATCAAACACTTATTTGGAACATCCCACAGGTGAGCGGGCTAATTGGGGAACAGGTGGGTGCCATGATTGGGTATAAAAGCAGCTTCCCTGAAATGCTCAGTCATTCACAAACAAGGATGGGGCGAGGGTCACCACTTAGTGAACAAATGCGTGAGCTGATTGTCGAACAGTTGAAAAACAACATTCCTCAACGAGCTATTGCAAGAAATTTAGGGATTTCATCGCCCACGGTCCGTAACATCGCAAAAGGTTCAGAGAATCTGGAGAAATCACTGCACGTGGAAGACAAGGCGAAAACCAACATTGAATGCTCGTGACCTTCGATCCTCAGGCAGTACTGCATCAAAACCGACATCAGTGTGTAAAGGACATCACCACATGGGCTCAGGAACACTTCAGAAAACCACTGTCAGTAACTACAGTTCGTCGCTATATCTGCAAGTGCAAGTTAAAACTCTACAATGCAAAGCGAAAGCCATTTATCAACAGCACCCAGAAATGCCGCCGGCTTCGCTGGGCCCAAGCTCATCTAAGATGGACTGATGCAAAGTGGAAAAGTGTTCTGTGGTCTGACGAGTCCACATTTCAAATTGTTTTTTGGAAACTGTGGACGTCGTGTCCTCCGGATCAAAGAGGAAAAGAACCATCCGGACTGTTATAGGCATAAAGTTCAAAAGCCAGCATCTGTGATGGTATGGGGGTGTATTAGTGCCCAAGGCATGGGCAACTTACACATATGTGAAGGCACCATTAATGCTGAAAGGTACATACAGGTTTTGGAGCAACATATGTTGCCATCCAAGCAACGTCTTTTTCATGGACGCCCCTGCTTATTTCAGCAAGACAATGCCAAGCCACATTCTGCACGTGTTACAACAGCATGGCTCCGTAGTAAAAGAGTGCGGGTACTAGACTG
Organism: Gymnothorax javanicus; assembly: GCA_029692085.1. NCBI lineage: Eukaryota > Metazoa > Chordata > Actinopteri > Anguilliformes > Muraenidae > Gymnothorax > Gymnothorax javanicus. Next base: position 160,273,346 of record CM056196.1, read on the forward strand.
GCCTGCCTGTAGTCCAGACCTGTCTCCCATTGAAAATGTGTAGCGCATTATGAAGCGTAAAATACGACAACGGAGACCCCGGACTGTTGAACAACTTAAGCTGTACATCAAGCAAGAATGGGAAAGAGTTCCACCGAAAAGCTTCAAAATTGGTCTCCTCAGTTCCCAAACGTTTACTGAGTGTCGTTAAAAGGAAAGGTGATGTAACACAGTGGTAAAAAGGCCCCTGTGCCAACTTTTTGCAATGTGTTGCTGCCTTTAAATTCTAAGTTAATGATTATTTGCAAAAAAAAAAAAAAAAGTTTCTCAGTTTGAACATTAAACATCTTGTCTTTGCAGTGTATTCAATTGAATGTAAGTTGAAAAGGATTTGCAAATCATTGTATTCTGTTTTTATCTACGATTTACATAATGTGCCAACTTCACTGGTTTTGGGTTTTGTATACGGAACACAAATTTTAAAAAATGTGTTATTGTCTGATAAATTATGGTGCTCAATGTATATCTCGCTGAAACTACATGTCATGAAATCATCACACAGGAATAAAATAACGTCAGCACAATATAACAAAAGTTTTACTTACATTAAGTACCCTAAATTAGCAGTGTCCTCTGTATACAATATTATTCATATCCTCCTTCCTACCATTTCCTTCCATTTATTTTGTTTGCTTCCATATATTTTCTCTTTATGTATTGGCACTTGATAATTTTCAATAGATTTTACTTCTTTTTTTTTACTGTAGATTTAAATTAACATCCTCAGTACAGTGTTAAGATACTCTCACATCTTTCTTTTACACGTCAAATGTGTCATCAAAAATAGATTTTAAAGTCACTTCAGGTTATCGCCAATTCAAAAAACACTTGGAACAAAATCAGAAATACATGATTTCTATATAAACTAAATTTACGGTATGAAACTACAGTTTAAATTTTATGCATTTGAGCTGCATCTAACTCCCTGGCAGTGGTTAAACCAGACACGGTAGTGATGCCTAGTCGATGATTTTTGCAAAAGTTTTCAGATGAGATGAGTGCGACTGTTGAACAGCATGTGGTTTATCTAGCTGCTGAGGTGGTCGAAGATACCCCCTGCACCGAGAGTTTTCAGACTCAGTAAGGGTATTTGTGGATGTGGTTAGCGATGTGCGAACAACATGCGCCACTGCAAATATTCCCTCTGTAATGAATTTGAAAAAAAAAAAAAGCCCTCAGCTTACATACAGATGAAGAGAAGTTGTCAGGAAGTTATCCAAAACTATGGTCGTTCTGGAGACTAGATGTGCCAACAGCTTAAACTAGCTACTAGCTTGATGTGTCATAAAAGCAGCTTGTCTGAAACCAACAAGAGGTGTCAAAAACAAAACATCTAAAACCACTAGAGGTGTGAAAAACGCTACAAATATCTATCAGAGGTGTCAAAAACTCATCTTAAATCAGCTGGATTTGCCAAAGATGCAGCGTTAACTAGCTTGATATGCCATTGACGCAGCTGGCCTAAAACCAATTAGAAGTGTCAAAAAAACAGCTAAAACCAGCCATAGGTGGCAAAGACAGCCTAAACCAGCTAGATGTCATAAAACACAATGAATACCAATTAGATGCATCACAAGCAGCAAGAAGTGTGAAAATACAGCAACACCAGCTCGATGTGCGATAAAGACAAATAAAACCAGCTGGAAGTGTATAAAAAAAACACTGCTAAATCCAGCCATAAGTGCCAGTGAGAAGCATTAAGAACACAGATTAAATCATCTCAGGTTGGATTAAAATGTGCAGAATGTTCAGTGTTAAATGTACTCTCACAGAGTACAATATACATGGCTTCGACTGGTCTTTGTACTCAGTTCACATTGAATTAATATTAATAGGATTACTCCACTAAGCAGTTGCAAAAACAATGACAAACGGCCAGAAAGGGAAAGGATTGCAACTAATAGAACCCAAACTGAAAGCAAATAGAATTTTATTTGTATAGCACATTTCATAAACATCTGTCGCAATGCACTTTACAGTACAACCCCGGCTTGAACCCTTCAAAAGCCAACCTGCAGCAATAGCAGCCAGGAAAAAGTCCCTTTGTGAACAGATAGGAGAAACCTTGGGAGGAACCAGGCTTAACAGGGGAAACACATACTTCTCTGACTGGCTCAGGGCATGAGTTTGCGATGACTGACATGTTCTATAAGTCATATACCAATGACAGTCACGGGTGAGGTGTCGAACTGGGTCGGGCCATAGACCGTGCAGCGTTGTTGGTGTAGACTGGGCAGCACATAGGCATCGGACTTTTGTGGTGCCATAGACTGACTGTCGATGTTGAGTACTGGGCAGCACTTGGGCGTTGGACTGGGGTGGAGATATAGACTGGATGCGTTTGTTGATGTAGGTTGGGCAGCACTTGGGCGTTGGACTGGGGTGGAGATATAGGCCGAATGGGTTTGATATTGTAGGTTGCGCAGCACTTGGGCATTGGACTGGGGTGGAGCCAGAGACCGGATGGGTTTGATGATGTAGGTTGGGCAGCACTTGGGCATTGGACTGGGGTGGAGCTATAGACTGGATGGGTTTGATGATGTAGGTTGGGCAGCACTTGGGCGTTGGACTGGGGTGGAGCCAGAGACCGGATGGGTTTGATGATGTAGGTTGGGCAGCACTTGGGCATTGGACTGGGGTGGAGGTATAGACTGGATGGGTTTGATGATGTAGGTTGGGCAGCACTTGGGCGTTGGACTGGGGTGGAGCTATAGACTGGATGGGTTTGATGATCTAGGTTGGGCAGCACATGGGCTTCAGACTGGGTTGGAGTTATAGACTGGATGGGTTTGATGATGTAGGTTGGGCAGCACTTGGGCGTTGGACTGGGGTGGAGCTATAGACTGGATGCGTTTGATGATCTAGGTTGGGCAGCACATGGGCTTCAGACTGGGTTGGAGTTATAGACTGGATGGGTTTGATGATGTAGGTTGGGCAGCACTTGGGCGTTGGACTGGGGTGGAGCTATAGACTGGATGCGTTTGATGATCTAGGTTGGGCAGCACATGGGCTTCAGACTGGGTTGGAGTTATAGACTGGATGGGTTTGATGATGTAGGTTGGGCAGCACTTGGGCGTTGGACTGGGGTGGAGCTATAGACTGGATGCGTTTGATGATCTAGGTTGGGCAGCACATGGGCTTCAGACTGGGTTGGAGTTATAGACTGGATGGGTTTGATGATGTAGGTTGGGCAGCACTTGGGCGTTGGACTGGGGTGGAGCTATAGACTGGATGCGTTTGATGATCTAGGTTGGGCAGCACATGGGCTTCAGACTGGGTTGGAGCTATAGACTGGATGGGTTTGATGATGTAGGTTGGGCAGCACTTGGGCGTTGGACTGGGGTGGAGATATAGACTGGATGCGTTTGATGATGTAGGTTGGGCAGCACTTGGGCGTTGGACTGGGGTGGAGATATAGACTGGATGGGTTTGATGATGTAGACTGAGCAGCACTTGGGCATTAGACTGGGGCGGATCTATGGGCCGCATGGGTTTGATGATGTAGGTTGGGCAGCACTTGGGCGTTGGACTGGCGTGGAGATATAGGCCGAATGGGTTTGATATTGTAGGTTGCGCAGCACTTGGGCATTGGACTGGGGTGGAGTTATAGACTGGATGGGTTTGATGATGTAGGTTGGGCAGCTCTTGGGCGTTGGACTGGGGTGGAGCCAGAGACCGGATGGGTTTGATGATGTAGGTTGGGCAGCACTTGGGCATTGGACTGGGGTGGAGCTATAGACTGGATGGGTTTGATGATGTAGGTTGGGCAGCACTTGGGCGTTGGACTGGGGTGGAGCTATAGACTGGATGGGTTTGATGATCTAGGTTGGGCAGCACATGGGCTTCAGACTGGGTTGGAGCTATAGACTGGATGGGTTTGATGATGTAGGTTGGGCAGCACTTGGGCGTTGGACTGGGGTGGAGCTATAGACTGGATGCGTTTGATGATCTAGGTTGGGCAGCACATGGGCTTCAGACTGGGTTGGAGCTATAGACTGGATGGGTTTGATGATGTAGGTTGGGCAGCACTTGGGCATTAGACTGGGGCGGATCTATGGGCCGCATGGGTTTGATGATGTAGGTTGGGCAGCACTTGGGCGTTGGACTGGCGTGGAGATATAGGCCGAATGGGTTTGATATTGTAGGTTGCGCAGCACTTGGGCATTGGACTGGGGTGGAGTTATAGACTGGATGGGTTTGATGATGTAGGTTGGGCAGCTCTTGGGCGTTGGACTGGGGTGGAGCCAGGACCGGATGGGTTTGATGATGTAGGTTGGGCCACTTGGGCATTGGACTGGGGTGGGACTGGATGGGTTTGATGATGTAGGTTGGGCAGCACTTGGGCGTTGGACTGGGGTGGAGCTATAGACTGGATGGGTTTGATGATCTAGGTTGGGCAGCACATGGGCTTCAGACTGGGTTGGAGCTATAGACTGGATGGGTTTGATGATGTAGGTTGGGCAGCACTTGGGCGTTGGACTGGGGTGGAGCTATAGACTGGATGCGTTTGATGATGTAGACTGGGCAGCACTTGGGCGTTGGACTGGGGTGGAGCTATAGACTGGATGGGTTTGATGATGTAGGTTGGGCAGCACATAGGCGTCAGACTGGGCTGGAGCTATAGATTGGATGGGTTTGATGTTGTAGGTTGGGCAGCACTTGGGCATCAGGCTGTGGTGGAGCTATAGACCGGTTGGGTTTGATGTTGTAGGTTGGGCAGCACATGGGCATCAGGCTGGGGTGGAGCTATAGACCGGTTGGGTTTGATGTTGTAGGTTGGGCAGCACATGGGCATCAGGCTGGGGTGGAGCTATAGACCGGTTGGGTTTGATGTTGTAGGTTGGGCAGCACTTGGGCATCAGGCTGGGGTGGAGCTATAGACCGGTTGGGTTTGATGATGTAGGTTGGGCAGCTTTTGGGCGTTGGAATGAGGTGCTGCTAAACATTGCACATTGTCCATGGTTTAGACCGAACGGCACATCGGCAGAAGGCCAAGTGATGACGACGGCAGAAGCTGGGTCGCAGCCTGCTTGGGGACTTGTGGCAGCCTCGCCATAGACATGGAGAGATAAAACAAAATCAGGGATCTAGTGACGACAGTGGGTAGCAACCGTGACGAAGTTTAGGAGTTCTAGAAACTGCTGACCTTGCTAGGAGCTTTCTGTAGCTGCATAGCTACTGGAACAGAGAGAGCGCATCAGTGCATTCATGAGAGAGTCGAGAAATCTACCCACTCATCAAGAGCCCCCTCCTCCCGAAAGGAAAGGAGGCACAGTTGTTGAGAAGTGACAGCAAGAAAGGTTTCCAATACCAGAACAATCTATGACTACAAGCACCATCCAACCCTAGCGCCAGACTATAACTGATCATAAGCCTGATCAATAAAACTGCATTTTGAGTGTAGCCTTAAATATTGTCACTGTGTCTGAGTGCCTTATAAATTTTGGAAGACTGTTCCACAGATCTGTATGTGAAGGCTCTGCGTCCTGTTAAATGCTTAGATATTCTTGGAATTATCAGACAGCCTGTGTCTTGAGAATAAAGCATTCTTGTGGGCTCATAGGGTAAAAGCACGCAATTGAAGTACTCAGGTACTATTCCGTGTAAAACTGTAAATATCAGAAGTTGAACCTTCAAATCGGCTCTGTACTTCATGGGTAGCCAGTGGAGTGATGTGTACCGATGGGATGATATGTTCAAACATTTTAATGTGGGTGTCAACTCAGGTCTGGGTCAGGAGTTATGCCAAGGTTTTTCACAGTCATATCTTCCACAGCTAAGCAGCCATCAATATTTAGAGAAAGAGAAGACAAGTTCTCCCTTAATTTTTAGTGCCTAAAAGAACATTTCAGTCTTTTCTGAATTTTGTGACAGGAAATTATAGAAAGCATGCAGACCTTTATGTCAAAAATACGTGCCTGTAGTTGGACAAGCTGTGGTGCTCTACCAGGTTTTGTAGAAATATATAGCTGTGTATCATCTGTATAAAATGGATTTTTACACCATGTTTCTGTATGATCTTACTAATACCCCCTTTCCACAGAGGCTATGAATTCCACAAATCCTCACGAATGGGAAATTTAACCTATTTGTGGTTGAATCGTAATCAGTTCAGGAAGTTCTTAACTGAATCGTGTTTAATTCTTATTAATTCTTGCAATTCATGAGTGGTCGGGAATTCGTGGCAAAAGTTTTGAACTGCTCGTGGAGAGGTTCACGAATGGAAAATTCATGGTTGGTTCTTAACAAATTTGTAGTCTATTCTTTGTCTCCGTAACTTATTCATAATCGGTTCATAAGCATTCGTGCGTATTCTTAACTCATACGGCAATTCGTGAGTTCTTGGCGTGACCACGAATCAGCTACAAATCTGTCACGAATCACATGAATACAATATTCCTAACTGATTCCTAATATTAGTGCAGTATTCGTAATGGATTCTTGTAATTCTTACTCAATTCTCGACAATATTAATGCAATTCGAGCCGAATCCCACGAACATCCGTAACTCTATTGTACCTGCATCATAAATGCTTCGTACAGCATCACAAATTGGACCATAAAATGTGCAAAATTCCGCAAATCCTCACAAATCTGAAAATTTATCAATTCGTGACAATTTGTGGGATTCGTGGTCATAGTGGAAACAAGGCACATGGGGCAACATGTACAGCAAAAAAAGTATTGGTCCTAACACAGATACTTGAGGAATACCATATTTCAACTTTGAGTAATCTAATAATTTGTCATTTCACTAAAAGAGAACTCAACTTCTCAAAGAAAAAGAAAACATTCGTGTGAAGAACTACATAAGAAGCTCAGATAAAGGTGCAGCAAAGAGACTGTCGCTTGCCTCAGGTCACAAATTGAGCGCTTCTCTAAATCTGTCATAGGTTTGCTGTGTAGGGACTGGGGACATTTGTACTCTCAGTGACACTTACAGGCTACAACTGCGAACATCACAGACATATTCTTGGAATCTGTTTTTTGAAGTCCTCTTTATGTCCGAAGGTCTTAGTGGTTTGTGTTGTTGGCACTATTTTGGGGACACCAGGCATCTTTACTTCTGCTATTTCATCAAGGGCAGTGTTTCCCATACATTGACGAGACTATGGCGGCCCGCCATAATTGACCCCGCCATATTGTCAATATGCGCAATTGCCGCGTGTTGAGATTACATGCGCAAATTTAAAAAAAACAGGAAAATAGGAAAGGTACTGGAAGACGCGGAATTTGCGCAATCCCCGCCCCCCCGCTCAATAAAATGCAAAATGAGAATCATCTCACCCCGCTCAACAGAATGAGAATCATCTCTCCACTGCCCCTCCCCCCGCTCAATAGAATTAGAATGACCCCCTCCAGACATCAGTCTGCCACCACACATGTGCTGATGCAGGCGTACATCTCGCAGATGCAGCAGTTCTACAGGATCTCAGCCTGAGGTCTGACCATTGACCTAACACTGAGTCATTATCAGGACCGGCGGACTCTGCATTCTGCTCATTGCAACACCCAATGCCAGCAAAAACACTGCTTACAGACAAAATAGGACTTTCCATTTGGTCTGATTGTAGGGTGCTTGAATGTATCTCAATTTTGCAACCAGTTTGCTGCCCCAATTTGGCCCTCTACTCCGTTTCCCTCTCAGAACGCAAAACCAGATGGTTAAAATCCAGGGGTCAGAAAGTGAACTTCCTGCCGTGTGTTTGCAGCACTCACAAACTCAGCCAGCTAATTTCACAGATTAGTTGTTCCCTCGGGTAAAAGAATAGTGGTAATTACTAAATCCTGGTGGTTAACCGTCTCAACCAGGGAGACTAACTCCTCTCCTCCCACACAGGGGAGCAAGTACCACTGGCAGAGCCAGAACGTGAAGCAGAGCGGGGTGGACGACATGGTGCTGCTGTCCAAAATCACGGAGGACGCCATCGTGGAGAACCTGAAGAAGAGATACATGGACGACTACATCTTTGTATCCTTCAGTCCAAGGCCGTCGCCAGCAGAACTGAGCCCGCTGCGTCATTGTTTTTGGGTGTGAACACTCTAAAATCACTTTTTTTTCTGTCTGCTGTATCGGTTTAGTCTCCATGTTCTGTCTTCTTGGCTGGCTCCGTGGCAACAGGCAAAATCAATCGAGCAAGAAAAGTGTTTCAATCCAAAACTATGAGATATTTCCTCCAGGTTTAGTCTCAAGCAGGGTGAGTGATGGGGCGGTCCGTCATCTGAAGAGATGCTGTGGGTCTGAAAACAGGTGGCTTAGAGTAATCAGTTACAGCCAAAGACTTATCTAAGGTGCTGTGGCTGATAGAGCCATTTCTTCATGTGAAAAGATGATGTTTTACAGGAACTGAAATCACAAACATAAAAGAACATTGGTGCAGAAAGGTCTTGAGCTTACGGGTGAAAAATCCTGGTCTGGACCATTTTGGCTGCATTTGTTAAAAGCGTTAAAAAAGCGTAGTTGTGCATATTTTATGGCTCTTTGGTGCGGAAACTTCTAAAGAGAGACATTCCCAGAGTGAGAACAGAGGCAGTGGCGTGAGATCATACCCAAGCGTAACGCGCTCTCCTGCGCTGTGAGCTGTTCAGGTTGAGCTCGCCTTGTCTCTCTGCCGGAAGATGAAATCATTGAGGAAGTAAGACACAGTCATACATATTTCTCAATGCACGCACACGACCAAGCAACATTATTTAACCATACAAGGACAGAAGACGCAGTGGTGCTGATCAGGGACTGACTTGTCCTCATTTTAAAGGAAACTAACCTCTGGTTGCTTTGAGCAGCCTGCGCAGGTGTAGAACACTGTCAGTATACTCACTAAACAATAATACACACTCATTTTTCAGTGCACATATTCCAATTAAGAATTTCTTGACTTGCGGTGTGCTAAATAGTTTCTTGGTCCTAACATACACAGTTGAGGACAATAACCCAGTTAAGGTTACTCATTTATTGAGTCTAATTGCTTCGTCCACATTCTGTGATATTTTCAGAAAACCAGGAGACTCACAGGAGCAAGTAATAAATAAGAAATTTGACACTGACATGAGCAGACGCATAGATGCACACATACACACGCAAACAAGTAAACACTGTTCATACTCACAATATGCACAAAAACAAAGACTTAATTATTGTTCCTGTTTTTCTCAAACTCGCACTGTGACTCAACAGCACACAAACTTCCCCAAGTTTCTGATTGTACAGCGACCTGCAGAAGTTTTTGCATCCCAGATCATACTGAATGTTTTCCACTTAAATCCCTAATAGAAAAACAAGTCATCACAACCAATGCTGGTATAAAATGAAAGATATTTTCTTTTCTTTTTTTTAATTGCACAATTACAATTTGCCAAATGCGATGAAAATCGTGTAAGAGGCACAAGCACACTTATTGCCACCGTTTCAGTTGATTCATTGATACCTAAATAAGTTTCAAGTAATTTTTAAATCTGTGAATGCATCAATGAGTTGTGATTGTGGATTTTGCCATTTTCAGAAATTTTGAATGTAATTTTTTGTTTGCAGAGAATTTGCTTCTTTGAGTCTTCTAAGAAAATCGACAAAACCTTATTTTATGAGGTGGAGTTTTGAACTCAAACATATTTGCACCACTGTATGGTGAATGAAAGCTGCTTTTAGGTTCATGTGAACTGAAGAGCTGCCAGGAATGTGTTTATCTCAGTAGAAGTGCTCTGTGGCCGGCAGCGTTTGAGGAAGTGAGCTTTTCTTTTCTGATTTGTAAAGAAAGCTTTGAGGAGCCTTTGATAAGGACACAAGCACTTCACTTCTGCTTCAAGAGGCACAAAGATATGGCAACTTCCAAGGAGTCATTTATTTGTACTCCAAACTGCTGAATATTTGAAATATATTTTCTATTTCTGGGTGTTTATAAATGACATGACTGAGCCTGTTAACTTGTTTTTTTTTTGGCTATTTACCTGTCCGCAACACATATTTGCGGTTGTTTTGTTTGCTGTTCATCATACACATACCCATCAGCTGATACTGTTGCATGTAACTTGTCTAACTGACGTCCACATGCCATCGAGTATGCAGTATTGCTCGAAGGGCGCAATATTTCTGCATTCGCTACCTTCGACAGGCCAATCAGTGTGACGTACAAATTTAGGCACTGAGTGCGGGGTGTAGGTAAGAGTTAAAATCATTTAGCTGGTCAGTGACTGATAAAACCTAAACTCTAGCTCTGCATTGCTGTGGAGTACTGTGGTCTGACTGGTGCGCGAGCGGAGCTACACGCACTGGTGTGCAGGAGAAGAGTCACGTCACCAGCCAAAACCAAAATTTAAAATAGAATTGTCAATAGGGTCGTAATGATACTTTACAGTGCTGGAGCACCTCTGTTGAGTTTGGTGCATCTCCCCTGCCGTAGTTTCCCTAACAGTCATGCGCAGACGTACATCGGCCCTGTCCTCATATCTGTCAACCCGTTTAAACAGATGCCCTACTTCACCAACCGGGAGATCGAGCTGTACCAGGGAGCAGTGAGTATATCCCTTTACCTGAGATCCCAAATACTGCAAACAAATCCCCCCGTCTGTCGACATGACAGCGATGTGTGTTTGAAACTGCCCTCTCCATTTACTTTCCACTGATAAGTCATGAAGTACATAGTGTACATTTTACTGCATCAGATAATTAAATGAAGCATGATTTTTGTAAGTAAAGGCCTTGGCCCATATTAGAGAGATAATGGTCTAACTCTCTCTCTCTCAGGCTCAGTATGAGAACCCACCTCATATCTACGCACTAACAGACAACATGTACAGGAACATGATGATTGACAGCGAGAACCAGTGTGTCATCATCAGGTAAGCTGGGCTTGTGCATTACCCCTAGAAGCTATCAACACTTTTACAATTGTTCAACTATTTATGACAATTTCTGAGTGTCTGTAAAGCAAGATTTTGGAGCTTGCAAAAACAAAAACCCCACAAATTAATCATTTCCAGCCAGTCTCTTGGTTTCTCCTCTCATTAACTATGCACTGTTTCGAGTTGGCAGGGAGTCGATGAAAATGAGGCTCAGCTCTCATGAACCTTTAAAAGCAGAAATAGCATCCATTTTTTAGCAAAATCTTTATGTTAAAATGCATACTTTTTTGGAGAAAACTCCTTTGCATCGCTCTTATTGCGCTGCCCACCCAGTTCATATGAGAGTCAAACTGTCTCTGTAGCCTACTGTCCAATGTCACCCCAATCCATAACTGTCTCTGCAGCCTACTGTCCAATGTCACCCCATTACATAACTGTCTCTGCAGCCTACTGTCCAATGGCACCCCAATCCATAACTGTCTCTGCAGCCTACTGTCCAATGTCACCCCATTGCATAACTGTCTCTGCAGCCTACTGTCCAATGTCACCCCATTACATAACCGTCTCTGCAGCCTACTGTCCAATGTCACCCCATTACATAACCGTCTCTGCAGCCTACTGTCCAATGTCACCCCATTACATAACTGTCTCTGCAGCCTACTGTCCAATGTCACCCCCATAATCTGCAGCCTACTGTCCAATGTCACCCCATTACATAACTGTCTCTGCAGCCTACTGTCCAATGTCACCCCATTACATAACTGTCTCTGCAGCCTACTGTCCAATGTCACCCCATTACATAACTGTCTCTGCAGCCTACTGTCCAATGTCACCCCATTACATAACTGTCTCTGCAGCCTACTGTCCAATGTCACCCCATTACATAACTGTCTCTGCAGCCTACTGTCCAATGGCACCCCAATCCATAACTGTCTCTGCAGCCTACTGTCCAATGTCACCCCATTACATAACCATCTCTGCAGCCTACTGTCCAATGTCACCCCATTACATAACTGTCTCTGCAGCCTACTGTCCAATGTCACCCCATTACATAACTGTCTCTGCAGCCTACTGTCCAATGTCACCCCATTACATAACTGTCTCTGCAGCCTACTGTCCAATGTCACCCCATTACATAACTGTCTCTGCAGCCTACTGTCCAATGTCACCCCATTACATAACTGTCTCTGCAGCCTAATGTCCAATGTCACCCCATTACATAACTGTCTCTGCAGCCTACTGTCCAATGTCACCCCCATTACATAACTGTCTCTGCAGCCTACTGTCCAATGTCACCCCATTACATAACTGTCTCTGCAGCCTACTGTCCAATGTCACCCCATTACATAACTGTCTCTGCAGCCTATGTCCAATGTCACCCCCCATTACATAACCCCATTACATCTGCTGCAGCCCTATGTCTGTCCAATGTCAGCCCCCATTACATAACTGTCTCTGCAGCCTACTGTCCAATGTCACCCCATTACATAACTGTCTCTGCAGCCTACTGTCCAATGTCACCCCATTACATAACTGTCTCTGCAGCCTACTGTCCCGTGTCACCCCATTACATAATGTCACCCCATTACATAACTGTCTCTGCACCCTACTGTCCAATGTCACCCCATTACATAACTGTCTCCTACTGTCCAATGTCACCCCATTACATAACTGTCTCTGCAGCCTACTGTCCAATGTCACCCCATTACATAACTGTCTCTGCAGCCTACTGTCCAATGTCACCCCATTACATAATAACTGTCCTGCACCCTACTGTCCAATGTCACCCCATTACATAACTGTCTCTGCAGCCTACTGTCCAATGTCACCCCATTACATAACTGTCTCTGCAGCCTACTGTCCAATGTCACCCCATTACATAACTGTCTCTGCAGCCTACTGTCCAATGTCACCCCATTACATAACTGTCTCTGCAGTCACCCCCTAACTGTCCAATGTCACCCCATTACATAACTGTCTCTGCAGCCTACTGTCCAATGTCACCCCATTACATAACTGTCTCTGCAGCCTACTGTCCAATGTCACCCCATTACATAACTGTCTCTGCACCCTACTGTCCATTACATAACTGTCTTCTGCAGCCTACTGTGTCACCCCAATTACATTACATAACTGTCTCTGCAGCCTACTGTCCAATGTCACCCCATTACATAACTGTCTCTGCAGCCTACTGTCCAATGTCACCCCATTACATAACTGTCTCTGCAGCCTACTGTCCAATGTCACCCCATTACATAACTGTCTCTGCAGCCTACTGTCCAATGTCACCCCATTACATAACTGTCTGCAGCCTACTGTCCATGTCACCCCATTACATAACTGTCTTTGCAGTACTGTCCAATGTCACCCCATTCATAACTGTCCCCATTACATGTAACTGTCTCTGCAGCCTACTGTCCAATGTCACCCCATTACATAACTGTCTCTGCAGCCTACTGTCCAATGTCACCCCATTACATAACTGTCTCTGCACCCTACTGTCCATTGTCACCCCATTACATAACTGTCTCTGCAGCCTACTGTCCAATGTCACCCCATTACATAACTGTCTTTGCAGCCTACTGTCCAATGTCACCCCATTACATAACTGTCTCTGCACCCTAATGTCCAATGTCACCCCATTACATAACTGTCTCTGCAGCCTGCTGTCCAATGTCACCCCATTACATAACTGTCTCTGCAGCCTGCTGTCCAATGTCACCCCATTACATAACTGTCTCTGCACCCTAATGTCCAATGTCACCCCATTACATAACTGTCTCTGCACCCTAATGTCCAATGTGTTATTTGTAATGGTTACAAATAACCAAAATTACTTGTGCATTAACAATTTTCACTGATAATTTAAACTCCAATTTTAATGTTATTTTTATTTTGATTTGAATTCAGCTCCCAGTTTCAATCTGAATTTGAGCCAAAGCAAACAAAATGAGCATATTGACAGTAAAAAGAAAATGTCTGCCGCTACATACAGTATATATCAGAGGGAAGCGATACTGAGAATTTGACATGTTATGTATGTCATTCGTATTTATGATGGCAGAATATGCACTATCACACTGGAAGTAGGTCAGAGAGGAACACTACATTAATCTGATTTTATGATTCTGACACTTCAGAGGTTTTGTACACTATTCTCTGAGTTCACTGATGCAAACATATAGAGGGAGGTGTGAATTTAATATTTGCATCAGGTCTGCAGATAAACCACAGATAATGTGACTGAAGAGTCACTGTTTCATTCCCACCTGTCTAACAGTGCAAGTGTTTGTGGGGTTCAGAGACGATATCTGTCTCTCTCACATTGTGGACTTTAGCCTACCTTCTCCGAAAACAGGAAACAGACAGAATGTGTTAAAAAGAAAACTCTGTGTAGAAACCAGGGATCCCCTGTAGCCCCCGATAATGGTAGATCAGCCGCTCTTGGCCAGGGGTAGGGATCACTGTTCCTGGAGGGCCACAGCCCAGCATGATTTAAATGTCTCTCTGATCTACCACACCTGATTCAAACAAGTGCTGTGTTATTAACCACCGGTCTCACTATCCAGCCCTTGACAAGCTACTATCATTTAAATCTGGGCCCGTATTCACAAAGCATCTTAGCGCTAAAAGTAGGTCCTAACTGCTGGATTTAGGAGAAACTCCTAAAAAAATTGGGTGTGTCAGTCATAAATTTAGGACTCTTAATTATTTTTACTAAGTGTTATTCACATAGCATTTTAGGCCTAAAAGTAGCTCCTAAGTCTGGGAGAGCTTAAAAGTAGTCAAGAGGACTCCTAACTTGCTAAAACCTATTCACAAAGAATCGGAAAATGGCTGCTGCTGTTGAAAGATGGAATGACTTGGAAATTCTGAATGATGCGCAGTTGTAGAAAAGATATCGGATCGACCGTGAAGGGATTTTATTTGTTGTTGACTTGGTGAGGGAGAGAATTACGTCTCCAACCATGAGAAACAACCCAATAAGCCCCGAAATAAAATGTTTGACAACACTTGGTTACTTGGCCACCGGAAAAATGCAACTTTGCAACGCGGACAATTTAGGGATTTCACAATCATCTGTCAGTCGCTCAATTCACAAACAATCATTGCGCTCTGTGAACCTCATATCATCCGACAGTTTATCCAGTTTCCAATGGACATTCGCCAACAACATAAAATCAAACTTGAATTCATGCATATCTCAGGTATGCCCGGTATCATCGGTGCTATTGAAGAGACCCATATTTGAATTATTTCTCCGACCCAAGATGAAGAGGTATTTGTAAACAGAAAAAAGTTCACCCCATCAACACCCAGATAGTATTTGATGCCGAATACAATATTTTGGACATTGTTGCGAAATGGCCAGGATCCACGCACGACTCTCGCATTTTAATGTAAAGCAGCTTATGCCAATTGTTTGACAGGCATTATGTGCCTGTGGGATGCCACTTGCTCGGGGACAGTGGCTTTGGTGCTGTACCTCCTCCTGCTATGCATGAATTATTTTATTAGGCTGTTGATCGAGGGTTACATTTAATAGATCATCATAATAATACCAGCCTATGTCATATTTTGTATGCATATCTAAATTGTAGGCTATAAATTACAATCCAAGCCTAGTATGCCTTCCTGTTTGAACGATAGCCCGTTTATAGGCTGCAATCTCGGACCTCATCTGCGATTGCAGCCCATACCACCGCTTCTCGCAGTCGTCTGAGACACCGAAGGTAACGCAGCATTGATCTGTAGGCTGATATTATCCCACACATCCCGCTTGGATTTGCTGTTCACCCCCGAGCCAAATTTCCCTTTGATTACATGCTTTCGCTCCAGCGCCAACTGGGCCAGGAGCAGTAACTGGTCGTGGCTCAAGTTGGGCTTTTCCGTCCTTTTTGAACTTTCATCCATGACAGTTTAGGGCAAACAAACTTGAACGGCTCGACATTTAAATGATCGCAACATATTCTCATTGGGTAATAAGTTGCCAATTATTGGGGCAAATGACGCGTTTTATTATAGCCTTGTTTTATGCTAATGGCGTTTTTACAACTCTCTCTTTCCTATGTATGTTTATTTGCCTAGAGCGTGATATGTGGGGACTGCGCATAGTGCATTTTCAGGGATGCGCAACATATTATTATTTTATGGGTCAAACCAGCCGCTTGGACTATTTCCTCATTTTTTCCTCCATGGGTTGTATGTGGGATATTTTTTTCAATGGGCCGCCCTGTCACCAAACAACCAGTCACCGTGCTCATTGTCCCAAGACTTGTGCGTGAGAATTGACGTCATCCATAGCAACGGAGATTTACTCCCACTTGTCTCAGAGCTACTCCTAGTCTAGGAGTTACCAGTTTTCTTAACTAAAAGTTGCTCTCAGTGGCTTTGTGAATAACTTTTAAGATTTTACTCCTACATAAAATGTTTTAGCGTGACTTACGAGTACTCCTAGCGGTAAGATAAGATGCTTTGTGAAAACGGGCCCTGTGTTTTAGACCAGAGAAGCATGGAGGGCCCAGTTCACAAGTACATGGGTAAGTTTTATAATATTGAATTTTCAATGCGTTTTGCCTTTTCATTCACATCAAAACTGCACTTTTGGTCAATGACAACAAACCTTTTGGAAATTGTCCTCCAAGGTGAAAATTTCTCAGTAACCCTGTTTTTGCTACAGTATTTACCTGTAGACAAGAAGGACTGAGTTTTTTGCCCTGTGATGTGGGGGTGTGTGCACCTAGCGAACTTTCAAGGCCTGTGATTGGCCTAACTGGTCTTTCAATAAAAATTACATCACCGCCTGCTGGTGTGGCATGCTCTAGACAGCGCTTTAAGCTAGTATCTCACTGAGCGGCGAATGCTTGCAAATGTAGCGAATTTTGGATTCGCCAACTTTTTCATCAGAAAGGTTGGCGAAAATCAGGATAGACCTAGGTGTCATTAGCAACATTTAGCAACGTTTAGCGTCAGTTAGCAACATTCGCGTAACTGTTTGCGAAAGAAAAGGAAATAGCTTTTTAGAATATGAAAATGAACTTTTTGCGACGTTTGCAAACTCTTTTGCAATCATGATGAAACCTTGGTGGTATCCTCACGAAACCCAATATTCATCGACATTAGTCAGCATTCGTAGCTCTGTTGTATTGTGATCACTACTTCGAGAACCAAAAAGAACTTTAGCGACACGTGTTACAACCGTTTGCAAAAGCTTACAACTCTTTTACAAACGTCTGCAACTGTTTGTGAGAAAATAAATTCGCAAAGAAATTTTGAACATGCTCAAAATTTCTTTTGCTTAAAAAGAAAACTGTTTGCGATCCTAAAAGGTTTAGCGAACTGCTTTTGCGCCTTTTTACTTAACGCTCCATTAAACTCAAAATTTCCTACATTCGTAAGCATTCGCCGCTGAGTGAGATACTAGCTTTAGTCGCGTTTTAGTGTCTCCTTGTGGATGGAGATTTTTCTGGAAAATGAAGGAAGAATAACCCTGTTTATCGAAACACATGCAGAAGAGTGGACTGGGCATAAAGCTACATCCATGCTAAAGCCTTTTTATTTTAAAATGCATGACTTTTCCTATATTTTTGCCAACTGACCACTCTACTCCGGCATTTTCAGAACCTAAACCAGGGACCTTTAAAGAGGCTGCTGACCCTGTTTTAGATGGAAAACTCTGGAATTGTGTTTTATAGTGTAGTATTAAAGTTTAAAATTGCGTGTTCAATTGGATGTATCCTAGAACATGCAGGGCGATGGCTCTTCAGAAACAGGGTTTCCTAACCCTGCTCCAGGGCTTAAACACAGAGAGATGCAGATCCGAGGCCTGTTTCACAAAGCAGGATTACTCAGTCAGCAGGATAAATGTGCGATGTGCACCACAGACCGCTCCAAAACCTGAAACATGGACTGAAGTACAGACAGCTGTACTAGATTTTATTCAGCCCCCTTATTCAGCTAACTCAATGACTCTGCTATCTGTAGTGTTTCTATATCCATGCCGGCTCCACTGTCCCAGCTGCATCAGGCTGAACAGGCTGTGTGCCTCAGTGAGAGATGCCCTTTCCTGTGACGTCACCCTTCAGTTTATCTTCACTCTGTGTGCGTATATGTGTGTACATATGCGCATGTTTGTATTTGCATCTTTGTGTGTGCGTGTGTGTTTACATGTGTGTTTTCGCCTGTGTATGTGTGTGTGTCTCAGTGGATACAGAGGGCATCTCCAAAGGAAAGGATCCAAAGTGAGTAATACACATCATGGGCTACATCTCCAAAGTATCAGGAGGAGGATCCAAAGTGCAGGTAACCACAGCAGAGATCATCTGTACTGGAGCTCCCACCCCTGCTCCATAGAGTACATACACCAAGAGATCATCTGTACTGGAGCTCCCACCCCTACTCCATAGAGTACATACACCAAGAGATCATCTGTACTGGAGCTCCCACCCCTACTCCACAGAGTACATACACCATGAGATCATCTGTACTGGAGCCCCCACCCCTGCTCCACAGAGTACATACACCATGAGATCATCTGTACTGGAGCTCCCACCCCTGCTCCATAGAGTACATACACCATGAGATCATCTGTACTGGAGCTCCCACCCCTGCTCCACAGAGTACATACACCATGAGATCATCTGTACTGGAGCTCCCACCCCTGCTCCATAGAGTACATACACCAAGAGATCATCTGTACTGGAGCTCCCACCCCTGCTCCATAGAGTACATACACCATGAGATCATCTGTACTGGAGCTCCCACCCCTGGAGCTCCACCCTGCTCCAGAGTGCATACACACCATGAGATCATCTGTACTGGAGCCCCCACCCCTGCTCACAGAGTACATACACCATGAGATCATCTGTACTGGAGCTCCCACCCCTGCTCCATAGAGTACATACACCATGAGATCATCTGTACTGGAGCTCCACCCCTGCTCCATAGAGTACATACACCATGAGATCATCTGTACTGGAGCCCCCACCCCTGCTCCATAGAGTACATACACCATGAGATCATCTGTACTGGAGCTCCCACCCCTGCTCCATAGAGTACATACACCATGAGATCATCTGTACTGGAGCTCCCACCCCTGCTCCATAGAGTACATACACCATGAGATCATCTGTACTGGAGCTCCCACCCCTGCTCCATAGAGTACATACACCATGAGATCATCTGTACTGGGAGCCCCCACCCCATCTCCATAGAGCTCCCACACAGAGTACATACACCATGAGATCATCTGTACTGGAGCCCCACCCCTGGTCCATAGAGTACATACACCATGAGATCATCTGTACTGGAGCTCCCCACCCCTGCTCCACAGAGACATACACCATACACCATGAGATCATCTGTATCTGTACTGGAGCTCCCCACCCCTGCTCCATAGAGTACATACACCATGAGATCATCTGAGATCCCATCTCCATAGAGTACATACACCATGAGATCATCTGTACTGGAGCTCCCACCCCTGGTCCATAGAGTACATACACCATGAGATCATCTGTACTGGAGAGCCCCCCCCTGCTCCATAGAGTACATACACCATGAGATCATCTGTACTGGAGCTCCCACCCCTGCTCCATAGAGTACATACACCATGAGATCATCTGTACTGGAGCCCCCACCCCTGCTCCATAGAGTACATACACCATGAGATCATCTGTACTGGAGTCCCCACCCCTGCTCCATAGAGTACATACACCATGAGATCATCTGTACTGGAGCCCCCACCCCTGCTCCATAGAGTACATACACCATGAGATCATCTGTACTGGAGCCCCCACCCCTGCTCCACAGAGTACATACACCATGAGATCATCTGTACTGGAGCCCCCACCCCTGGTCCATAGAGTGCATACACCATGGGATCATCTGTACTGGAGCCCCACCCCTGGTCCCACATACACCATGGATCCATGGAGAGCTCCACATACACCATGAGATCATCTGTACTGGAGCTCCCACCCCTGGTCCATAGAGTACATACACCATGAGATCATCTGTACTGGAGCCCCCACCCCTGCTCCACAGAGTACATACACCATGAGATCATCTGTACTGGAGCTCCCACCCCTGCTCCACAGAATACATACACCATGAGATCATCTGTACTGGAGCCCCCACCCCTGCTCCATAGAGTACATACACCATGAGATCATCTGTACTGGTCCTCCCCCCCTGGTCCCCATGGTCTGTACTGGAGTGCATACACCATGAGATCATCTGTACTGGAGTCCCCCCACCCCTGCTCCATAGAGTACATACACCATGAGATCATCTGTACTGGAGCTCCCACCCCCCAGAGTACATACACCATGAGATCCCCCCACCCCCTCCATAGAGTACATACACCATGAGATCATCTGTAATGGAGCCCCCACCCCTGCTCCATAGAGTGCATACACCATGAGATCATCTGTACTGGAGCCCCCACCCCTGCTCCATAGAGCACATACACCATGAGATCATCTGTACTGGAGCCCCCACCCCTGGTCCATAGAGTGCATACACCAATCAGCTAAAACCTTATGACCTCTTGCCTAATATTGTGCTGGTCCCCCCTTTGCCGCCAAAATAGCCCTGATCTGAGAACTCATGGACTTCACTAGACCTCTGAAGGTATGCATTGGTATCTGGCATTATGACATCAGCAGCAGATGCTTTAAGTCCTGTAAATTGTGAGGTGGGGCCACCATGGATTGGACTAGTTTGTCCAGCACATCCCACAGATGCTCGATTGCATTGAGATCTGGGGAACTTGGGGACAAGGCTCTGAACTCATTGTTGACTCAGACTAACAGAGTCAGACTAATTTTATTTGCCATATGTTATATAAAAGAGGAAAAGCAGAGAAAGGATTATTAACAGTAATATTTGGTTGTATAATGGCAGGGTGTTCACCAGAAGGTTTTTGAGTTCCTCAAACCATTCCTGAGCCATTTTTGCAGTGTGATGAGGTGTATTATCCTGCTGAAAGACTCCACTGCCATTAGGGAGCACCATTTCCATGAAAGGGTGCGCCTGGCCTACAAAAAAAGCCTGGGTAGGTATTATGTGTCAAAGTAACATCCAGATGAATGGCAGGACCCAAGGTTTCCCAGCAGAACTTTGCCCAAAACATCATACTGCCTCCGCTGGCTTGTCTTACTCCCATCGTGCATCCTGGTGCCATGTCTTCCCCAGGTGAGCCACGCACACACACCCAGCCATCCACACGATGTAAAAGAAAACGTGAGTCATCTGACCTGGCCACCTTCTTCCATTGCTCCGTGGTCCAGTTCTGATGCTCATTGTAAGCGCTGTTAGCAGTGGACAGGGGTCAGCATGGGCAGCTACACAGCCTCATACACAACAAACTGTGATTCACTGTGTGTTCTGATATCCTTCTATCAGAACCTGCATTAACCGTCTCAGCAATTTGAGCTGCGGTAGCTCTTCTGCTGGATCGAACCACCCGGCCAGCCTTCATGCCCCTTGGCCACTCATGAACCTGTCGCTGGTTCACCGGTTTTCCTTTCTTGGTCCACTTTTGGATAGCACTGACCACTGCAGACACCCTTCAAGAGCTGCAGTTCTGGAGATGCTCTGACCCAGTCGTCTAACCATCACGATTCGCCCCTTGTCGAAGTCGCCCACATCCTAATGCTTGCCCATTTTTTCTGCTTCTAACACACCAACATTGAGGACAAATCGTTCGCTAGCTGCCCTGTATATCCCATGCACCGACAGGTGCCATTGCAACTAGATCATCAGTGTAATTCACTTGACCTGTGCGTGATCATAATGTTATGGCTTATTGGTGTATTGTACCAGATAGAGTACACACTCCTCACGATATGTGCTGCACACAACTGGCGATCAGATTAAACGTTATAAAAGACACTGGCAAGGAGGATGTAATTTTCCATAATATTTTACTTAGTCGTGAACTTATTTAATTCTTCACTGATTGATTTCATTCCTATTCAGATCAAAATATGCTTTCCTAAGCTGCCGAGTTAGCTCACTCAGTTAAGGCGCCGCATTAGTGGAGCAGTAGTGACTACCACGGCGTGGGTTCGATCCCCGGTCGTACCAACCGGCAGTGGTCAGCAGTTTTTCACAACAGCGCACAATTGGCTAAAGCGCTGCGAGAATGCAAATTGGGAAGGGACTGCCGGGAAGGGATATTAAAAAATGGTTGCCTTGTTCGTTGTTCAAGCGCCTCCTGTTGGCCAGCCGGGCGCTCGTCAGCAAGATTCTAAGCTTGCTCATGTTCGGGTATCCTCCGCCCTCGTTCTGAACTTGCAAAAGTTTCGACCAATGAGCGTAAAGATGCAGGGGCTGACAGGCGCATGCTTCGGAGGAGAGCCGCGAACTGTCTCTCTCTCCTGAGTTGGCAAGGGGTGGCATACGAGCAAGCCTTGTACAAGGTTCTCGAGTTGGCTATTCCAGATTCGGGTGGGATTGGAGATGCCAAATTTAAAAAAAAAAAAAAAAAAATGCTTTCCATGGAGGACATGACACTGCAAAAAATGAGAAAGACTTTTCATTATTAGTGTAGCACTGTAAAGCTTTACAGAGTAGAGACTGGGTTATCTGCCGATGCTGTTCTTGTGGGCTCCGTACCAATAGAATATGGATTGAATAATCTCTACTTCTCTAGGGACCTTCACAGAAGCTGGTCGTCATGGAGACATTTCTGTCTGTTTGTCTGTCCCCCTACAGCACGTGAAGGACATTATCCTGCAGTCCAACCCCCTGCTGGAAGCCTTCGGCAATGCCAAGACTGTTCGCAACAACAACTCCAGCAGATTTGTGAGTCGTGCTCTGTCTCAAACTTTGAAATGGTTAGATCATGAAGTTGTGATAATTCAAGCTTTCTGAGTGCTGACCGAGTCCAGAACCTAATAGGGATTGGCTTTTCCAACTTAGGAGTGTGGGAGAGTTCCTTTACATTTAACTAAAGTCCCTTTTTTTTTAAATCACGTGTATTAATCACGTGATCAAACCTCAAAGAACTGTACAAATATGACAGATGTTCACAAGAAGCAGGTTTGACAGTTTTTCTCATATTAAACAATACATACAAACACAGAACATGTAGCCATTTACCCAGCCACCCACCCCTCCCATTCCCTGTCCGTCCCCAAACCCAATGCGTCCTATTAATTACAACAAACACAAATTAACAGAGGTAAAGGAGAGATTTAAAAAAAAAAACCCAATCAGAGTGGGTATTAGATGACAGTAAATGTTGTGCATGAGAAAGAAGTGGGTTCCAAGTTCTATAGGATTTCTTAAGGGATCCCATGTTGGTATGTTTTATTTTCTCAAGATGTAAGAATGAAATTACCTCTTTCAACCAGGAGTTTGTACCAGGTGGTTTAGGGCTCTTCCAGTGCAGCAATATTCGGCGTTTGGGGATAAGAGTGGCAAATGCAATAAGATCAGCTTGGTAGCATGTAAATTTTCCCACAGCAGGAGACATACCAAAGATGGTAATGAGGGGACATGGAGAAATAGAAATATTGAGAACTGCTGATAGTGTGTCAAAGAATAATGTCCAAAAAAAGTCTAGCTTAGGTCAGGAGAAAAAGGTATGTGTGTGGTCTGCTGGAAAGTGAGAACACCCGATGGTTCCCATACATTTTACTAAAGTCCCAAGTAAGGAATGTGGGAGAGATCCTGTACATTTTACTAAAATCCTAACTTCAGAATGTGGGAGAGTTCCTGTACATTTTACTAAAGTCCTAATTTAGGAATGTGGGAGAGTTCCCGTACATTTTACTAAAGTCCTAACTTAGGAATGTGGGAGAGTTCCCGTTCATTTTACTAAAGTCCCAACTTGGGAATGTGGGAAAGTTCCCGTACATTTTACTAAAATCCTAACTTAGGAATGTGAGAGAGTTCCCTTACATTTTTCTAAAGTCCCAACTAAGGAATGTGAGAAAGTTCCCGTACATTTCACTAAAGTCCCAACTAAGGAATGTGGGAAAGTTCCCGTACATTTTACTAAAATCCTAACTTAGGAATGTGAGAGAGTTCCCATACATTTTACTAAAGTCACAACTTAGGAATGTGGGAGAGTTCCCATACATTTTACTAAAAGCCTAACTTAGGAATGTGAGAGTTCCCATACATTTTACTAAAGTCACAACTTAGGAATGTGGGAGTGTTCCCATACGTTTTACTAAAATCCTAACTTTGGAATGTGAGAGTTCCCATACATTTTACTAAAATCCTAACTTAGGAATGTGGGTGAGTTGCTGCACATTTTACTTAAGTCCCAACTAAGGAATGAGGGAGAGTTCCTGCACATCTTGCTAAAATCCTAACTCAGGAATGTCGGAGAGTTCCTTTACATTTTACTAGATTCCCAACTAAGGAATTTGGGAGGGTTCCCATACATTATTTCTTCAGTCCCAACTTAGGAATGTGGGAGAGTTCCAGCACATTTTACTAAAGTCACAAATTAGGAATATGGGAGAGTTCCTGCACATTTTACTAAAGTCCCAAATTAGGAATATGGGAGAGTTCCTGCACATTTTACTAAAGTCCCAACTTAGGAATGTGGGAGAGTTCCCATACATTTTACTAAAATCCTAACTTAGGAATGTCGGAGAGTTCCAGTACATTTTACTAAAGTCCCAACTAAGCAATATGGGAGAGTTCCTGCACATTTTACTAAAATCCTTACGTGGGAATGTGAGTTCCCATACATTTTACTAAAGTCCCAACTCAGGAATGTGGGAGAGTCCCGTACATTTTACTAAAGTGCCAACTAAAGAATGTAGGAAAGTTCCCGTACATTTTACTAAAATCCTAACTTAGGAATGTGAGAGTTCCCTTACATTTTACAAGTCCCTTACAAGTCCCAGCTTATGTATGTGGGAGAGTTCCCGTACATTATACTAAAGTCCCAACTAAGGAATGTGGGACAGTTCCCATACAATTTTCTTAAGTCCCAACTAAGGAATGTGGGAGAGTGTCCGTACATTTTTCTAAAGTGCTAACTAATGAATGTGGGAGAGTTCCCGCATATTTTACTAAAGTGCTAACTAATGAATGTGGGAGAGTTCCCACATATTTTACTAAAGTGCTAACTAATGAATGTGGGAGAGTTCCCATCCATTTTACTAAAGTCCCAACTAAGGAATGTGGGAAAGTTCCCGTACATTTTACTAAAATCCTAACTTAGGAATGTGGGAGAGTTCCTGCGCATTTTACTAAAGTCCCAACTAATTAATGTGGGAGGGTTCTCGTACATTTTGCTAAAGTCCCTAAGTAAAGACAGCCGAGACCACTCAAGAATTGGAGCCATTTTGTTTCCATGGCGCAATACCGAGCCCTTTCACGCATTGAAAATTGTTAGATTTCTTTGTTTTTTTTTTTTCTCAAAAGGGAAACCTGTTAGTTTCTTTCAATAAACAACAGACAAGCTGGCAATGGTTTCGACATACATAAGGGATGAAAATGTTTGGACACGAGAAAAAAAAATTGTTAAAAAGTCATTCACTTTGAGACAGTGCCCAGTGACGCTATGGGAACAAAATGACGCCATGACCAGATTTTTGGGACTCTCATGTGGCAACTCTGTCTGTTTAGGAACTCCACATTTTGCTTTATTTGAGCGACCCCTACTGGCCATTTGGATGCCTGTGAATATTTCACGGATAAGACATGAGTGGCTCTCCACTTCTCACATACTGGAAATGCGAGGCATGCAACTATGGTTTGAAAAATATCTGTGGGTGACAGGCATGCATCTCATAGAAAGACTGTTGGTTGTCTCCACTCTCCAGAGTCAATTTCAGGACTGAGTATTAGAACGCGTGTATTCGACAGCCTATATTCAGGTGAGATTGCAGACAGCAAACTCCAAAAGAATGGACTCGGGGATAATTTTGGCCCATCCTGCAGGCTACTGAAGGCCTTTA
Organism: Gymnothorax javanicus; assembly: GCA_029692085.1. Lineage (NCBI taxonomy): Eukaryota > Metazoa > Chordata > Actinopteri > Anguilliformes > Muraenidae > Gymnothorax > Gymnothorax javanicus. Next base: position 160,299,154 of record CM056196.1, read on the forward strand.
GATTCATTGAGCGTTGTTGTTGCCTAATATGAGCCAGTGACTGGGTTAGAAAGGTTAGCGTGTGGGCAATGAAGGATGGGGTGGTATTGACCAATGAGGACTGAGCAGGAAGAGGAAGTGGTGGAGCAGCCTCTGTTTCAGTTTGAGGCACCCTTACGAGAAGCTCAGCCCCCCTTCCCCTCCCAGAGCAGGAGGCTCCTCACATTCGCCACAACATGCATGCACGCACACACGGACACGTGTGCAGACACACACTCGTACGCACACACACACACACACACACACACACACACACACACACGGACACATGTGCAGACACACACACACTCACACACACACACACACACACACACACACACACACACACACACACACGCACATGCAGATACACACACTTCGGAGTTGCAGACATGCACACACATCACACAGAGGTCTTTCACACACACACACAGGAAATGAGACATTCCTGTTGTTACAAAGGGGACCCTACTTTCTGCACGCATGTCTGTAGGTGTTGTTGCATCAGAGGTGTGTCATGACCAAACAGGTGTGAGACATTCCTGTTGTTTTATGTGCACGCATGTGTGTGTGTGTGTGTGTGTGTGTGCACGCACGCATATCTGTGTGTGTGTGTGTGTGTGTGTGTGTGTGTGTGTGTGTGTGCGTGTGTGTGTGTGTGTGTGTGTGTGTGTGTGTGTGTGTGTGTGTGTGTGTGTGCGCACACGCATGTGTGTGTGTTTGTGTGTGTGCATGTGTACTGACCCAAAGAGTTATTTTCACAAAAGCTATCAGGTGCTATGAGCAATCAAAAACTAACCAGGGAGGGCACTGTGCAGCTGACCGACACTTATTAGGTATCAGTGGGTTATCTGTTGCCCGTCACGGAGCGAAAGCCGTCATTAAATGCAGGTCTCACTTCCTCCTGATGCCAGAAACCGACAGGAAGCAGCAATGGTGCTGTTTGGCAGCTCATCCATGTCAGGAACCATCTTATTTAACCCCTTGAGCACTGGGGCTATTTTGGATGTAGCTGTGATTGGATAAATTAGCGATATGAGTTGTGCTTGTGAAATATGGCTAGATATTTGATGAAATAAGAAACCATTAACCCAAAATTGTGACACACTGGAAATCTTTAAGCTGGACTCAAGAACTGCATTGAGGTTGAAATTGACGGTGATGCTCTGGCTGTTTTTGCTATCCGTTAAATTATTGTGGAGTGAAGAAGATCTTTTTCTGGAGCATTCAAATGTCATTTGTCCTTTTAATTAACAGCTGATTAGTTTCTGACAATGTTCTGCAGCTGGTAGCAGGTCTTTTGGATCCAACAGGTTAAAGTGTGTGCGTTAAAATGCAATTGTGGTATTGCTGATAGGCTGTTCTTGAAGGCTAGAATAGATGCAGTCGAGTGTAGTGTCAGGGTGTTACGGGGGTCTATGTGGCAGGAATCTGCTACAATTTGTTTTTAGCGACCTCTGCTGGTCAATTGGGTGCCCGTATATTTTCTTGTTCAGCATGCGAGCGCTGATATGAGACTTGATATTTGACTGGGCATTTCTCATGAAGATGAAATTAGAAAAATATGATCAAATTGAATTAAATATATCTCCTATTTGAAATCAAAGGATCAAAGGTTTGTTTTCAAGGTCTCTCTCACACTTGACTGAATATGTCTTGATTTCATAATAATCACATTTGCATTTCCTCTGACAGGGGAAGTACTTTGAGATCCAGTTCAGTCGAGGTGGGGAGCCCGATGGGGGCAAAATCTCCAACTTCCTCCTGGAAAAGTCCCGGGTGGTGAACCAGAACGAGAACGAGAGGAACTTCCACGTTTATTACCAGGTGAGCAATCCACCATTACGAGCCTGTACGAGCTGTCATTACAGGCTGCCATTACAAGCGTGTAACTACAACCGCTATAGGGCTAACTACCCCCACTATGAGCTTAACGACTGCTGCTATAGGCCCAAATACCCTCTCTATAAGCCAAACTACAACCGCTATAGGGCTAACTACCCCCACTATGAGCTTAACAACTGCTGCTATAGGCCCAAATACCCTCACTATAAGCCTAACTACAGCCGCTATAGGGCTAACTACCCCCACCGTGGGCTCAATGACTGCTGCTATAGGCCCAAATACCCTCACTATAAGCCTAACTACAACCGCTATAGGGCTAACTACCCCCACCGTGGGCTTAATGACTGCTGCTATAGACCCTAATACCCTCACTATAAGCCTAACTACAACTGCTATAGGGCTAACTACCACCACTATGAGCTTAACAACTGCTGCTATAGGCCCAAATACCCACACTACAAGCCTAACTACAACTGCTATAGGGCTAACTACCACCACTATGAGCTTAACAACTGCTGCCATAGGCCCAAATACCCACACTACAAGCCTAACTACAACCGCTATAGGGCGAACTACCCCCACCGTGGGCTTAATGACTGCTGCTATAGACCCTAATACCCTCACTATAAGCCTAACTACAACTGCTATAGGGCTAACTACCACCACTATGAGCTTAACAACTGCTGCTATAGGCCCAAATACCCACACTACAAGCCTAACTACAACTGCTATAGGGCTAACTACCACCACTATGAGCTTAACGACTGCTGCTATAGGCCCAAATACCCACACTACAAGCCAAACTACAACCGCTATAGGGCTAACTACCACCACTATAAGCTTAACAACTGCTGCCATAGGCCCAAATACCCTCACTACAAGCCTAACTACAACCGCTATAGGGCTAACTACCACCACTATGAGCTTAACAACTGCTGCTATAGGCCCAAATACCCACACTACAAACCAAGCTACAGCCGCTATAGGCTCAAAAATCCTCATTATGAGCCTAACTACCACTGCTATCGGCTAAACTTTTGCCACTATGAGCCTATGACTACAGCTGCTATTGTCCTTCTTATCACTACTTCTAGCCTAACTATGGCCGTTATTGGTTCAACTACCGCCACGTCGAACCTAGCCTCAGCTGCTATTGGCACAAGTACCGCCACTATGAGCCTATATCTACTGCTGTTATTGGCCAAACTACCAACTCTTCAAGCCTAACTACTGCTGCTATAAGTCCCAACTATTGCCCCTACTGGTCTATGAGCCAAACCTGTCCTGGTTCTCTCAGACACTTTGACCCTATTGTTCCTGGTACTCTCACACACTATACCAAACTAGTCCTGGTTCCCAACATACCATGGACCTAACTAATCCTGAGACTCTGAGACACTATGGGCCTTATGAGTCCCAGTACTCTCTGAACTATGAGCCCAGTTAGTCCAGGAACTCTCAGACACTATGGGCCAAACTAGTCCAGGTATCTTCAGCAGATAACTTTAATAGTCGTAGTTCCATAGTCTGGCAAACCATTCACACATAATTTCTTGTGTTACCACATTTGCAATCTTCTCTGTTTCATGAAGCTGCTAGAAGGAGCTTCAGCTCAGCAGAAGGAGAACCTGGGAATCATGACCCCGGATTACTACAACTACCTAAACCAGTCAGGCACCTACAAGGTGGACGGCACCAACGACAGCAAGGACTTCCATGAAACCATGGTAACCGAACCCGTCTAAGATGTTCTGAGACAGCACATAAATCAGTTGGTTAATGTACGTTACCTTCGGGAGCAAATACAAAAAATAGCAGACCACGGACTTCCCTGGACCAGGGTTAGCTGTCGCCATTCTTGAGTAAGCCAGATCCCTCACCTTTATGACATTATAAGCTGTGTGATTGGATCTTTTAATGAGCGTTTATATGCTCATCTACAACCCCGCATTTAATCGTCATTTTAAAAAAACACAAACACATCCTCAGTACTTTGGGAAAATCACATGGGTTAGCTGGTTACACAGTTGTCTCAATTCTCAGAGATAAATGCAGCGATACCTGGCCTCTGTCATTATAAGTAAGTGCACTGACATGCTTGCGCCCCCTGCAGGAAGCCATGCAGGTGATTGGGATCGCGGACAGCTATCAGGAACAGGTGCTGCAGATCGTCGCCGGCATTCTGCACCTGGGAAACATCAGCTTTATCGAGGCAGGAAACTACGGACAGGTGGAGAGTACGGACTGTGAGTGTCGGGCACAAACACCCAACGTCATCACATGCAGATATGCATGTGTGCGCACAGTGTTGGGTCTATGCCGGTTTTAAGGGCTCTGATTGACAGTGGGACTAAAACTGTTGTTGTTCTGGATCAGGGATGGGGTGACCATGGTGAGGTCAGGTGTGAGATTTTTTCGCAGGATCTCACACTGCTAACGTTACAGGGTGCATGAGAATTCTCACACCGAAGAGTGCATACATACATTCAAACGTGTGTGTACACACACGCGCAGAACAAGCACGTGCACATATTCATATATGCCCCCTCATACAACCACAAACTTTTGCACACTCACACAAACCCTTATCAGATCAATCATAATAGTCAAATTAATCCAAATCAATTGCTATTTTTATATTTTATTTGCATTTAATAGTGGGTGCTCTTCAAGAATATAAAATTTTGGTAGCTTATTCGTCAAAGAAAAAGGCGTACATAAGTTCATTTTTTTCTTGCTTTGACTGCTCAAAAATTGAGAGTATGCTAATACTTTAGACTGGCAGTGTGCCTGCCGTCCTAAATGTGTGACCCCTGACCCTCCTGCCCTTTGCTCTCCCCAGTGCTGGAGTTTCCAGCCTTCCTGTTAGGCATCGCCCCGGAGCGGCTGCAAGACAAGCTGACCAGCCGGAAGATGGACTCCAAGTGGGGGGGGAAATCCGAGTCCATTAACGTGACCCTGAACGTGGAGCAGGCTTGTTACACGCGCGACGCCCTGGCCAAAGCGCTTTACGCGCGCCTCTTCGACTTCCTGGTGGAGGTTAGTGGGACACCAACGAGCACAACACATGGCAACACACTCAGGCCTGTACTCACAAACCGAGGTGCTGAGTCCAGGTCCGAAGTGTAATTATCTGCAGTCACTCATGTGGATTCTGTAATTAACGGTTCTTTAGCCGGCCAATGGGACTACAGAGTAAATCAGTTCGCTGAATTTCTGGGTAGAAGACGTTCATGGCAGGACTTTCTGACCCAAACACTGTACCTATACTCACAAATAACCCCTAACAGAATGAACTATTGTCGTAAAACATGGACTGATGCATATTTCACATAAATTAAAAGCATTATGCTTTACATGCCATGATGTTTTTTAAAAAATCTATTGAATAAATATTTTCTAAATGCTTTGACAATATCCCCTGTGATAACAGGCTAATACGGCCATAATGGAAGTGAGTGTGTTAGTGAGTGAGAGAGTTACGATCCTTTCATACTCAATATCTCAAGAACGGTACAGGCCATAACTTTCTAACTTTGCACATTAAAAAATACAGTGTAGCAGATGAGCAAATTTAAATTTGGTTGAATCTGAGAAGTTGCGTCACACTGAATTAATATGCAAAAATGCACCGGGTTGCACGGCTCTGTACAATCCAGTCAGACAGCACATTGCTTCTATCAGTTAGCTTGCTAACCATGCTTGCTAGCACGTTCATAAAATTATTAGCAATTCAGTCAAAGCCTGATAAAGCCTTGATTTCATCAGTAGTTATGCTAGTGATATTTCTTTTAAGTTTCTGCCACAGTTGAAGTGTGCTGCACTAATGTTACTAGTGCAATCCTTTATTTGACGTCTACAGTAGCCAGCTAGATAGCTACAGAGCTACATGAAAACTGTGACATTGAGCAGCCCATGTGTGTGTAGCTCTGTAGCTAGGTAGCTGGCTACTATAGACGTCAAATTATGCTGGCCCCATCGCAGGGTCCTGTACAATCCAATAAGACTGTACATTGCATGTATGAAAAATGAAGACAAAATGATACAAAAAATTAACTACGATGCAGTTTATTACACAATACAAGTATTATAAGTTAGCTTAGATTTGCTGTATATTTTCCAATATATTTTCATCCTTTGTATGGTGAAGAGGCTCCAGTTTTCAGGTTTTTTTTTTAAGTGTTCTATTTCACTGAGCCGTTAAAATCTTTCTGTTATTTACGGGGTAAAGCTAAAGACGACACGATTAGTGAATCCCAGCATGACGTCTCTCTCTTGTGAGAAATCATGAGCTGAAACTTGTGTTTTTCTTGTGAAGCGCAGTAAGTCTGTTCTGCCCTCTCCGGCCTGACAGGCCATTAACAGGGCCATGCAGAAACCGCAGGAAGAGTTCAGCATCGGCGTCCTGGACATCTATGGCTTTGAGATCTTCCAGGTCAGTTTCCCGAAGTCTCCGGTTTTCATCACTGTTTGAGCATTTTTCGGGGGGATTTTTTATGTTTTGTATCACCGCAAATTGCCTGCTTTTGGGTGTTCCAGGTCTGGTTTTTATTCAGACTTTATTGCTGCTTCCCTTCTGTTTTTGCAGCAGAGTCACTGTACAAAAAAAAAAAAAAAAACCGATATCTATAAAGATTGAGTGAATATTTCTCCCTCAGAACCAAAGGGCCGTTCCAGCTCAGAAAACAAGCAGAAAGTAAAAAGTCTATTTTATCAAATATGTATTGAATATTTTTGTATGTATTCCCCATCAGAAAGATCTCCTGTGTGTAAAATGGAGATCTGCTGTGTACAGTAGAGGCATAACTGAGGTGAACAGGGAGAGATCTGCTGAAGGATTCAGACAGTGAGAGATGAGGGCAGCCTGGGTAAAAACGCTCTGGTGGTCGCGCTGCTGATTGGCTGCTCTCCTGTGTGTCTCCAGAGAAACGGCTTTGAGCAGTTCTGCATCAACTTTGTCAACGAGAAACTGCAGCAGATCTTCATCGAGCTCACGCTAAAGGCTGAACAGGTACGGCCGAGAGATACTTTCTCCTCTCTCTCTTGCACTCTCTCTCTCTTTCATCCAATCCCTTCTTTTAATCAGCCAGTTATGTATTTTCCCAAACTCCCCAGCAGACCAGTGCGCACTCTGTAGTTCCGTCAGTTCTTGTGGGTTTTGCTTACTTGGCAACGAGGGCCGTATCTGTCCCTGATTTTCATGCCAACTTCTGACCTTCGTTTATGCAGCTAGCCAAACCATTTACAAAATCTGGCATTTTAGCTGCATTTCTGAAGAACATCATGAGTATTGAGCACCAAACACTGCTCTCAGGGTGCTGCTAGATTGACTCACTCACTAAAGCTGCTGCTTGTGGAGCAAGAGTGACGACGAGGCCTCGAATCAAATCCAGCTGTGACAGTGCCAGCTGTGGCCACCGTTGTCGTGACAGCAGCTCAAAAGGGGCTTTGTGCTGCTCGGGGATGTTGGAGGGGCACAGCTGGTTTAGGTCAGGATAGTTGGTCCCTCTTACTGGCCATCTGAATGCTCATTATTTGCATTTCAAGAAAGCACTCATTATACCAACTGTGCTTTCCCAAGGCAGCATGAATCATGTACGAACATGTTCTACACAATTTTCAGGTTGGACATCCTGGGTTTGTGTGAGATGCCAAATTTTAAGACCGTCTGAAGGCAGTTTCTGTGTCCTTAAATGAAACACTTCACTGTGATCTAATCTAAGAGTTAATCATGCTTGAGTGTTGAACTGATCAGCTGATTTAGTCAGGGTGATTGGTGTAAACAAAAACTTGCATAAGCACAGACCAGAGTCCGCTCCAGCACATCTCATGCTCGCTCCATCTCTGTCTCAGGAGGAGTATGTTCAGGAGGGCATCAACTGGAAGCCAATCGAGTACTTCAACAACAAGGTGGTGTGTGACCTCATTGAGAACAAACTGGTAAGACCTGTGCCCCGATTTAAGCGCTTAAACTGCGTATGCTCTGAGTACTGATTTTATTAATGCGCATTAACCAAATGTCCGTAAACATTTACATAAACTGCGTAAACTGTGCATTTCAATACTTTTATCCATTTATTTGATGGATGGATTGACTGACTGATTCATTTCTTGAGTGACTGACTGACTGACTGGCTGATTGATTGGTTGATCTAACTGATTAATTAAAGAATTGAAAGATTGATTGCTTGATTAACTAATTCATTCATGCATTGATAGATTATGTATTCATTGGTAAGTTGATTAACTAATTTATTGGTTGCATGAATGATTGATTTATTGACCGACTGACTAATTGATTGATTAGTTGGTTGGTTGATTAATTTATTTACCTTTTTTTGATTGATTGATTAATTGACTGATTGGTTGATTGATTGGTTGGATGACTGTTACATTGGTCAATTATTTGCTTGAATATTAGTAAAATTTATTGATTGATTGTTTGATTGTTTCATTGATTAATTGTTTGATTGATTGATTGGTTGATTGATTGGTTGGTTGTTTCATTGATTGATTGATTGATTGATTGGTCATTTGATTGGTTGATTGATTGATTGATTGGTTCTCCTCTGTTCTCCCAGAGTCCCCCTGGTATCATGAGTGTGCTGGACGATGTTTGCGCCACGATGCACGCTAAGGGGGAGGGGGCGGACGGTACGCTGCTACAGAAGCTGCAGGCTGCCGTGGGGACGCACGAGCACTTCAACAGCTGGAACTCCGGATTCGTCATCCACCACTACGCTGGCAAGGTGAGAGCAAAGCATGCTGGGAATCACCCAGGAAGAGTGAGGGGTCATCAGGTCTCTGAGGTGTGAGGTCACAAACATACATGTTTTGAATGCCTCTTTTCCAACAAGGCTCTAGAGCTGCATCGCTTTCTGTTACCAGAAGTGTTTGTGACATCAGCGTGATTATGACCTCACACTTTGAGGGGTTAAGCCGGGGTGAGCGAATATGGAGCTGAGTATTCGGTGTGACTTTACAATCTGTAATTGGGGACCATTCCATTCCTGCTGGGCGGGTGTGGCTGTAGGGTTTTATTTCCATCATAATTTACACAGAGTAAATGAGCTAATCAGCTCAATACTCTGGTTTGACTGTATATACAGGCTATAATAAAATGTGTAATGCTGGGAGACACGAGTTGCACTCTGCTGTCATTCATGAACTAATCAAAAAGAAGCTCTGAAAATATGAATTCATAAATGATGCAAATGCAGCCAACATTGCCCACCCATGGTCGGAAGTTTAGGCAGAGAGAAATGAGAGGCAAATACAATGGGAAAGAGAGAGGTACCCATTTACAGTTTCATTACACCACATTCCTGCCTCTGGCCCATTGCATGCTGGGATAGGCTCCAGCTCCCCTTGACCCTGATCAATAGTAAGTGGGTTTTATAATGGATGAACGGATGGATTCATTATCTCTGTACTGTTGTCTAATCACTGTCTCTTCACTCGTTCTCTTCAGGTGTCCTACGACGTTAATGGGTTTTGCGAGAGGAACCGAGACGTTCTCTTCACCGATCTGATCGAGCTGATGCAGAGCAGTTCTCAGTAAGTGTGATTTACCTGCTTCCTGCACAGGTGAGGTCTGGGGCTCTCTGCAGGTGCCAGTGTGCACACTCCATCAGAACCTCCCAAACAAAGCTCTGGAACGATGATGAAGTTACTAAAATCCCAAACAAAGCCCTGGAACGATGATGAAATTAGTAAAATCCCACACAAAGCTCTGGAACAATGATGAAGTTTCTAAAATCCCAAACAAAGTTCTGGAACGATGATGAAGTTACTAAAAAAAACTTAAAGAGTTCATCTGTGGACATTGATTTTGTTTTTCGCGAATGATCAAAAACTGTCATTTGCAATGAACTGTGTTTTTATTTTCAAAATAGTCACAAATAATGAGCAACAATTTGGCATTTTTACCTGTGCTGGACTGAAGGACAACAGCAGTGAAGACCTCTTAGTTTAGGATGGTTTAACGAAATTTAATTAAAAGAGAAAACACTGTTTTAGCCGCGTAACGTGAGCTCATGGAAAGCTTGTTGAGATGTTTATGGTTGGTTTGCTCTTGTTACCTCAGCGATTTTATCAGAGGCCTGTTCCCTGAGAATCTGAACACAGATAAGAAGTCCAGGCCGACCACCGCCAGCTCAAAGATCAAGGTGTCGCTGCCTCTCCGTTCTCCCATTAGAGTTACCCCGGGGCTATTCGCCGCAAGCTTTTTATCCAAATACCACTCACAGCCAATGAGACGAGGCAAATACCACTCACAGCCAATGAGACGAGGCAAATACCACTCACAGCCAATGAGACGAGGCAAATACCACTCACAGCCAATGAATGAGGCAAATACCACTCACAGCCAATGAGGGCAAATACCACTCACAGCCAATGAGGCAGAGGCCAAATACAAATACCACTCACAGCCAATGAGACGAGGCAAATACCACTCACAGCCAATGAGACGAGGCAAATACCACTCACAGCCAATGAGACGAGGCAAATACCACTCACAGCCAATGAGACGAGGCAAATACCACTCACAGCCAATGAGAGGCAAATACCAGGCCAAAACTCACAGCCCAGGCAAATACCACTCACAGCCAATGAGGAGGCAAATACCACTCACACAGCCAATGAGGCAGGCAAATACCACTCACAGCCAATGAGACGAGGCAAATACCACTCACAGCCAATGAGACGAGGCAAATACCACTCACAGCCAATGAGAAGAGGCAGAGGCAGTTCCTTCTGGGTTAATGTGGGGTTAAGGGCCTTGACCAAAAGACTGATTTTACTGTTGTCACACTGGGGCCTGAATTAGAGCAAATCCCTTAAATCAACATCACATATCTTAGCTACAAAGATATCAGATACATCTTAATGCTATGTGTAAGGACCTGCTCCTCTGTTTCGCCTGTTTAGTGTTCTCTCCGTTGTACTACGTTACTACTTTTTTGCAATTTCCACTTCAAATGGCCTTCAAGACATTATAGATATACTACAGTGTCACTTGATGAATGCAAATCTGTACTAAGACACTCCTGCACTGTAAACCCCAGATAGTGTGGTGAACTCAGTTGTTTTGGGGAAACTGATTACCTCAAAAAAATAGTGTAATTGTGTAATTGTGCACTTTGGCTGTCTAGGCCTGCCATCTGCTGTAAAAGAGATGGATCTCGAGGGGACTTCCAGGTCAAATATAAGAAATAAACAAATCCTTTATTGCTTGGTCAGTTTGCTCACTATTCTGAAGTAAGGCTCTTGAGCACTGCATTCCTATCATGAACTGCCTCCTAAATTAATGTGTTTCGTTGCTCTTGCTGTTTTGTAAAATTCAGGGCCACAAATTAGTTCTCTGTGCTTTGGAGAAAGTGTCTTACTTCCACCAGGGGGCAGAAGTAATGACTGTTACCAGCTGGCTGAGCTCAAGTTTAGGTGAAATTTGCAGCATACTGTTGTTTCTCCAAGCTATGAACTCTCGACATCTACTCTCATGTAAAGTGTGTATGTATCCTGCTGCGTTATTGTGCTGTGTGCTCACCGCCCTGCGCACTGTTCCCATAGAAACAAGCGAATGACCTGGTAAACACGCTGATGAAGTGTACCCCACACTACATCCGCTGCATCAAACCCAACGAGACCAAGCGACCCAAGGACTGGGAGGAGAGCCGGTGCGTTTCCCTGCTTCAGCTACTACTGACTCAACACGAGCACCAGTACATCACACTATAGCCCATTGTACTACTCACTCAACACGAGCACCAGTACATCACACTATAGCCCACTGTACTACTCACTCATCACGAACACCAGTACATCACACTATAACCCACCGTACTACTCACTCAACACGAGCACCAATACATCACACTATAACCCACTGTACTACTCACTCAACACGAGCACCAGTACATCACACTATAACCCACTGTACTACTGACTCAACACGAGCACCAGTACATCACACTATAGCCCACTGTACTACTCACTCAACACGAGCACCAGTACATCACTATAGCCCACTACTACTCACTCCACGAGCACCAGTACATCACTATAGCCCATTGTACTACTCACTCAACACGAGCACCAGTACATCACACTATAACCCACTGTACTACTCACTCAACACGAGCACCAGTACATCACACTATAACCCACTGTACTACTGAACAACACGAGCACCAATACATCACACTATAACCCACTGTACTACTCACTCAACACGAGCACCAGTACATCACACTATAACCCACCCATCACACTAACCCACTCAACACAAGCACCAGTACATCACACTATAACCCACTGTACTACTCACTCAACACGAGCACCAGTACATCACACTATAACCCACCGTACTACTCACTCAACACGAGCACCAGTACATCACACTATAACCCACCGTACTACTGACTCAACACGAGCACCAGTACATCACACTATAACCCCTGTACTACTCACTCAGCAAGAGCACCAGTACATCACACTACAACCCTCCGTACTTCTGACTCAACACGAGCACCAGTACATCACACTATAACCCACTGTACTACTCACTCAACACGAGCACCAGTACATCACACTATAACCCACTGTACTACTCACTCAACACGAGCACCAGTACATCACACTATAACCCACTATACTACTCACTCAACACGAGCACCAGTACATCACACTATAACCCACTGTACTACTGACTCAACACGAGCACCAGTACATCACACTATAACCCACTGTACTACTGACTCAACACAAGCACCAGTACATCACACTATAACCCACCGTACTACTCACTCAACACGAGCACCAGTACATCACACTATAACCCACTGTACTACTGACTCAACACGAGCACCAGTACATCACACTATAGCCCACTATACTACTCACTCAACACGAGCACCAGTACATCACACTATAACCCACTGTACTACTGACTCAACACAAGCACCAGTACATCACACTATAGCCCACTGTACTACTCACTCAACACAAGCACCAGTACATCACACTATAACCCACTGTACTACTCACTCAACACGAGCACCAGTACATCACACTATAACCCACTGTACTACTCACTCAACACGAGCACCAGTACATCACACTATAGCCCACTGTACTACTCACTCAACACAAGCACCAGTACATCACACTATAACCCACCGTACTACTGACTCAACACGAGCACCAGTACATCACACTATAACCCACTGTACTACTGACTCAACACGAGCACCAGTACATCACACTATAACCCACTGTACTACTGACTCAACACGAGCACCAGTACATCACACTATAACCCACTGTACTACTGACTCAACACGAGCACCAGTACATCACACTATAGCCCACTGTACTACTCACTCAACACGAGCACCAGTACATCACACTATAACCCACTGTACTACTCACTCAACACGAGCACCAGTACATCACACTATAACCCACCGTACTACTGACTCAACACGAGCACCAGTACATCACACTATAACCCACTGTACTACTCACTCAACACGAGCACCAGTACATCACACTATAACCCACGAGCACCAGTACATCACACTCAACACGAGCACCAGTACATCACATCACACTAGCCCACTGTACTACTCACTCAACACGAGCACCAGTACATCACACTATAACCCACTGTACTACTGACTCAACACGAGCACCAGTACATCACACTATAACCCACTGTACTACTGACTCATCACGAGCACCAGTACATCACACTATAAACCCCTGTACTACTCACTCAGCAAGAGCACCAGTACATCACACTATAACCCACCGTACTTCTGACTCAACACAAGCACCAGTACATCACACTATAACCCACTGTACTACTGACTCAACACAAGCACCAGTACATCACACTATAACCCACTGTACTACTCACTCAACACGAGCACCAGTACATCACACTATAACCCACTGTACTACTCACTCAACACGAGCACCAGTACATCACACTATGTATACTACTCACTCAACACAAGCACCAGTACATCACACTATAACCCACTGTACTACTCCTCCAACACGAGCACCAGTACATCACACTATAACCCACTGTACTACTGACTCAACACGAGCACCAGTACATCACACTATAACCCACTGTACTACTGACTCATCACAAGCACCAGTACATCACACTATAACCCACTGTACTATAGCCCACAAGCACTACTCACTCCAACACCAGCACCAGTACATCACACTATAACCCACTGTACTACTCACTCAACACAGCACCAGTACATCACAGCACCAGTACATCACACTATAACCCACTGTACTACTGACTCAACACGAGCACCAGTACATCACACTATAACCCACTGTACTACTCACTCAACCGAGCACCAGTACATCACACTATAACCCACTGTACTACTGACTCAACACGAGCACCAGTACATCACACTATAACCCACTGTACTACTGACTCAACACGAGCACCAGTACATCACACTATAACCCACCGTACTACTCACTCAACACGAGCACCAGTACATCACACTATAACCCACTGTACTACTGACTCAACACAAGCACCAGTACATCACACTATAACCCACTGTACCCACACACGAGCACCAGTACATCACACTATAACCCACCATACTACTCACTCAACACGAGCACAAGCACCAGTACATCACACTATAACCCACTATACTACTACTCACTCAACACGAGCACCAGTACATCACACTATAACCCACTGTACTACTCACTCAACACGAGCACCAGTACATCACACTATAACCCACTGTACTACTGACTCAACACGAGCACCAGTACATCACACTATAACCCACTGTACTACTGACTCAACACGAGCACCAGTACATCACACTATAACCCACCGTACTACTGACTCAACACGAGCACCAGTACATCACACTATAACCCACTGTACTACTGACTCAACACGAGCACCAGTACATCACACTATAACCCACTGTACTACTCACTCAACACGAGCACCAGTACATCACACTATAACCCACTGTACTACTCACTCAACACGAGCACCAGTACATCACACTATAACCCACTGTACTACTCACTCAACACGAGCACCAGTACATCACACTATAACCCACTGTACTACTGACTCAACACGAGCACCAGTACATCACACTATAACCCACTGTACTACTGACTCAACACGAGCACCAGTACATCACTATAACCTATAACCCACCGTACTACTGACTCAACACGAGCACCAGTACATCACACTATAACCCACTGTACTACTGACTCAACACGAGCACCAGTACATCACACTATAACCCACTGTACTACTCACTCAACACGAGCACCAGTACATCACACTATAACGAGCACCAGTACTACTCACTCAACACGAGCACCAGTACATCACACTATAACCCACTGTACTACTCACTCAACACGAGCACCAGTACATCACACTATAACCCACTGTACTACTGACTCAACACGAGCACCAGTACATCACACTATAACCCACCGTACTACTGACTCCACAAGCACCAGTACATCACACTATAACCCATCACACTCAACAAGCCCAGTACATCACACTATAACTACTGACTCAACACGAGCACCAGTACATCACACTATAACCCACTGTACTACTCACTCAACACGAGCACCAGTACATCACACTATAACCCACCGCACTACTGACTCAACACGAGCACCAGTACATCACACTATAACCCACTGTACTACTCACTCAACACGAGCACCAGTACATCACACTATAACCCACTGTACTACTCACTCAACACGAGCACCAGTACATCACACTATAACCCACTGTACTACTGACTCAACACAAGCACCAGTACATCACACTATAACCCACTGTACTACTGACTCAACACAAGCACCAGTACATCACACTATAACCCACTGTACTACTGACTCATCACGAGCACCAGTACATCACACTATAGCCCACTATACTACCAACACGAGCACCAGTACATCACACTATAACCCACTGTACTACTGACTCAACACAAGCACCAGTACATCACACTATAACCCCACATACTACTGACTCAACACGAGCACCAGTACATCACACTATAACCCACTATACTACTCACTCAACACGAGCACCAGTACATCACACTATAACCCATGTACTACTACTCATCACGAGCACCAGTACATCACACTATAACCCACTGTACTACACTCAACACGAGCACCAGTACATCACACTATAACCCACTACTACTGACTCAACACAAGCACCAGTACATCACACTATAACCCACTGTACTACTCACTCAACACAAGCACCAGTACATCAGTAACCCATCACTGACTATAAGCCCACATGTACTATACCCACTATACTATTCACTCAACACGAGCACCAGTACATCACACTATAACCCACTGTACTACTGACTCAACACAAGCACCAGTACATCACACTATAACCCACCGTACTACTCACTCAACACGAGCACCAGTACATCACACTATAGCCCACTATACTACTCACTCAACACGAGCACCAGTACATCACACTATAACCCCACGCACTACTCACTCAACGAGCACCAGTACATCACACTATAACCCACTGTACTACTACTGACTCAACACGAGCACCAGTACATCACAATATAACCCACTGTACTACTCACTCAACACGAGCACCAGTACATCACACTATAACCCACTGTACTACTCACTCAACACAAGCACCAGTACATCACACTATAACCCACTGTACTACTGACTCAACACGAGCACCAGTACATCACACTATAACCCACTGTACTACTCACTCCAACACGAGCACCAGTACATCACACTATAACCCACTGTACTACACTCAACACGAGCACCAGTACATCACACTATAACCCACTGTACTACTGACTCAACACGAGCACCAGTACATCACACTATAACCCACCGTACTACTGACTCAACACGAGCACCAGTACATTACACTATAACCCACCGTACTACTCACTCAACACGAGCATCAGTACATCACACTATAACCCACTGTACTACTCACTCAACACGAGCACCAGTACATCACACTATAACCCACCGTACTACTGACTCAACACGAGCACCAGTACATCACACTATAACCCACTGTACTACTCACTCAACACGAGCACCAGTACATCACACTATAACCCACCGTACTACTCACTCAACACGAGCACCAGTACATCACACTATAACCCCCCACTACTCACTGACTCAACACGAGCACCAGTACATCACACTATAACCCACTGTACTACTGACTCAACACAAGCACCAGTACATCACACTATAACCCACCGTACTACTCACTCAACACGAGCACCAGTACATCACACTATAACCCACCGTACTACTCACTCAACACGAGCACCAGTACATCACACTATAACCCACCGTACTACTGACTCAACACGAGCACCAGTACATCACACTATAACCCACACTACTCACTCAACACGAGCACCAGTACATCACACTATAACCCACTGTACTACTGACTCAACACAAGCACCAGTACATCACACTATAGCCCACTGTACTACTCACTCAACACAAGCACCAGTACATCACACTATAACCCACTGTACTACTGACTCATCACGAGCACCAGTACATCACACTATAACCCACTGTACTACTCACTCAACACGAGCACCAGTACATCACACTATAACCCACGTACTACTACTCATCACCAGCACCAGTACATCACACTATAACCCCTGTACTACTGACTCAACACAAGCACCAGTACATCACACTATAACCCACTGTACTACTGACTCAACACGAGCACCAGTACATCACACTATAACCCACTATACTACTCACTCAACACGAGCACCAGTACATCACACTATAACCCACCGCACTACTCACTCAACACGAGCACCAGTACATCACACTATAACCCACTGTACTACTGACTCAACACGAGCACCAGTACATCACACTATAACCCACCGTACTACTCACTCAACACGAGCACCAGTACATCACACTATAACCCACCGTACTACTCATTCAACACAAGCACCAGTACATCACACTATAACCCACTGTACTACTGACTCAACACGAGCACCAGTACATCACACTATAACCCACCGTACTACTCACTCAACACGAGCACCAGTACATCACACTATAACCCACTGTACTACTGACTCAACACGAGCACCAGTACATCACACTATAACCCACCGTACTACTCACTCAACACGAGCACCAATACATCACACTATAACCCACCGTACTACTCACTCAACACGAGCACCAGTACATCACACTATAACCCACCGTACTACTGACTCAACACGAGCACCAGTACATCACACTTTAACCCACCGTACTACTGACTCAACACGAGCACCAGTACATCACACTATAACCCACCGTACTACTGACTCAACACGAGCACCAGTACATCACACTATAACCCACCGTACTACTGACTCATCACGAGCACCAGTACATCACACTATATACCCCTGTACTACTCACTCAGCAAGAGCACCAGTACATCACACTATAACCCACTGTACTACTGACTCAACACGAGCACCAGTACATCACACTATAACCCACCATACTACTCACTCAACACGAGCACCAGTACATCACACTATAACCCACCGTACTACTCACTCAACACAAGCACCAGTACATCACACTATAACTCTCCGTACTACTGACTCATCCACGAGCACCAGTACATCACACTTTAACCCCCTGTACTGCTGACTCATCACGAGCACCAGTACATCACACTTTAACCCCCTGTACTACTGACTCATCACGAGCACCAGTACATCACACTTTAACCCCCTGTACTACTGACTCATCACGAGCACCAGTACATCACACTTTAACCCCCTGTACTACTGACTCATCACGAGCACCAGTACATCACACTATAACCCACTGTACTACTCACTCAACACGAGCACCAGTACATCACGCTATAACCAGCCGTATTACTCACTCAACACGAGCACCAATACATCACACTATAACCCACTGTACTACTCACTCATCACGAGCACCAGTACATCACACTATAACCCACCGTACTACTGACTCAACACGAGCACCAGTACATCACACTATAACCCACTGTACTACTGACTCAACACAAGCACCAGTACATCACACTATAACCCACCGTAGTACTCACTCAACACGAGCACCAGTACATCACACTATCACCCACTGTACTACTGACTCAACACGAGCCCCTAGATCTTATTTTAGTACTTTAGCTTCTGATTCGATCTTATCAATGTAGTCTCTCTTTGGCACAACTGAAAATTTGTGACCTTCAGTTTGACCTTTGGAGGTCACTCAAGGTCAAAGGTTGTAGCACCAAATGAAAGCCCATGTTTGACTTCCTACATGTTGAAAATAATAAACACCTTTCTATCTCCATCTGTTTATGAGTTAAAATGGAAAATAAGCAAATTTAAGCAATGACCTTGACCCCCCGACAATTAATCCCCAACCGCTAAGAAAACTATGAGAAATACTCATGTAGCACATGAGTGGAAACAAAATTCAAAGATGCACATTCTGGTTAAAGTTTGAATCTGATGCAGTCATTTTTACCAAAGTAATTGCAGGAAAACTCTCTGGTGACCGATGACCTCCGAAATTTATAGGGGTCTATTCTGGACCAATGCCCACCTATCCTGAAAATTCACAAAGATTGGTCCCACCATTTTGCCATAATGTTGCTGAGATAGAGAGAGAAAGAAAGAAAGAAAGAAAGAAACCCCACCAAAAACAGTACCTCGCCCCGCGGTCTCCATGGCGAGGTCATTAAGCAACAAACCGACTTCTTCAACCCCAACTCCCTCCAGAGGAATTTCAGTCTCACAGGTTTTATATTTCATGGGGGATTCAGTCGATCGGTCAGAGAATTCAGTTGCTCTACCTCCTAGGTAATATGGAGTGCGCTCACACTAGTCGGTTGAAACAAAATACTAGGAAAGACTTTCTGTACCTCAAATTTCTGCCTCTGCCCATCAGAGAATACCTATGTGAAGTATCTCCAGTGATCAACTCTCTGAGAGTGCATTTTACTCTGCTAAAGAGTATTTCATTCAAGGTTGGCTTGAATTATCTCAAAGTGGATGTTCGCCCAAAAATGAAATTATAGTTCTTGTCAGCAACGAACGATGAAGTTGCATTCGTGAAATTGAAATTCTAATTTGATCATCGCGACTCACAGTGCTTTACTTAGCCACTCGACAGTTTCATGTTAGCTGAGCTGCTGGTGTTTTCTTGCAGAGTGAAGCACCAGGTGGAGTACTTGGGCCTTCGGGAGAATATCCGCGTGCGAAGGGCGGGATTCGCCTACCGCCGGGCCTTCAACAAGTTTCTGCAAAGGTAAGGGGTGTGATCAGGTAGCTGAAGACCGTGGCGATGTGTTGGGAGCATGATTTAGTGCAAAATTAGGTCAGAAAGCTTGGGTAGTTCCTAGGCAAAATCTCTGACCGAGGCTGGGTCTTCACTAGAGCTGCTCCTGGAGATCTACCATCCAATTGATTTCATTTAAATGTTAATTTGGCAACGCCAATTAAACTAATTAGCAGCAGAGCAAGATACTTGAGTTGACAAAAATCCACCTGTCTAGGTGAGCTTTGTTAGGGTTGGAGTGAAATCCTACAGGATGGTAGATCTCCAGGAACAGGGTCGGGCAGGAAGCTGTTGAATGAGGTGAGCTTTGTTAGGGTTTGGGTGAAAACCTACAGGGTGGTAGATCTCCAGGAACAGGGTTGGGCAGCCCTGCTCTAGCTGTTGAATGAGGTGAGCTTTGTTAGGGTTGGAGTGAAAACCTACAGGATGGTAGATCTCCAGGAACAGGGTTGGGCAGCCCTGCTCTAGCTGTTGAGTGAGGTGAGCTTTGTTCGGGTTGGAGTGTAAACCTACAGGATGGTAGATCTCCAGGAACAGGGTTGGGCAGCCCTGCTCTAGCTGTTGAATGAGGTGAGCTTTGTTAGGGTTGGAGTGTAAACCTACAGGATGGTAGATCTCCAGGAACAGGGTTGGGCAGCCCTGCTCTAGCTGTTGAATGAGATGAGCTTTGTTAGGGTTGGAGTGAAACCTACAGGATGGTAGATCTCCAGGAACAGGGTTGGGCAGCCCTGCTCTAGCTGTTGAATGAGGTGTGCTTTGTTAGGGTTGGAGTGTAAACCTACAGGATGGTATATCTCCAGGAACAGGGTTGGGCAGCTCTGCTCTAGCTGTTGAATGAGGTGTGCTTTGTTAGGGTTGGAGTGTAAACCTACAGGATGGTAGATCTCCAGGAACAGGGTTGGGCAGCCCTGCTCTAGCTGTTGAATGAGGTGTGCTTTGTTGGGGTTGGAGTGAAACCTACAGGATGGTATATCTCCAGGAACAGGGTTGGGCAGCTCTGCTCTAGCTGTTGAAACTTTGTTAGGGTTGGAGTGTAAACCTACAGGATGGTATATCTCCAGGAACAGGGTTGGGCAGCTCTGCTCTAGCTGTTGAATGAGGTGTGCTTTGTTAGGGTTGGAGTGTAAACCTACAGGATGGTATATCTCCAGGAACAGGGTTGGGCAGCCCTGCTCTAGCTGTTGAATGAGATGTGCTTTTTTAGGTTTGGAGTGAAAACCTATATGGTAGATCTTCAGGAACAAGGTTGGACAGCCCTGGTCCATAGACTCTCAGAAGAAAGGGCTCCAATCCACAGACTCTTTTTCTCCTGAGAAGAACCTACCTAATTCAGATATTCTTTTCTGGAAAATAGTTTTACACTTTTGCGCTTGGCTTAGAGATTCTCCATTACAGTAAAAGGGCACCGGTATGGAGACCAGCTGAAGACCTCCTTCCCCTGAGAGGGTCGTGCTCCTCTCCGTAACCCCAGCCTCACTCAGGTGTGACCCCTCTGTTCCTGGGACAGGTATGCCATCCTGACGACCGAAACATGGCCCTGCTGGAGAGGAGACGAGCGGCAGGGGGTCCAACACCTCATGCGCTCTGTAAACATGGACGCTGACCAGTACCAGATGGGCCGGACCAAGGTGTTTGTGAAGAACCCGGAATCGGTGAGGAGACCTGTGCCTTGTACTTCTCACAAAGTCAGAGCAGGACAGGGGTGTTCTTCATGGAGTGGACTTGTTTTGCTGATATGGGTTAATTGGGCCGCGTAATGGACTCCATTTTGTTTTCTCGCTTACTGCAATGGTATGAACTGTACATGTGAAATTAAGAACACTTGTCTCTCCCAGCTCTTTCTGCTGGAGGAGATGAGGGAACGGAAGTTCGATACTTTCGCCCGGACCATCCAGAAAGCCTGGAGGAAGTACATTGCCAGGAGGAAGTATGAACAGATGAGGGAGGAGGGTGAGTGAACAGTGCTGCAGATGGGGGGAAGGAGGGAGGGGATAATGGAGAGATAAAGACATGGGGTGAAAGGTGAACGCTGCACCTGCCATGGTGCTACACTGTGCAAATTATCCCCTCAAGTTTCAATACAATTTTTTTTTTTTATAAATTTGGCATCTCCAATCCCACCCGAATCTGGAATGCCCAATTGGTGAACTATGTACAAGGCTTGCTCGTATACGACCCCTTGTTGCCAATTCAGGAGAGTGTAGACAGTTCGCGGCTCTCCTCCGAAGCACGCGCCTGTCAGCCACTGCTTCTTATACACTCATTGGTTGAATCTTCGCAAGTTCAGAACGAGGGCGGAGGATACCCGGACATGACCAGGCTTAGAATCTTCCTAACGAGCGCCCGTCTGGCCAACAGGAGGCGCTTGAGCAACGAACAAGGCAACTATTGTAATCCCTTCCCGGCAGTCCCTTCCCAATTTGCAACCCTGTAGCGCAATAGCCAATTGTGCGCTACTCTGAAAAAGCTGCCGACCGGTACGAAGCGGGGCTCGAACCCGCGACGTGATTGTCACCTCTGCTTCGCAACGCGATGCTTTACCGAGTGAGCTATCCAGCAGCTCAAGTTTCAATACAGTTTTAAACCCAAAGGCCACTCTTCACATACCTTATGCTTAATTATCCAGTATATATAAAACACTGTGCATTATAGATGTTGTTAAATGTTCCTGGAAGTAATCTCAATCATATTATACTCAGAATTATTTTTCAGGAATAGTGAACCATAATGACATATTCTTGCATATTTAGCTCTGGAAGCATTTCAGTCGTCACAAAAAATTCAAAAGAATGGCATTTCTACACTGTTTACACAATATGGATGTGAGTACACACAAACACAAAAGCATACTGTCTGAACTTTTATTTGATGGCTGGGACATCTGTAGAGAGTCATCCATTTAGGAATTACTTTCAAAAAGAGTCTCTGCTCAGTAGTTAGGGACCTGACTGCTGGTAATATTTTATGGAGAGCGTATGTGAAAAACAGGGTATCGTAATGTAATGAACGTGTAATACAGCGTGTAGTAACAAGAGCATTGCCCCTCTCCCTCTCTCCCAGCCGCTGATATCCTGTACAACTCTAAGGAGCGACGCAGGAACAGCATCAACAGGAACTTTGTGGGCGATTATCTAGGGATGGAGGACCGTCCCGAGCTCCGGCAGTTCCTCGCCAAGCGAGAGCGCGTCGACTTCGCCGACTCCGTCAACAAGTTCGACCGCAGGTTCAAGGTGGGGGCTCGAAGGTTACACTCCAAAAAGCAAACATCAGCCACAGTGCTTATGGGTGGGACTGTTCACTTGCTTGCAAGTATTTTGGATGTTAGCTAACTGCATCAAAATCCTTCCAAATTTCACGTAGGTCACAAATGGGGCCGGTAGACAGGGGTAGAGAGGATTGTAAAACGTACCTCGGATCAGACGGGAGAGCACTTTTTTAAAGACAAAGTTATTTAAATGCAATTTCACAGATTGCGGTCAATCTGTGTGCCAAACACATGGCAGTGGAGTATTCGAGAGCAATGAAGTTTCAGATCACTCGCTCAGTCTCTTGAAAACTGAACAGTGCTGCTCAAAGGTCTGGATCTCAAAGGAAGCATCACAGCTCGCATGATTGAACACTTATCTTCGTCAGTGGGATAGCGCACATTCCTAGTTGCGTACATAGCTTCACTAATTCTGACCCCTCCCTCTCTAACCAAACTGCTTCGGTGAGAAAGTGCCCTTGAGTCAGTGCCACTTTCCTCTCGCTGACATCCTCCTGCTGCTGCCCTTCTGTCTCCAGCCAATCAGGAGGGACCTGATTCTGACGCCGAGGGGGATCTACCTGATTGGTCGAGAGAAGGTGGCCAAGGGCCCGGAGAAAGGGCAGATTAAGGAGGTGTTGAAGCGTAAACTGGAGCTGGGAAGCATCTGCCGAGTGTCTCTCAGGTGAGGCCTCTGTTCGGGGGAGCTGGAGCAGAGGATGATGGGATTGCTTGTATGTTTTCACTTCTCTTAATGTTCGTAGCTCCGCTATGGGAACATATGGTTAGTAGCTGCTTGAGTTTTGGTTACCGTGTAACATCCGCTGGCGGCATCGCAGCTGGCAAGGAGCTATCGTTTCGCCCGAGTTTCGCAGTGACACGCAAGCATCGCAGTCATAAAATGTGTGTTTTCAACTGCACTTTCTGAGCTTATTTACTGACGCCTTTCTCATATATCTAAATGCAGGTTTCCCTAAGTTACTGTCCTGACTGAAACACAGGCTTAGTGGCTGAGGCTCCAACTGATTATGAGCCCTCATTTAAAATCACTCGTCTATTCCTCTTGTCATCAAGGTCCAAAATCCAGGTGATCTCAACCTGTATTGCAGAATCATTCATGCCACAGAGCATGATGGGATGTTACTACTGTAGTGTCATCATGCAGTGCCCCTGCATCGACGCAAATGCGTTTGTTAAGTTTCTTTGCTCATGTATTCTTCCATTATTCAGCATGCCATCGGTGCATCAGAGAAAATTCTGTCCCTGTTAGATTTAGTGAAGAATACGCCGTATTACTGAGGTGCTATCCTCCATCATTTGGCCCAAGCGTTTTATTCCTTTGCTGTAATTGCTTGCGATCAGATGCGGCGTAAGACCTGCTAGTTATGGTGGAGTTTCAGTAAGAAGCCGCAGAATGGTGATATCATCACTGCTGGCGTCTCGTGCAGTCCTGAGGGTACAGATATATTAGCGATAAACAGGAAATAGCAGTTCCAGTGGTGTATAGCCTGCTGTCTTTATAACCCATTTCCTGTGTGCAGAATTCTCTTTAAATGTGTGTAAATACCATGGCATGGATAAGTGCACAGCCCAAACCTGCTTTAGTGACCTACAGGGGGGGCAGCATGAGCTGGGATTTAGCTTAGCTCCAGCCTTGGATGAATTTTGCATAGAGAACCTCAATTTACAGACAAATGTAGTGTGGGATGAGACTTATGTGTGGATGTAAAATTGGGGGCGTATATGGAGAATGATTGGCTTTACAGTTGGAAGTTAGACCCAAGTGCAGCCAGAATAAGATGGGTGAAGCTGTTGGGCTATTGGATAAGGCTGTTCGCCCCATATGGCTCGGGGGGTTTGGGCTTCTGCTTAGTCAAATCAACTGTAAGTCCCTTTTGACAAAAGCATCAGCTAAACATATGTAATACAGTCCAAATGTCTCTGTTTGTCCTCTGTCACTCTCTCTCCCTGTCCTCTGTAATCCTGTCTGTGCTCCTCCCATCCTCCTGTCTGTCTTTCCTTCCTTTCTCCATCTGCTCCTCTCTCTCCTGCCCGACAGCACCAGGCAGGACGACCTCTTCATCCTGCACGAGGCTCAGTACGACAGTCTGCTGGAGTCCAACTTTAAGACCGAGTTTATCAGCCTGCTCTGTAAGCGCTACGAGGAGGCGACTAAAAGCAAGCTGTCCCTGTTCTTCAGCGACCGGTACGGCCGCTCGCAAACAAACAACACACTCGCTCACCTGGGTACAGTCACACACACTCAACAACACACTCACTCACCTGGGTACAGTCACACACACTCAACGACACACTCACTCACCTGGGTACAGTCACACACACTCAACAACACACTCACTCACCTGGGTACAGTCACACGCACACAAACAACACACTCGCTCACCTGGGTACGGCCACACACACACAAACAACACACTCACTCACCTGGGTACAGTCACACACACACAAACAACACACTCACTCACCTGGGTACAGCCACACGCACACAAACAACACACACACTCACCTGGGTACAGTCACACACACACAAACAACACACTCACTCACCTGGGTACAGCCACACACACACAAACAACACACTCACTCACCTGGGTACAGCCACACACACACACAAACAACACACTCACTCACCTGGGTACAGTCACACACACACAAACAACACACTCACTCACCTGGGTACAGCCCACACACACACACAAACAACACACTCACTCACCTGGGTGCAGTCACACACACACAAACAACACACTCACTCACCTGGGTACAGCCACACGCACACAAACAACACACTCACTCACCTGGGTACAGCCACACACACACAAACAACACACTCACTCACCTGGGTACAGCCACACACACACACAAACAACACACTCACTCACCTGGGTACAGCCACACACACACACAAACAACACACTCACTCACCTGGGTACAGTCACACACACACAAACAACACACTCACTCACCTGGGTACAGTCACACACACACAAACAACACACTCACTCACCTGGGTACAGTCACACACACACAAACAACACACTCACTCACCTGGGTACAGTCACACACACACAAACAACACACTCACTCACCTGGGTACAGTCACACACACACAAACAACACACTCACTCACCTGGGTACAGTCACACACACACAAACAACACACTCACTCACCTGGGTACAGTCACACACACACAAACAACACACTCACTCACCTGGGTACAGTCACACACACACAAACAACACACTCACTCACCTGGGTACAGCCACACACACACACAAACAACACACTCTCTCACCTGGGTACAGTCACACACACACAAACAACACACTCACTCACCTGGGTACAGTCACACACACACAAACAACACACTCACTCACCTGGGTACAGCCACACACACACACAAACAACACACTCACTCACCTGGGTACAGTCACACACACACAAACAACACACTCACTCACCTGGGTACAGCCACACGCACACAAACAACACACTCACTCACCTGGGTACAGCCACACACACACAAACAACACACTCACTCACCTGGGTACAGCCACACACACACACACAAACAACACACTCTCTCACCTGGGTACTGTCACACACACACACCCAACACACTCACTCACCTGGGTACAGTCACACACACACAAACAACACACTCTCTCACCTGGGTACAGCCACACACACACAAACTACACACTCACTCACCTGGGTACAGCCACACACACACAAACAACACGCTCACCCTCAGCTCAAGAGCTTTAACATAACGTGACAAAGCAGCAAGCACCGGTTCCTCGGCCCAACAAAACTGGCTATTCCCCCCCACCCCCCACCCCCCCACAGTGCAGCTTACATTAAAGTATACATGACAACCAGATGCTTAAAACACTCTTTGAACTCTGGTTAAATGTATTTCTTGGCAACTCCCATTTATCTTTAGATCATGCAAAGCATAATCGATGCCCTAGAAATAATGTTCTCTGTCCCTGTGGTCTCTTTCCCTGCGTTTTCTCATCTCCTGCTCTCTGTCCCCCGCTTTCTCTCTCCCCGTGCTCTCGCTTCTGTCCCTGTTCTCTCTTTCCCTGCTCTCTGTCCCCTGCTTTCTCTCTGCCCCTGCTCTCTTCTTTCCTTGCTCTCTATCCTCCTATTCTCTGCCCCCATGTTCTCAATCTCTGCTCACTCTCCTCATGCTCTCTGCCCCCCTGCTCTCTCCTCTTGCTCCCTCTCTCCTCTTGCTCTCTGTCCCTTTGCTCTCACCCCGCCCTCTGTTCCTGCTCTCTCATCAACTCTCTGTCCCTGGTCTCTCTCCCTAACTGTCTGTCCCCCGTTCCCTGTCCTCTTGCTTTCTTTCCTGACTTTTTCTCCTCCTGCTCTCTCCCACTGATCTCTTGCCTCGTGCTCTCTGTCCCCCTGCTCTCTCCCTGCTTTCTCGCCTCCCGCTCTCTCTCCCTGCTCTCTGTTCCCCTGCTGTCTCCCTACTTTCTCTCCTCCTGGTCCCTCGCCTCCTGCTCTCTCTCCCTACTCTCTATTCCCCTGCTCTCTCCCTACTTTCTGTCCTCCTGGTCTCTCGCCTCCTGCTCTCTCTCCCTACTCTCTATTCCCCTGCTCTCTCCCTACTTTCTCTCCCCGCTCTCTCCTTTCCTTCTCTCTCTCCCTGTTGTCTGTCCCCCTGCTCTCTTTCCTCCTGCCTTCTCTTGCCCCACTCTCTCTCTCTCTCCCATACTCAGGCTGGAGTTTAAGCTAAAGAAGGAGGGCTGGGGTGGCGGGGGGATGCGGTCTGTGGTGTTCCAGCGGGGGCAGGGAGATCAGGCCCAGCTCAAGCCCGGCGGGAAGTCCCTCACCGTTACCGTGGGAGACGGCCTCCCCAAGACATCCAGTGAGTAACCCGGGAGGAGAGAGCAAAGGGAATGTTGCGTGACCTATGACCCCTGCAGCAGGCAGCGCTGTGACTGAGAGGTGAATGGTCACGGATTCAGAGGACCTCAGCAGGGTTAAGCTGAGCTGAGTGGAGCTGAGATGAGTTGTGTTGGCGGAGGGGTACTCTTCACGGCCGATTTTCGCCATTTATTCCTGACATGTTTCTGGAGGTTTTATCAGCACTGCAATCAGTCAGCAGATATCCCATAAGAGTCTGTGTTATTATAAAGGCCGTTTGCTGATTACTTTAAATGCCTTTATTTTAATCCTTAGAGAGCTGAAATACATTTTTAAAAAATTTCAATTTAATTATCTTGTGCTGCTGAAAACCTATCATGTGACAACTTGTTTAAAAGAGCTCCCGACAAATCACCACATGATAGGCCTTGAACAGCTCTGATTTTGACATCTTACATCATTGAGCAACAATAGCAGCATTTAGCGCTGTAAGGGTTAATATGTTTTTTCGATCAGTTGATTGTTGCTTTTGTCTTGACTCTCTCCACAGAGCCGACCAGGAAGGGCGTCCCCCAGACCAGAGGGGGGCGCACTCACGCTCAAACACATCACAGAGGTAAAATCTCCTCTCTCTGTACTACCACCCGTGGCACTGTACTGTGGCGTGTGGGCTCCACTGACAGGGGCCCTCAAAAAATCGTTTCATGGGACCCAGTTGTTTTCCTGGCCATGCCCGTTCTTAACACGGCAGTGACATAATTCAACAGCCCAGTCGCTGACCCTGCAGAACACTTCCGTAACATTGATATGGATGTGATTGGCTGATGATGACAGTTCTGTTGGTCCTACCAGGGATGCGTTTCCCAAAAGCATAGCTGCTAACTAAGATAGAAACTTACATAGTTTGGCCATTCACAATCAATGGTTCAAAATATGTAAGTTAGCATCTGTGATTTCGGGAAGCGCACCTCAGAATAGTAGTCTAACTCCATGGTTCTCCATGAGCGCTGTTTCCTCACAACATGGCTGCCAGTGCAGTGCAGTTACAGCCAATCATCATGAAGCGCATCATGTCATGATGTTCAGTCTAAAATGAGTCGACCCAACATTGAGACTGGGAACTGTGTGTGCACTGGCTAAAATATTTTGGGAACCCCCCAATCTTATTTTGTGTTCCCACTCAAGAAGAATCTTAATCCAAATTGTGCTCTGACTTTATAGAATCTGACAGCTTTCGTAAGTGGAAAATGGTTTTAACGCTTTGAGGGATGCAAATACCATTTTTTAAATGTTCCTTTGTCCCACAAAATCACCTTCCATGTACTTGAATTTGTTGATTTTTTTAAATGTTTTCTCAGTAGCCTAAGTAAAGGATGCAGACCTATAGGTTGCTCTGAGTTACCGGTAGCGACAGTGACATCAGCATTTGTTCAGTGAATAACATTCTAATGGCATTTGCTGTGATTGTGCTCCTGAAAGGGGTAATTCAGCAGTTCTTCTCCTGGGCCCGTGGGACTGCCTGTTTATGCAAGTTTTTATTCCAACCACAACTGCAGTCACTATTTTAAACAGCTGTTAATTTTTCAAATTAGGTTCATTTCATGATTAAAGGGTTATTTACCCTCTTTAGCCCAATTGTCCAAAATAGCTATTGCTATAAAAATTGCTTTATCGTAAACATTTGCAAAAACACATTTGTACACATTTGAAGATGGTGAATCAATAGGCTCTTAAATACACAGGTGAACCTTTTTCTTCTGATGTAATGGGGGTTTGGCTTGGTATCATTTGGCTTTTAAGTTGCCATCAACTACCAAATTGACACTTTTCTGAATACCATGTACACACTTTCACCCATTAAAAGCCAATTGATTCTATAATCTCATCTGTTACAATAGTCCGTTCTTTATAAGCAATAAAAACCCTTTGCGACATAATGAAATATGAATATGGAGCTCTTCAGGGAATGCATTGCTATTTCTGACATCATGTAACTTAAAGGTGTAAATAATCCTTGTACTCGTGTGCAGTGCAATTGAGGAAAATTAACCCCTCTTTAAAATTCTGCGATTGCAATAGAGGTCAGATCAGAAGCAGCACACATGATGCTGGGAGTCATTGGGTCACCTGATCTAATGGTTGCCGATGAATTTGCCTTGACGCATAAAAATGTGTTTTCTGCATTTGCATCCCGCGAGGGGACAGGACAAAATGTTATGATTCTAATCTGTTCTGTCTTGTTTCTGCCTTGTATGCCATGTTTATTATGATTTTCCCTAGTCCCTGTTATGTTTATGATTATGTTTGTTAGGTTTTTGTCATGTTTTGTTTAGTTTTTGCATTTTGCCATGTTTTCGTTTTTTGCCATCCCCTTCCACTTTTCTGTTAGATTCGGTCCATGTTTTATTCATGCCCAGCATTGCACTTTGTCTCCCTGTCTGGTCTCTTGTTAAGTTACAGCTTCTCCCCAGTCCTGCGTGTCACATGCTTAGGTGATTTCATGGTTTCTGGGTTTCAAACATTCCTTCCAATCTCGTTTGCTTCCTTCGCCTCTCTTTTCTATATTACTAACCAATACTAACAGTTTGTTGTTTTTGTTAAAGTTACTAACCCAAACTAACATTGTATATAATACTAACTTACTACTTGAGCACTAGGGATTGTATAGCTGCACTTACTAATTGATTAACAAGCTCTCAGCACTCGCCCTGTTCTAGTCTCCGCCTCTTGCCTTCACTTTGTCTCTCCTGCAATTCAGCGGATCCTCCGCACCTGCTCCACTCTATCCTACCTCTCATTATCTGTGCACATTAGAACTCCCTAACGGAGCCGTATGTTTTGTCATAGGTTGTCTCGTGTTCCCTGTCCGCGTTTTGGCTTTTTGCCAATTTCATGTGATTAGGTTCTCCCTCATGTTCCCTCCTTTGTAATTAGTCTGATCCCCTTCACCCGATCCTAATCATAGCATGTGACTTCCCTTGAATGTATTTAAGCTGTCTTCTCACTGCAGTTCCCCGTCAGAACGTTTTCCCAAGTTTACCTGTGCTGGCCTTGTACTCTCTGTGTTTATCTTCTGACTGGACCGCCCGACTTACGATTTTTTGGATCTGCTCTTTTGTACTTTTTGCCTGTATCTGTTTTTGAACCCTTTTTTGCCCGACTTTGAGTTTTGTGATTGGTGCCCTAGTTACGATTTGGATTCGCCCTCCTGGATTTTGATTTTTGGATTGTGGACTTTGTACCGTTGCCTCCTACTTTGCGGGGTTTGCCCCCTTTCCAAATAAATCCCATTTTACCTTCACTGCTCGACTCTCGCGTCTGGTTCCAGAACCGTACCTAACACAAAAATCACCTCGGAGTACTCGGCGTCAGTCACCAGTTCTGCTTGATAAACGTGCTTGTTTTTACTGCTGTGAAAATGGACATTTGATTGCTGAGTGTCCCGTTTTAAAAGAAAAAAGATCAATCTAGACAATCGGAGAATCTCTCTGCAATTGGATTAATACAAACCGCGCCTTTAGTTAAACAATTGGCTTCTGCCGAAGCAGAGAAAATATTGACGCTGATTTTAGACCGTTCGTTTCTGATGGTTTTGTGTCCGTGCCCGATGATGGAGCCAGCCCCGTACCCATTAAAATATTATGGGATACCGGGGAAAAATATTCCCTCATTTGTGCTGGGGTGCTGCCTCTCTCAAGTGAAACATACTGTGGCTGAGATATACTGGTGTGGGGGGTTAAAATGGGCCCCTTACGCGTGCCTCTCCACGCTATGCAGCTGTCCTCTTCTGTTGTGTCTGGGCCTGTGCGAGTTGGGTTTGAGGTCTCAGTTGCCGGTATCAGGAATTGACCTAATTCTCGGAAAAGGTGTAGCAGGTGTGAAAGCGTTTCCTTCCCTTGAAGTTGTAGATGACCTCATTGTGGATATGTGTGACTCCTCTGCCATTTTCACAGCGTGCGCAGTTACGCGCGCCAGGGCTCGCAAGCTCGGTGATGCTGTGAATCTGTCGGGTACTTTCATGGTTGATGATATTAATGTTGCCAGTTCTGTTGTGTTTGACAGCCCAATAGTTTGTGAACCCACTAATGCCACACTGACAGCAGTTCCAAACCTGACCCTATCTGTGGATAAAGCAGAAATAATTAAGGCCCAGCAGAGTGATTGTACACTGGCGTGTAGTTTGGCTGCTGCTTCAAATGGCAGAGATGGGCAGTCTGTCACTTACTTTTTTGAGGATGGTGTCCTCATGCGGAGGTGGTCCCCTGTCCCCGGGAGCGAGTTAAACACAATCCGGCAGGCAGTGGTGCCAAACCCATTTCCTGTGCAAGTACTGAGTTTGGCCCTGATCATAGTCTGTCAGGCCATTTGGGGATTCGAAAAACATATCAGCGGCTCCTCAGGTGTTTTTTCTGGCCGGGGGTTAAATCCGATGTGACACAATTTTGCCGATCATGTCACACCTGTCAGTTGGTGGGAAAGCCAAATCAGACTATTACCCCTGCTCCGCTTCGCCATATCCCTGCCATCGGAGAACCGTTTGAACACATCATGATAGATTGTATAGGACCACTTCCAAAGACTAAATCAGGAAATCAGTATATTTTCACCATCATGTGTGCTGCCACTCGTTATCCTGAGGCTGTGCCCTTACGCATGTTAAAGGCTAAGGCTATTGTAAAGGCTTCAGTAAAGTTTTTTACAACATTTGCATCCCAAGTGCATACAAAGTGATCAAGGAACAAACTTTCTGTCTAAAATTTTTGCTCAGGTAATGTACCTGCTGTCGGTGAAACATCACACATCCAGTGCTTTTCACCCTGAGAGCCAGGGTGCGCTGGAGAGGTTTCACCAAACGTAAAAAACTATGCTCCGTAAGTACTGGTTTTAGTCTGGCAGAGAATGGGATGAGGGTTTGCCACTATTGTTGTTTGCTGTTTGTGAAACCACACAGGAGTCTTTGGGCTTTAGTCCCGCTGATCTTGTGTTCGGACACACTGTGCGCGGTCCACTACGCTTCCTCCAAGAAAAGTGGCTAGCTGACAAACCAAGTGTGACGCAAAATATGTTGGATTATGCCAGCTCTTTTAAGGAAACATTACATCATCCTTGTGAAATGGCTCGTCAGTCTCTTGCCTCTGCCCAGGTTAAAATGAAAACCAACTATGATCGAAAACAATGTCGAGGAAATTTCAAAACAGGTATGAGGTTCTGGTTTTGTTACCAGTCAGTGGGTCTGGTTTGCAGCCTAAATTCTCCGGGCCCTATGTTGTCGATCGCCAGTTCAGTGAAACTGACTTCGTAATAAAGACGCCAGATCTTTGCACATAATTTTGCACAATTAGCGCATACTGCAGAGGTATTATTTATTTATTTATTTATTTATTTTGGTTTTAAACTTGCTTTTACCCTGGTTTTTATCCAGAGGCTGTTTATTTGGGTTATGTATGAGTATTTTTCTATGTATTGATGTTTCTCTCCCTCTCTAGTGTCCTGACTGGTGGAGCCTCGGGGTACTTTTATCATGTGCTCTGTTTTGTGGTTGTTTTATGTTATATTTGTACTGTAAATGTGTATAAATGGACGGCATCATTTCATTTCACTGCAGAACAAATCTACCTTCAGGTATTAATAAAGTAACCTGAACCTGAACCTGAGATCGAATGAGGAAATCCCGAGTATGTCATGTGAAAATGTTAAAACATTACTCCTCCCGTGGTAATGAACAGTCTCCCATAGCCTCCGTCGCTGCAGCTGTTGCGTCGCCTCTGAGTAGTGAGGAGGATTAGATAAGTGAAAGACGGGTTTCCATTCCTTGTGCTCACCTTAGAAACTCAGAGATTTTGTCCAAGTTGGATGAGTTTTTGCTATTTCTGTCTGACTCAAAACGTGGGGATGTGATCAGCCTTATCCATATCTACTCGGATCTTCTCGGCGATAATCCCACTCAGACAAATGTTTTTTGTCACGATATTGATGTTGGTAATCATAAGCCAATAAAACAACATGCGTATCGTGTGAATCCAATAAAACGGGCTATCATGCAACAAGAAGTTGAGTTTCTCCATCAAAATGGTTTTGCTGTCCCTAGCTTGGGTTCTTCGTCACTGATGGTGCCAAAGTCAGATCAATCCCCCCATTTCTGTAATGACTACAGAAAACTGAATGATATTACTAAGGCGGATTCTTTTCCGCTCCCTTGAATTGAGGATTGTGTTGATCGTGTGGGTTTTGCAAAATTTGTTACAAAACTTGATCTGCTTAAGGGTTATTGGCAGGTGCCCCTGACCCCTCCCGCTTCTGAAATGTCTGCGTTTGTGACACTGAACCATTTTTTGCAGTATAAGATAATGCTTTTTGGCCTAAGAAATGCCCCCGCCACATTTCAGTGACTTATGTCTAAGGTGCTCTCTGGTGTCAAACATTGCGAGGCTTATTTGAATGATGTGGTGGCTTATTCCTCTACTTGGTCTGAACATGTGGCAACGTTAACAGAGATTTTCAGCCGTTTGCGTGATGCTGCCCTGACACTGAATCTGGCGAAGTGCGAGTTTGGGAAAGCAGTGGTGACTTATCTGGGTAAGGGTCGGGTGTGTCCAGTTAATGCTAAGGTGCAGGCCATTGTAAATTTTCCGGCGCTCCAAACCCAACGGGAGCTCCGCCGGTTTTTGGGAATATGTGGGTATTATTGAGGGTTTTGTAGAAACTTTGCGGATGTGGTTGCCCCTCTGATTGCAATGTGCAGTCCTTTGAAGCCATTTTTGTGGTCTCCCTGCTCTCAGGAAGCTTTTGAGTCCGCTAAGGCTGCAGCGTGCCTGTGCTCACCTCCCCTGACTTCTTTCGTCCCTTTAAACTTGAGGTTGATGCGAGTGGCCGGGGGGCGGGGCAGTGCTGCTTCAGGAAGATGTCCAAGGGGTTGATCATCCAGTCTGTTTCTTCTCTAGAAGTTCAACAAACACCAATTAAATTACAGTACAATTGAGAAGGAAGAGTTTGCTCTCATCCAAGCACTTCAACATTTCGAGGGATATGTTGGTTCCACTTCACTTCCTGTTCTTGTGCATTTAGACCACAATCCCCTTGTGTTTCTGTCCCAGATGCGCAACAGCAATCAGCATTTAATGTGCTGGTCCTTGCTATTGCAGGATTTTAACATTGAAATCCAGTATAAAAAAGGGAAAGAGAACATTAATGCTGATGCACTCTCGCATCCTGGTGATTTCGAGCATTTTTTTAGGGGAGAAATGTCCAATCTTTAGGGGGGAAGGTGTTACGACCTCATGGTTGAATGGACTTTTTTTGTCATGTATTTGCAAGCATCTTTGTTGTTTATGCATGAATGCATTCACTGTGTGTATTTTTTATGTCTTACTCTTTGATACCTGTGTGTGGCTGACTGCCAGTGATTTGCTAACTCAATGATTGAAGGCGCATGACTGTAGGTGGCGCCAGAGCGCTGACTGGTTTCCACACACAAGCCTGCATGTTGGAAGACGGACCAACCTCAGGAGTGGCAGACTGTCTTCTCCCTGCTCCCAAATCGAATGCCAGTGAAAAAAACAATGTATTATGATGTCCGCATGTAAAATGTTGCTACAGCCCTGGTTTGGTTGGTGTGGGTAGCCTTTTGCTAAATCTTTGTTTTCTCCTGTTTTTGGCCAGGAGCTCAGGTCAATGTTATGTGTTTTTGTTTCTCTTTATTTTCGTGTAGGCAAGCGATGGTCATTTACATCTAGTTTGATTTGTTTATTCTTTTTGCCGTGCGCTCACCCCAAAGCTATACATTCCTGAAAATAAATTCTGAGTAAGCGCTGCAAACCTTTATTACTGGTGGTTCTTGGGAGCGGGATAAAAGGTGTCTCATTATTTCATGTTGCGCCAAGGTTTTCCCCGAGGCCGGGTAGTAACACCGTCCTCTCCTCCACAGATCAGCAGAACGGAGCTGCCCGGGTCCCGCGCTCGAACCCTGGCCCCCCCCAGCGGAGCAACCAGACATACTCCACGCCTCAGAAGCAGCTGCGGCCCCCGTCCACGGCCCTGCCCATGAGGGCTGCCCCACAGCCCCGGCGTGGCCCTGCCCAAAACTCGCCCAGCAACATGGACTTCCTGAATGTGCCCGACCAGGGCGTGTCCGGGTGAGAGCGCAAATTCAGCTGCTGCCGCCAAAACACCGCGCCACGTCACTCACTACAGAAATATCCACCAAAACACTGCGCCGCGTCACTCACTACAGAAATATCCACCAAAACACCGCGCCACGTCACTCACTACAGAAATATCCACCAAAACACCGCGCCACGTCACTCACTACAGAAATATCCACCAAAACACCGCGCCACGTCACTCACTACAGAAATATCCACTCACTACAGAAAACACCAAAACACCACGTCACGCTCACTACAGAAATATCCACCAAAACACGCGCCACGTCACTCACTACAGAAATATCCACCAAAACACCGCGCCACGTCACTCACTACAGAAATATCCACCAAAACACCGCGCCACGTCACTCACTACAGAAATATCCACCAAAACACTGCGCCACGTCACTCACTACAGAAATATCCACCAAAACATCTCACTACAGAAATATCCACCAAAACACTGCGCCACGTCACTCACTACAGAAACATCCACCAAAACACTGCGCCACGTCACTCACAGAAATATCCACCAAAAATATCTCACTACAGAAAATCCACCAAAACACGCCGCGCGTCACTCACTACAGAAATATCCACCAAAAACCGCGCCCCGTCACTCACTACAGAAATATCCACCAAAACACTGCGCCGCGTCACTCACTACAGAAACATCCACCAAAACACCGCGCCACGTCACTCACTACAGAAATATCCACCAAAACACTGCGCCGCGTCACTCACTACAGAAATATCCACCAAAACACCGCGCCACGTCACTCACTACAGAAATATCCACCAAAACACCGCGCCACGTCACTCACTACAGAAACATCCACTAAAACACCGTGCCTCATCACTCACTCCGGAAACATCCGCCAAAACACCGCGCCACGTCACTCAGTTCAGAAACATCCGCCAAAACACCGCGCAACGTCACTCACTCCAAAAACATCCGCCAAAACACCGCGCCGCGTCACTCACTCTGGAAACATCCATCAAAACACCGTGCCTCGTCACTCACTCCGGAAACCTCCGCCAAAACACCGCGCCATGTCACTCACTCCGGAAACATCCGCCAAAACACCGTACCGCGCCACTCACTACAGAAACATCTGCCAAAACACCGCGCCACGTCACTCACTACAGAAACATCCACCAAAACACCGCGCCGCGTCACTCACTCCGGAAACATCCGCCAAAACACCACGCCGCGTCACTCACTACAGAAACATCCGCCAAAACACCACGCCGCGTCACTCACTACAGAAACATCCGCCAAAACACCGCGCCGCGTCACTCACTACAG
The DNA here is from genome assembly GCA_029692085.1 of Gymnothorax javanicus. Lineage (NCBI taxonomy): Eukaryota > Metazoa > Chordata > Actinopteri > Anguilliformes > Muraenidae > Gymnothorax > Gymnothorax javanicus. Next base: position 160,337,091 of record CM056196.1, read on the forward strand.
AAACATCCGCCAAAACACCGCGCCACGTCACTCACTCCGGAAACATCCGCCAAAACACTGTGCCGCGTCACTTACGACAGAAACACCGTGCCGCGTCACTCACTACAGACGCATCCACAAAACACCGCGCCGCGTCAGTCACTGCAGACACATCCACAAAACACCACGCTGTGTCACTCACTACAGATGCATCTGCCAAAACACCGCGCCGCGTCACTCATTACAGACGCATCCACAAAACACCGCGCTGTCACTCACTACAGACGCATCCGCCAAAACACCGCGCTGTCACTCACTACAGACACATCCACAAAACACCGTGCTCCGTCACTCACTACAGACACATCCACAAAACTGACCTTATTCTGAGTATCAAAGAGGTGAGAATCTAAGAGGTGTAACTCCAGGCTCAGAAAAGTCCTCCCAGCACCTGAGTTTCCTAACGAGCACCATTTTACAGACAGATGGCAGAACTTGAGTGGGATCAGATGGCTGGATTCATGTGTGGATGAAGCGTAGCAACATTTCTAGGCTGCGGTCAAATTTCTGAAAAATACGTCCTATCGTCTGATTCCTAACTACCTTTTTCGACCTCAATGGAAAATGCTGTGAGGTTCAGGAATGATAAAAAAGTGAATTCATGAGGAAAGATATTAATGCTGCAAAGAGAATCCGACTGCACTTACACAGAGCGATGTCATCATGCATCCCTTGTCTGTCATGTTACAGCTGCGTATAAATAAAGTTATGGTTTTGAATGCTTGACTGTGTCTGGCAGGATGCAGAGGAAGAAGAGCATCAGTCAGAGTCGGCCGCCGCCTGCCCCGAGCAGCCGGCCCAAGCCCAAACCCCAGGGCCCACGGTGCCGGGCACTGTACCAGTACACCGGGCAAGACGTGGATGAGATCAGCTTCGATGTTAATGATGTCATCGACCTTCTGAACGAGGGTGAGGGAATCCTGCAGGAGGCGCACAGACGCTGGTGCTGTACTCACGGACACACACACACACACACACACACACACACACACACACACACACACACACACACACACACACACACACACACACACACACACACACACACACACACACACACACACACACACACACACACACACACACATACACACACACACTCAAATACTGGAGCCAAGTTTGCAGACACATTCACAGACAGACAGACAGACAGACACGCACATATACACAAACATACACACACACGCACACATGCACACACACACACACACACACACACACATATACACACGCACACACACACTCTCACTGATTTGTCTCCGTTTTCTCGGCAGACCCCTCTGGCTGGTGGACTGGACGGATCAATGGCAAGGAGGGGCTGTTTCCTGGCAACTACGTAGAGAAGATCTGAGGACTCGTAGTTTCCATAGAGACAGAATGATGACCTCACTGACCTCTGCTCATATCCTCTTGAGCTTCGGAAAAGAGAGAAAGGGCCAGTTTCACAGACATGGTTTAAGTGTAGTCTTGGACTAAGCAGAGTTTTGTGTAGAGATTTTCTATTTAAAATTGAATTTAGTCTAGGATTAAGCTTAATCTGTGTCTGTGAAACCGGCCCAAAAAGTATTTTTATGAAAACATGTCAAAGTGAACTATTTTCAAAAGTATTATTTATTCTCCTGAATGTCCTGTGAGCTCAAAGTTTTACCAAAGGCTGTACTGTATTGATTTTGAAATTAAGGTCAGAGACTTACTTCATGCAAAGACAACAAAGATAAATTGTGGGCTTTTCAGAGGAAATTGTTGTATTATGATCAAGGGTTATAAAGTCATATTTGTATGGAGTCAATGAAGGCTGATTGTTGAGATACATTTTTTCTTCTTCCAGAAATTGCTTATTGCTTTGTAGAAGCAGTTTCCATTTTCTCTTGAAACCACAGGTAACTGTAAAACTGTACAGAGATGTTTTCCTGTGCTCACTGGAGACATGCGTGAAAAATGATTCAGTTAAAATTTTGCGGGTACAACATATGTAATGCAAACAAGTTACCACTGGGGGGCACTGTTTAACTCTTTTCCGTGTCCTCCGGAACACTGACCGTTCCAAACAGTAGGGGGCATAGTTTTCCCAGCCATGGCAAGGCCTGGCTTCTGTAAAATAGGTTTCAATGGCTGCTGTAATAATGCATTACTGTCAATGTGAAATTGGGTACCGTTTTCATGTTTTCGGGAATTTACACAGATCAAATTAAAACACAGTTTAATATTGGAGCCTTGTTTAATGAGATTGGTGTGGAAATATTCCACTTTAAATTTATTTCTTCGCATAACATTCCTGTTTTCGTTTTTTTTCCCTTAGACTTTCCTCAGCTATCGCAAAGTGAATATTAACGTGGTGCAAGACAGAACATTTGCATTATTCCTAAAGCGGTCGCTCTGCCCTTCATTTCTCGATAAACCTCTGCACTGTAAAATCACATTCTTTAAAACTTAGATAAGTGAAGGATTATTGCCAATCTAGTTTTATGGAGGCACAGCAAAGACATTCGTGACTACTTAAATATTATTCCTGTGATCAGATGCACTTTTTGTTGCAAAAATCCATTACACAACGATACCATTTTAAAAAATGTAAATATTTTTGCAGTGATGCCCCACCAAGTTCTATTTTACGAAATGGTTCAATTTTGAGTATATATATATATATATATATATACACATCAGTGGCGGCTGGTGAACTGGCGATAGGGGAGGATCAAACCCATCCCTTAAAAATAATGATTGGTCACGACCTGTTTTGAACCATTCATTTAAATCACCATTACAGTAGCTCAGAAAACTCTCAACATTATCAGGTGTGGCCAGTTTTCATTAATAACGCATACCTGTCAACTCTCACGCATTCGGTGTGAGTTTAAGTGGTATATTTACGTTCCCCTGCTGTAGTCAGCAATTATTCAATCAACGCGTGTGTAAGAGATTCTCGCGGTATTGAAGTCCTTGTGCATGGAAGTTCATCAGGTTCACCTGCGTTATGACTCCGGACTTCTCACGCTTTTCTTTACTCAGGGTTTGGAAGCAATGCGTGTGTTTAATTATCGTTTAAATAGTTAGGATGAAATAAGATCATTTGAAACGTCTTTATGCAATTCCATTGCTTCCAATGATCTTATTACATTACCACTAAACTCAAGCGGAGTGCGTGAAAGTTGACAGGTGTGCGTTATTTATGAAAACTGGCCACACCTGATAATGTTGAGTTTTTGGAGTTTCTGTAATGGTAATTTAAATGAATGATTGAAAACAGGCCGTGACCAATCATTATTTTTAAGGGATGGGTTTGAGCCTCCCCTATGGCCAGTTCACCAGCCGCCACTGATATATATATATATATACACAACCCCAATTCCGAAATAGTTGGGAAGTGTAAATTGTGAATAAAATCAAAATGCAGTGACTTTCAGATCACATGAGCCAATATGTTATTTACAATAGAACATAGATAACATTTCAAATGTTGAAACTGAGACATTTTACATTTTTATCCACAAAATGAGCTTATTTCTGTAAGAGTTTTCACCCTGCAGTCCATCCCCTGCGGCTTGTTCTCACCTCCACCTTAACGAGCAACAAATGCAGCTCGTTAAGGTGGAGGTGATTACCTGGGTATATAGGGCTGGCAGTTGCCAGTCCTCCTTTGTCTCTGCATTCTCTTGTTTTTACCCTGCGTTTCTGCTCCCCAGTCTTATATTTCTATGTTGGGTTTTCTTTTATTAAAAGTCTCCAGTCTTTTCCCAGCCTGGCGTTTGGGTCCTACTTTTACCTTTTGGCCCATGGTCCTAGCTCCCGCCGGATTGACATTTGTATCCGGCGGGAGCGAAACCATGACAATTTCAAATTTCCTAGCTGCAACAGGTCTCAGAAAAGTTTGGACACAGGCAAAAAAAAGGGCTGCAAAAGCAATTAATAGACTGCCCTCAATAATTATTGGCACCCCTGGTTAAGATGTGTTCTTTAGCTTCTAATAAATTCAGTTTTTTTCTAAATAATATAGGACCACAATGAAAAAAAGAGGAAAATCCAACCTTTAATTCAAGTGCATTTATTCAGTGGGAAAAAAATCCCACATTAAGAAATAATTCTTTTACATCAAATCATGTGTGTCACAATTATTAGCACCCCTGATGGTAATACTTTGTACAACCCCCTTTTGCCAAGAAAACAGCACCTAATCTTCTCCTATAATGTTTCACAAGATGGGAGAATACAGAAAGAGGGATCTTCGACCATTCCTCTTTGCACAATCTCTCTAAATCATCCAGCGACCTGGGTCCTGTCCTCTGCACTCTCCTCTTCAGCTCACTCCACAGGTTTTCAATGGGGTTGAGGTCTGGGGACTGAGATGGCCATGGGAGGAGCTTGATTCTGTGTCTGGTGAACCATTTCTGTGTAGATTTGGCCACATGTTTAGGGTCATTATCTTGCTGAAAGACCCAGTGACGACCCATCTTCAGCTTTTGGGCAGAGGCCACCAGATTTTTGATTTAAAATGTCCTGGTATTTCAAAGCGTTCATGATGCCATGCACCCTAACAAGGTTCCCAGGGCCTCTGGAAGAGAAACAGGCCCACAGCATCACCGATCCTCCCCATACTTCACAGTGGGCATGAGGTGCTTTTCTGCATACTCATTTTTTGTGTTCCGCCAGACCCACTTAGAGTGTTTGTTGCAAAAAGCTCTATCTTGGTCTCAACTGACCAAAGCACACGGTCCCAGTTGAAGTCCCAGTACCGCTTAGCGAACTCCAGACGTTTGCGTTTATGATTGTGAGTGAGAAAAGATTTTTTCCGTGCATGCCTCCCAAACAGCTTGTTGGCATGTAGATAGCGCCTAGATAGAAATACTTCAATTACATTTATTTCCTGGGAATTGTTAGGGGTGCCAATAATTGTGGAACAGGTGATTTTATGAAAAATAATTATTTCTTAGTCAGGGATTTTTTTTTTTTTTCCTTAAAATTCACTTGAGTTGAAGGTTACATTTTTCTACAATTTTCAGTGTGAGAGTATGCTTCTGCAATAAAAATGGAATTTATTTTAAGGCTTTTAACACATCTTAACCAGGGGTGCCAATAATTATGGAGGGCGCTGTATATAAGAGAATCAGCTGAAAGAACATTTAGCAAGTAATTCAGTTAACTGGCATCAGGGGTGTAACATGATTGGCTATAAAATGGATGTCTTAGAGAGGCTGAGTCTCTCAGAAGTAAAGATGGCCAGAGGCCCTCCAACCTGTGAAGGCTTGTGTGAAAAAATTGTGGAATACTTTAAAAACAATGTTCCTCAATGTCAAATTGCAAAGGCTTTGAAGTTCTCATCATCGACAGTGCATAACATCATCAAAATATTCAGAGAAACTGGAAAAATCTCTGTGCATAAGGGACAAGGCCGAAAACCTTTACTGGATGCCTGTGATCTTCGAGCCCTCAGACACCACTGCATCACTCACCGGCATGATTCTGTCATTGACATTACTAAATGGGCCCAGGAATACCTCAAGAAACCACTGTCTGTAAACACAGTCTGCCGTGCCATCCACAGATGCCACCTAAAACTCTATCATGCAAAAATGGAAGCCATTGTTGAGCATGATCCAGAAGCGCCGTCGTGTTCTGTGGGCCAAGGCTCATTTAAACTGGACTGTAGCAAAGTGGCAAAGTGTTCTGTGGTCAGACGAGTCCAAATTTAACATTCTTGTTGGAAATCATGGGCGTCGTGTCCTCCGGGCTAAAGAGGAGAAAGACCATCCCTCCTGTTATCAGCGTTCAGTTCAAAAGCCAGCATCTCTGATGGTATGGGAATGCATTAGTGCATATGGTGTGGGACACTTGCATGTTTTAAAAAGCACCATGAATGCTGAAAGGTATATAAGGTTTTAGAGCAACATATGCTCCCCTTCAGATGACATTTATTCCAGGGAAGGCCTTGTGTATTTCAGCAGGACAATGCAAAACCACATACTGCAGCTATTACAACAACATGGCTTCGTAGTAGAAGAGTCCGTGTGCTGAACTGGCCTGCCTGCAGTCCTGATCTTTCACCGATTGAGAACATTTGGCGCATAATTAACCGAAAAGTTTGTCAAAGGAGACCCAAAACTCTCCAGCAGCTGGAAGCCTGTATTAAACAAGAGTGGGATCAAACTCCAATAGCTAAACTCAAGAAACTTGTCTCCTCAATGCCCAGACACCTCCACTCTGTGTTAAAAAGAAGAAGGGATGCTACACCATGGTAAACAGGCCCCTGTCCCAACTTTTTGAGACCTGTAGCAGCCATCAAATTTGAAATGAGTTCATTTTGTGGATAAAATTGTAAAATTTCTCAGTTTCAACATTTGCCATGTTATCTCTGTTCTATTGTGAATAAAATACTGGCTGGTGTGATTTGAAAGTCATTTGCGTTTTGATTTTATTCACAATTTACACTTTGTCCCAACTATTTTCGGAATTGGGGTTGTATATCAATAAGTTGTCTGGACATTAATTCTCTATGGCAAAAAGCTTTTGCACTGTGTTTTTCAAACTGCGGGTCGAGACCCAAAGTGGAATGCTGGACTGCACAAGGTTGGTCCGGGAGTGGTTCTGTGGTCCACTTCGCATCACTGGCTTGTGTTTTGGATGGGTCCCAAAAAGACAAAAGAACGTAGTGTATTTAAAGATTCTTTGTGCAACTTTCAGAAATGCCTAGAGCACTAAATACAGTCGTGATAACTGAAGTATAAGAGCCATTTTGTTTCCATCGAACAAAACCGTGCCGTTTCGCTCAATGACAAATGGTTGGATTTTTTTTTTCAGTTTGCAATGGTTTTGACAAGCATAAGAGGGGAAACTGTTCGTACATAAGAAAAGAGAAATTTAAAATAAACTCATTCACTTTGAGACGGTGCCCAGTAACATGATGGAATCAAAATGGCTCCCTGGTCAGGGCCTGAGGTATCGGCTCAGCTGAGCAGCCAAACCCAGCTCTAGACTCAGACTCACAATGCCAAGGTTTCTGAGCTCTTTTTGTTCTTAGCTTGAGCATGAAATCCTAGCGTGGTCCAGACCTTGCTCTGACCTATACTCAGCAGTTTTCATCATGAGCGGCGAGTGTTTTTGCAGGATGGTCACAGTAACTTGCTGTAAATAAAATAGGCAGCTGTCAAATTGGAAAACCTTACCTGACACCACCACGTGCTTTAAACCAAAATCACCTTCATTCGCTGTAAAGTTCTGAAATGCTGCTCTCGCTGGTGCAAATTCATTGTCGCTGAGAGCACTCAAGAGGCCCAGGCTCAAGACTGTGTCGTGCTCAGTGGAGTGCGATTTCAAAACGCTTTATAACCTCAAACTGTCACTAAATTTTTGTGGAGTACGATTTCAAAGATCAGAGGTCGACTCTGAGTTGAGACTGAGTAAAGTTTTATAACCTTGGGTCCTAATTTTCTGGAACCCTCACTCTATCCACTCACTCTACTGTCTTGGAACTCAGAACTGTTGTGTCATTACTGACACCGGTGGCCATGACGTGAACTGCAGGCAGCAGCCTTTTGCCCTCACCTGCACTCACACACAAGATAGAATGTGATAGATGTAATTAGCAAAGTGAAGATACACTGTTATTGAAGTTTGACTGAAGTTATAAGAAATCAAATTTATAAAGCTTTACATAGTTAGCTTTATAGGCTGATGGTATAGGCTGATGACAATGAAACAATTCTTGCTACTGTAGCAAGATACATAGACTGCATTTACGATTCCTTGGTGTTAGTAAGCTAGTTATCAATCGCTAGTTATCAACCAAATGCAGGGAGGCTTAGCCATGTGAACATAGCTGTATTTTCTGGATGGCAACGCTAAAAGTTTGTGAACTAAACGGAATATCATAAATAAGATGTGTTTCTCTCTTCATTATTGACACAATGGCTTTACACAACTGTCATTTTGCAATTGATGCTCTAATGCAGGGTTGCCTAAAGCTGGCCCTCAAATCCAAATCAAGCCCTGATTTTCTCTCCAGGCAGATCTATTAACAATTATTGCCCCTGATTGGGCAGATTGTGATCAAAGCTGGCTACCAGGTAAAGGGAAAGTGAAAAACCAGCAGTTCTTGACCCTCAAGGACTGCAATTTGGGGAGCCCTGCTCTAATGCTTCAGTGTGATTGTATAGATCTTTTGTCTCCTAACTTTAATGTACTGAATGGGTCTAGTAGTGGGTTAGGACGACAGTAACTTAATCCTACAAACCCCAATTCCAATGAAGTCGGGACGTTGTGTAAAACGTGAATAGAAACAGAATACAATGATTTGGAAATACTTTTCAACCTACATTCCATTGAGTGCACTACAAAGACAAGACATTTAATGTTTGCATTGATAAACTTTATTGTTTTTTTGGAAACATTCACTCATTTTGAATTTGATGACTGCAACTAGTTCCAAAAATGCTGGGACAGGGGCAACAAAAGACTGGGAAAGTTGAGGAATGCTCAAAACACCTGTTTGGAACATTCCACAGGTGAACAGGTTAATTGGAAACAGGTGAGTGTCATGGTGCTGGAAGAGGTGTTGGTGGCCAGTAGGTGGCGATCTTCCCTCTGGTGGAATAATCCCCAATGCCCCAGTGCAGTGATGGGGACACTGTACTGAAGGAGACACCGTCTTTCGGATGAGACGTTAAACCGAGGTCCTGACTCTCTGTGGTCATTAAAGATCCTATGACACTCTTCAATAAGAGTCAGAGGTTCCCCGGTGTCATGGCTAAATTCCCAACCTGGCTCTTTTGACCTGCCATCTAATCATCCCCTGATCTAATTGGCTGTGCAAATTGCCCTCTCCCTTCCCCACCTCAACCCCCAGGGCTCCCTTGAAATGGAAATTTCAATCTCAACGGGACTTCCCTGGTTAAATAAAGGTTCAATGGAAATAAAATAAATAAAAATGATAAGGTATAAAAGGAGCATTCCCGAAAGGCTCAGTCATTCTCAAGCAAGGATGGGGCAAGGTTCACCACTTAGTGAACAACTACACGAGCAAATAATCCAATAGTTTAAGAACAACATTTCTCAACATTCAATTGCAAGGAATTCAGGGATTTCATTGTCTACAGTCCATAATATCATCAAAAGATTCAGAGAATCCAGAGAAATCTCTACACATAAGCAGCAAGGCTGAAAACCAACAATGAATGCCCGTGACCGTCGGTCCCTCAGGCGGCACTGCATTAAAAACCAACATCATTCTGTAAAGGATATTACCATGTGGGCTCAGGAACACTTCGGAAAACCATTGTCAGTTAACACAGTTCGTCGCTACATCTACAAGTACAACTTAAATCTCTACCATGCAAAGCAAAAGCCATATATCAACAACACCCAGAAACGCCGCTGGCTTCTCTGGGCCCGAGCTCATCTGAGATGGACAATTGCAACATGGAAAAGTGTGCTGTGGTCTGACGAGTCCACATTTCAAATTGTTTTGGAAATCATGGATGTCATGTCCTCCAGGCTACAGAGGAAATGGACTATCCAGATTGTTATCAGCATAAAGTTCAAAAGCCAGCATCTGTGATGGTATGGGGATGTGTTAGTGCCCATGGCATGGGTGACTTGCACATCTGTGAAGGCACCATTAATGCTGAAAGGTACATAGAGGTTTTGGAGTAACATATGCTGCCATCCAAGCGACATCTTTTTCAGGGACATCCCTGCTTATTTCAGTAAGACAATGCCAAGCCACATTCTGCATGTGCTACAACAGCGTGGCTTCATAGTAAAAAGTTTTGGTAATAGACTGGCCTGCCTGCAGTCCAGACCTGTCTCCCATTAAAAATGTGTAGCGCATTATGAAGCGCAAAATACGACAATGGAAACCCCGGACTGTTGAGCAATGTAAGTCGTACATCAAGCAAGAATGGGAAAGAATTCCACCTACAAAGCTTCTACAATTAGTGTCCTCAGTTCCCAAACGCTTATTGAGTGTTGTTAAAAGGAAAGGAGATGTAACACAGTGATAATCATGCCCTTGTCCCAGCTTTTTTGGAACGTGCTGCAGGCATCAAATTCTAAATGAGTGAATATTTAAAAAAAAAAACAAAGTTTATCAGTTTGAACATCAAATATCTTGTCTTCGCAGTGTACTCAATTGAATATAGGTTGAAAAAGATTTGCAAATCATTGTATTCTGTTTTTATTCACATTTTACACAACGTCCCAACTTCATTGGAATTGAGGTTTGTAAACTAAAGTCAGTTATAAGTGGATGATCAGAGTGGGATGAGTAATATTAGACGGGAGATAATGCCAGAAAAATATTCAAAGTAATGTAGCCTAACAGGTTCTAAAGAACATTGGCATTATACTGGAAAGCAGTTTATGCATCCATTATTTCTTGTATCCGTGTAATTTACCTCGCCGTATCATTATAGCTAATCATTGTTAATTTCATTAATAAGCTAATTTCACGTTAGCTTAGCAGAATGCTGCCTACTGGCCCACAACACCACTTCCAGCAGAAACTTATTATCCGAGTTGGGCTCCAATCCAAGAATTTTCCAAGTCCATGCCGGCCTAGTTTCCGCCGTTTGGCTGGAGCAGTCGAATGGAGAAATGGCCACCGGCACGTATTGTGCCAAACCAACAGATGCCCCAGTATCCACCATTGTAAATCCTGCACGCGTTCTGAATTTTGTCTCTAAACATTCATCATTGTGCTCAACATCTGGGCCAATTGAAATAATACATTAAAACTAATACAGCATTTAAAAAAACAGATCATTCAAATATTTAAAGACGTTACTGAATACTTCCAACGGAATAGCGAGGACAGTTTTACAAACCATATCAACGCGTTGGTCTAAACTCCTGACTGAGCGCTCAGTAAAATTGCCCAAGTACCAAAATCCCTTCCTTACTCAGGCCTACCAAAGAAAACGGCCAAGCTGTAGCAAAGGTTTGTCAGATGTCTACCTTTTTCAAAGAACCAGCAACACACACTCGAAAACTCGGTTGGTTTGTCTCTGGAATTGTTACAGGCCGTGCGAATTTATGAGTTTGGTTCTGCTGAAAATGTATCGACTTCAAAGCGTTGTGGTGCCAAGTTTTGCGGGAATGTGGCGTGTTTTCGATTTTGTGTTGTTAATTATTAGAAAAAGGTAGAAATCTAGAAGTTTTGTTACAGCTTGGCCGTTTTCTTGGTAGGCTTGTTGCTGAAGTTCACTGATAATCCACGTGACGAACACGGGCTGGCTGTAATCGAATATCTTGACCAAAGTGAAATGCAAACTGCAGCATACGTTTGTGTATTGTCTCGCTATTGTTATGCTTCGCGCGCAATCGATTTGCAATCCCTCCCCACTGCAGATGCGTCTGCCGTCCAGGAGAGAGACGGGAGGCCTATTGTTCTGCAAAGCAAGCTGCTAGGCGACCAGCCAAGCCGTGCAACGTCTTTTGTACAGCAGCGGTGATACTACCGAGCTAAACGCTATCTCTTTCAGCCTTTTATTTTAACCCACAATAATGGGACAAATATGTCCCACAATATTTCCAAATATCCTGTTGGGACATGTGAGTCCCAGAAACCATTGCATAGGGGCCAATTCCGCATTATAATCACAGAATGACATATACATCCAATGAGTAACTCGGATTCGTGTTATTGCATTCAGTATTGAAAGGGTTAAATACGCCAGCTCCTCTTTCAGGCACGGTAGTCGTTACCGGTCCCCCACCCCCTGACCCAACATGAGTAGAAACAGCGACACTAAGAATGTAATGTTAGATTCGAAGCACTGCATCAAAAAGTATTTGTCCTAAGTCCCACCTGAACGCTAACATCTCCCACTGTCCGGAAAAATAATAAATGTTCATTGAAATATTCTCGCAATAATTCGGAATTGCGTGGGGGCTCATTAAGAAAGCAGCTGTGGAATCTGTTGTCCCCTGATTGGCTGCCTTTGCGATTACGGCCGCTGGGGGCAGTCGCGGGCTCAATATCTGGGGTCTCTGCGGTCTTTGTGTGGCTTTGGCGCGTGAAATGATTTAATTGCTGATGAGGGGTAACTTTTGGTCGTGGGTTTGCTAGTTTCCTTGCAGTATATTAGCTATTAATCTGAGTTTCAGTCTGTTTCTCAAATATAAAGTAGTGCGTCGTTATACGGACTGGTAGATTCCGAAAAATCAGATAACAAGCTCGGTAGCGAAGAAGGTAATTGCCACCACAACATGGAAATGGAAAAGAGAATCAGCTTGGAACTGCGGAACAGAAAACCTGCCGAGGTAAATTCTGTCGCTGGAGCAATTGCTATCTTGCTACACACAGATAATTTTGGTTTATTAGCTCGCTAAACTCATCAAATGGTTTTCAGTGCATTTGTTTGCAAATATGTTGACTGACTTGAATCTGACTGCAGACGTTAAATACCGGATTTTGAGGTCACATAGTTCTTAGTTTTCTCTTTGAAATAACGTTTGCATGTCAGTTTGCTTGTTGCAGCCAAAAATGTCCGGTCTTGGAAGATGACTGAGTGCAACATCTCATTTGATTGAATGTTTTCCCCCGTCATTATCAACTTTTAAAAAATAATTTGGCAGTCATGCGGCTTTAGCCAAAGTTGCTTGATGGCTAGTATCGTAATTTTGCCCGCTAACTGGCTAATTATCTAGCCAACGAATTGCCAACATATCTGAGGTCTTTTTAGCCTGTTAGCTGGGTAACGTAGTACACGAGCGAAACGTGCCCTTAAGTCAGTAAAACCTCAGTCAGCCGACTTGCCGGTGTTCTGACAATTTGTGCTGCCTTGTCAAAAATGCTGCCGTAATGCAAAGCGATCGTAAAGTCTTTGTTTTCGCCTTGATATTGCAATATGAATCAGTTCACAGTAGTAACTTTATTTGTGAGCTTATTATAACATAAGCAGATTTTATAATTAGCTGGATAAGTTTGTTTGAAGATATATTCCCATGTACGCCATTATCATCTAATTTTTGCATTTTCAGGAAAACTCTGCGTGTACATGCAAATACATGTACGCTGACGTTAGTAGATAAACTTAAGCTTGCTAAACATAACAAGAAATGACCATGAAAACAATGGCGGGAAATTTACCGACGAGCCATATCGTTCGTCATTTACCACGCTAAACGGAGTTGAGTATCAGTTAAATGGAACGGTCTGAGGCTTAAAGGAGCCGTGTCAGGATTTCTGCGCATGCGCAGAACTTTGACGGAAGTTAATCTGCTCAACTACATCTCAAAATCTAGACGGTATTTTTCTACTATGATCATAGGCGATGGCAAAGCAGCTTGCATTCTTCGTATCCCTTTGCTACAGCTTAAAATAGTGCCTTGAATCCTCGAATTTCCATAGCTCCTTATGAAATGCATAATATTGGCATAACTAAAATATATAAATACAATGCTGAACGAAGACTGATTAGCAAGAATGGAATCAGATTATGATTTGCAGTCAAGCAGATTTACTGTCTTGATGTACGGTGTGAGCATGCGCAGTAATCGTAACACAGCTTCATGAACGTTAATTCCCTAGCGCCTTTCCAATAACATCACGTTTAGTGCATGAATCCGTAAAGTCGCGCTGTACACTATATTAACTGCACATTTGGATGAGGTGAGGTTATATCGCCTCTGTTGGAGAGGAAGTTTGTCTTCCCACCCAAGACAAATCTGACGATCGAATAAAATCCTTGCTTTTTCAGGCAAAGGAACTGGTGTTGGATAATTGTCGCTCCGACGACGGCAAAATTCTCGGTATGACCAGCGAGTTTGAGAATCTGGAGTTCCTGAGCATGATCAACGTTAATTTGGTCTCGCTGGACAACCTGCCCAAACTCCCCAAACTGCGCAAGGTAACCCACGCCTAACCAAACTGTACTCCAGCATACCTTCCTTTTCAAAAAAGTGGTTTTGTCCCCGATGAACACCTGCTGTCGCAACACTCATCTTTCGTTGCTGTGTCCCAGTTGGTTTTAGTCAAGGAATTTGGTTATTTTTTTTCCCCGCTTGTTAACAAACTTTGGTTTTTTTCCTTGGTACCACAGTTCCCATACTTTTTGTAGTGGTTTTAGTCCAGGACCATTGTTTTAAGGTATTGGTTAAGTGTGCATTTTGGGCACCAGTGCATTGGAAAAGATTATATTGATTATGAGTATATTGGTTGGTTGAAATTGATGGTACTTCCAGAACATAGGAATGTGCTGGGAGAATCTCAGCCGGACTGACCTGAGGTCAGCCCCAGGTCCCTGTCCTTGTGATTTAAATAGATGTTTTGTCTCTCCCCCCCAATAATGACCATCATAGTTGGAGCTGAGTGACAACCGAATATCTGGCGGTCTGGATGTCCTGGTAGAGAAGACCCCCAATCTGACACACCTGAACCTTAGCGGGAACAAGATCAAAGACCTGGGAACCCTTGAGCCCTTGGTAAAGTCCCGCCCTTTCCGGAATGTTCTTACTCTGAACGCTCTATCGCTGATGTAATCAGCCGGTCACTGCAATGAGTGCAGTTCTTGAACAGTTCTAGCATTCTGAAGGAAGTATAAACACCCTACAAACGTGCCGTTCTTTCCTCGGGGATAGTTAGCAGTGCCGGTGTCCCAGCTGCTCCCATGGACTGAGACGCCTTCAACAAAGGTTGTGTAACAGAAGCGAGTTGCAGCCTGGCGTTTTGCATGTATACAGTCAGTGTCCCTTACAGTGTCCCTTCCTGTGATTTCAGGGTGCCATGACCTTCATGACCAATCAAAACTATGTGACTGTTTGTTATCCACAGTGCAGCTAAATCCTAGCAGCATGTGGCTCAGGCAGTAGGCATGTTTGCAGTCACGCGTTTCATGCTCTTTTTGAAGTATCACATTAGAAAAGGTTGCTGGAAACTGCAAAATTAGAAAGGGGGAAAAAAAAACTTCAATGTTGTGAAAGTTTTTACGCACTCTTTAGGTGATTTTTACAGTTTTCAAAAAATGGTTAATTCACTAAATAGGAGATGGAAACAGCTTTGCCGGGCAAGTTTTGGCTTAACGAAGATTCAACCCTTGTTTCCGTCTGGCAGCATCCTCGTCTACTGTTGACTGCGGGCATGTGTAGCGTAGCCTATGCCTCCAGCTTCTGAGGGAACGATGCTCTGCAGAACCTCATTTATTTGCTCCTGTCCAGTAGGTGGAACTGCCCCTAAGTCCTTTTCCCTTTTTGTGACATAAGAAAGGTTCACTCAAAATTCGCTTGACTATTGACGGAGACATTGCTTGTGTTATGTGGCACAGTTCTCACTTTAAAATGCTGTTTTACCAGAGCTGTGGTTGTAGAGAGGGTTCTGTGTGCTAATCAGGCTTTGGCCCCGGTTCTGCTGTGTTCTCTGAGCAGAAGAAGCTGCCGATGCTGAGCAGTGTGGATCTCTTTAACTGTGAGGTCACCATGCTGCTGGACTATAGGGAAAGTGTGCTGGAGCTGCTCTCTCAGATCACCTACCTGGACGGCTTCGACGCTGACGACCAGGAGGCCCTGGACTCGGACCCATCCGGCCTGGAGGATGACATGGACGAGGAAGGTGAGCAGAGCGATGTCACCTTGGTGAATGAAAGAACAAAAACAAGGCTGCCCAACCCTGTACCTGGAGATCTACTTAGGAGATAAACCTACAGTTTTTTTCGAGCACGAGGTATTTATTGTAGGATAGATACCTGGAAATTTCATTTGAAACAGAGCGCTTGCGCGAGGTTTCAAATGTATATTTCCAAGTATCTAGCCTACCATAAATACCGAGCGCTCGAAAAAAACTGTTGGTTTATCTCCATTCTACCATGAGTCTTGTCAACGCCCCTACGAGACGGAAATTAATAGCCTACGTTTTCTATTGAAGCGGCTCGATAATCAAGCGAGAGCTCTTCACGCAGCGCGAGGTCTTGACCCAGTGCGAGGTAGTTTACCGGTGAATAGATACCTGGTGTTCACCAATCAAAATGCAGAATTTGCTGGAAAGAATGGTAGAATGTCCTGTAGGTTTTCTCTCCAACCCTAACAAAGCTCACCTCATTCAACAGCTAGAGCAGGGCTGCCCAACCCTGTTCCTGGAGATCTACCATCCTGTAGGGTTTCACTCCAACCCCTAACAAAGCTCACCTCATTCAATAGCTAGAGCAGGGCTGCCCAACCCTGTTCCTGGAGATCTACTCCTGTCATCCTGTAGGTTTTCACTCCAACCCTAACAAAGCACACCTCATTCAACAGCTAGAGCAGGGCTGCCCAACCCTGTTCCTGGAGATCTACCATCCTGTAGGTTTACACTCCAACCCTAACAAAGCACACCTCATTCAACAGCTAGAGCAGGGCTGCCCAACCCTGTTCCAGGAGATCTACCATCCTGTAGGTTTTCACTCCAACCCTAACAAAGCACACCTCATTCAACAGCTAGAGCAGGGCTGCCCAACCCTGTTCCTGGAGATCTACCATCCTGTAGGTTTACACTCCAACCCTAACAAATCACACCTCATTCAACAGCTAGAGCAGGGCTGCCCAACCCTGTTCCTGGAGATCTACCATCCTGTAGGTTTCACTCCAACCCTAACAAAGCTCACCTCATTCAACAGCTAGAGCAGGGCTGCCCAACCCTGTTCCTGGAGATCTACCATCCTGTAGGTTTACACTCCAACCCTAACAAAGCACACCTCATTCAACAGCACACCTCATTCAACAGCTAGAGCAGGGCTGCCCAACCCTGTTCCTGGAGATCTACCATCCTGTAGGTTTCACTCCAACCCTAACAAAGCACACCTCATTCAACAGCTAGAGCAGGGCTGCCCAACCCTGTTCCTGGAGATATACCATCCTGTAGGTTTCACCCCAACCCTAACAAAGCACACCTCATTCAACAGCTAGAGCAGGGCTGCCCAACCAACCCTGTACCATCCTGGAGGATCCAACCCTAACAAAGCACACCATCCTGTAGGTTTTCACATCCAACCCTAACAAAGCACACCTCATTCAACAGCTAGAGCAGGGCTGCCCAACCCTGTTCCTGGAGATCTACCATCCTGTAGGTTTTCACTCCAACCCTAACAAAGCACACCTCATTCAACAGCTAGAGCAGGGCTGCCCAACCCTGTTCCTGGAGATCTACCATCCTGTAGGTTTTCACTCCAAACCCTAACAAAGCACACCTCATTCAACAGCTAGAGCAGGGCTGCCCAACCCTGTTCCTGGAGATCTACCATCCTGTAGGTTTTCACTCCAACCCTAACAAAGCTCACCTCATTCAGCAGCTAGAGCAGGGCTGCCCAACCCCGTTCCTGGAGATCTACCATCCTGTAGGTTTTCACTCCAACCCTAACAAAGCTCACCTCATTCAACAGCTAGAGCAGGGCTGCCCAACCCTGTTCCTGGAGATCTACCATCCTGTAGGTTTTCACTCCAACCCTAACAAAGCACACCTCATTCAGCAGCTAGAGCAGGGCTGCCCAACCCTGTTCCTGGAGATCTACCATCCTGTAGGTTTTCACTCCAACCCCTAACAAAGCTCACCTCATTCAACAGCTAGAGCAGGGCTGCAACCCTAACAACCCCTGCCCAACCCTGTTCCTGGAGATCTACCATCCTGTAGGTTTTCACTCCAACCCTAACAAAGCTCACCTCATTCAGCAGCTAGAGCAGGGCTGCCCAACCCCGTTCCTGGAGATCTACCATCCTGTAGGTTTTCACTCCAACCCTAACAAAGCTCACCTCATTCAACAGCTAGAGCAGGGCTGCCCAACCCCGTTCCTGGAGATCTGCCATCCTGTAGGTTTTCACTCCAACCCTAACAAAGCTCACCTCATTCAACAGTTTGACACTGTACACGCAGGATGCCACAGTGTTGTATTCCAATGTGTGTTAACCAGTCACATGTCCAGAGTTGTCATTATCCATTTGTCAGGATCCATTTGGCTTGGGCTCAGCCCCAGTTTACTGACCGCCTCTTTTCCCCCGTTCTCACGAGCACGGGACCCACACGGTTCAAAGTAAATGATATTAATCCATTTTCGACCCCTTCGGGGACTTCAGGGAAGAAATTTGCCTGCGTGACCATGGTAACTGGCTTGGCCATGTCTGCAGTGTACTGCAGGTGATGTTATGTTTGGACCTGGAAACGGCATTATCACATGATGCGTTACGTCAGACTGAACGAGAGGCTGGACTCTCCCGTTTCCCCATAATGAGTACAAATGATGACCCTGGGGAGGCTGGGGAAAAGGTCCACTGATAGACGCACGGTGTCGTGTGTGGTCATTATGGGGGAGGAGTTAAGATTGCCTGCAGTCCACAGATTCTGTAAAACACTGGGAACTTAATTTCTTTGGGGTTGATCAGATTTTACAGTTTTTCAGGGGCTCTTGAGATTTTTTCAGAATTAGTCTGACTGAATTTTATTCTTTATTTTGCAGAAGATGGTGAGAGCGGCGGAGAGGAAGAAGACGAAGACGATGAAGAGGTTGACGTTGAGGAGGATGGAGACGATGAAGACGTTGAGGTGGAGGACGATGTGAGTTGGCGTTTCCTGTTGAAGTAATCTGGATATTGTCTGCAGTGGGACAATAACAAGGCCTCTGTGCTGCACAGAGCCTTTGGGGAGAGAAGGTGCTCATTGGGACGTGATGTTTCACTGCCACCTCCTATAATATCTGTGTACGCTTTACAGGCAGCAGAAACTGGTTTTTCCAAAGAGGCATTTAGCACTGCATCAAGTCTATCTGCTGAAGTATCTTCAGTGTTGGGTACACTCGAGTCGAGAGCTTACTTGGGTTCTGTGGCCTTTACAGTTGAACCGGTTTTGTGGAAACAAGTTCTCTCTCCCTAAATTTGGCGTCTCCAATTCCACTCAGATCTGGAGCCAGCAGTCGGTGAACTCTGTACAAGCATGCTTTTATGTGACTCATGCTGCCGTCTCGGAACGTCTCTCCCCAAACGCGCCCGTCAGCTGCTGCTTGTTTTCACTCGTTTCATCTGCCCTCCTCCTGAGAATGTGCTCCTGCATGGAGTGTGACGGACCAGTGTCTGGATGGACAGCAGGGGGTGCTTGAGCAGTGAAATGTGCTGCCCAAACTGACACTATCCCTCCCTTATCCCTGAGCGGGACTTGGCCACTGATACTGTGCCCTCACAGGCCTGCATCTCAGTGATGAGGATCCCAGCTCTGCCCTGGTGCTCTGATCTGCTTGAAGTGGATCCACTTGGGAAGCGCGTGTAGAAATTGGAGTAGGGTGTCCCAGCAGGCAGCAGTTCTAGAACCCTAACCCTCGATAGGTGGCGCTGTCACAGAAAACCTAAGGTCCTAGAAATGCGGGTGGGTCTGAATGTGTAGCCTCCGGGTCTGCAGAGACATACTATCGAGAAATTTGACTCTTGGTCAGGAGAAATCTCATTACGAAGTCGGACACTTGAGTGCAAACCTTCGCTAAGGGTGAATGTCCACTCTGATAAATTGGCGGTGCCTTATCACCACTGAACCTCATTACCACCTACTGGATTTTAACATGTACGACATTTATTCAGCCAAGGCCAAACTCTCCATGTCAATATGATAACAAAAGTGAAAAATCATTAGTTTATCTACCCCGTGTTTCAGGTCCGCTTCACAATGCAATGAAGTTCTTCGTCGACCCCTTTTAGTCCCTTCCGCCGAGCTTCATGTAAACTGAGCCTGTGGTTTTACCATCAGCCTGTCGGCAAAAGATCCAGACTGCGAATTCAGCCTCGTTGGTGGTGCTAATCATCTTCTCTCGCTTTTAGAGTCGGTTGTTTGGAATGACTTGTTAAAAAAAACAGTTATGTTGAAATTATTAGCGAAGTCTTACACTCACCGTGTGTTGCATGGAGCAGGAAATACGAGGCTGTAAATACGCTTTGCCTGCTATCTGAGCTGATAGTAGGGGAGACTGTCTGTGACGGGATTGGTCAGCCGCTGTGTGTCTCCATTACCAGGATGAAGACGAGGATGAGGAGGGTGGCGACAGCGACGAAGTGGATGAGGAAGAGGAGGATGATGACGATGAAGGTTTGTGCTCCTGTCTGCTCAGATTTATGGGAGGAGCTGTAGCGCTGCAGCTCGTTCAGGTGTAATTACTGTTCGGTTGCTTGCAGATGACCCAGGGTGGGGCTGGCTTTTGGACAGTGTGCAGAGAGCTCACGCAAATGTGCCAACATGAGTGCGGAGATTGTGACTTATCAATCATTTGTTCCAAATTATGTGTAGTTTCCCCTGGCAGTTCTGGATCATGATTTGAGCCACCTCTCCAGTTTAGTTTCCAATTCCGCGATTATTGCCAGTGATTATCCTTTCACAGCGATTTGATCTGTAGTGCCCTCTGGTGGTGAAAATCAGAATAATCACCCAACTTGATATTTATAAATGAACATCATGTGACTTCACACGTAGGCTTCTGCGCTTTGGTCTAATGCCGGCCTCTGCTGTCCCGCCAGGTGTATCTGGGCTTTTCGACCCTGTGCCTGTCCTTAACGTCCTGTAGGGTTTTGCTTAACCACAACCGAATGCATCTCATTCAATAGCCAGGGATGCTGAGATGCTTAATGGCTGAATATTTTGTGTTATTTTGGTATTGAAAATGAATCCTACTGGAGCAGTGCTGGGTAGCCTTGAGCGTAGACATAACCCACTTTTGGGATTGAAAAAGACCATCGAGGATCACCAGGAACTGGGCAGAATAACTGGATATTTGACAACCTAGTTTGGAGGGCGAGTGCGGTTTCTTGTGTCCTTGTCGAAAGTCTTTACCTGTAGTCTCTCTTGACTTTGCTGGAGGGTTTGGGTAAATTTGCTGACCTGTGTTTTTGGCCTTCAGAGACCCACGGGGAGAAGAGGAAGAGGGAAGATGATGAAGACGATGAAGATGATGAATGAGTTCCAGCAGGCGGACGAGACGTCTCGTCTGTTTGGGGGCTCGTTAGATCAGTCCGGACTGTGTGCGCGGGGGGGTCACCTCATGACTGCAGACATTATGCTGGAGAGTTTGATGGGGGGGGTGCGCACAGCAGTTGAGTGTGGAAGGAGTATTTAACAAATACAACTTCCTGTCCCCCAGGCCTCCCAAAATCTGAAGCTCCAGCTGTCCGTTCTCTTTATGAAGGCCAGATAACTTCAATCTTCGTCACGTGCTCCTCATTCCAGACCATTTCAGCTTTGTGTGTGTGTGTGTGTGTGTGAGTGTGTGAGTGTGAGAGATGAGGCGAGGTGTTGGGCATCTTTCTGTGATCTACAGTGTCCCTTGCATGATGTTGGAGAGAGTGGTACTGTCTTCGTTTGAAGGGCGTTTGTGTGGGATGGGCCCTGAACTCATCACTCTAGAAGTTTCTGCCTCCATTTTGGGTTTATTGCTCAAAGTATCAGGGTTGTTTTTTGTTTTTGAGTGAGACCACGCACCTCTGGAACCGAATGCGCTGATGCTCTCGGTTGCTTCGCTGGTTTTCATCAGAATGTTTATATCTGCATCTCAAATGTCCTTCATCACTCGAAAATGAGCACCGAACCTGAAATTACGGAAACCTCCGGAATGTGAGGGGTCTCTTGAAGCCTGTTTTACTGTGGGTGAATATAAATGGGGTCAGGCATGCCAATGCACATTATACACTGTATAGATTTGTAACACTGTCCTTTTTTTATTGCCATTTAAGCTGGATTTTACAGTTTGTAGTCAGATTTGTCCTATTAAATTTTGGAATATGAAGAACCACGTCTTTGACTTTTGTTCACTTATTTCTGCTCTGCCTGCCATGTTACTGTTGTACTGTTATCCCCTTCATTGGGAATTCTAGGAGAGAAGATCTATGTCGATCTCTTGCATTCAAAAGTCCCACAGGTCACCGGGTGCACAGTCAATTGGCCAATAGGAGCCATTTAAGTCTTCTCCGTTGTGACATCACATGGGGAACTGGCTGCTGGAAACAAGGTGTGATCTACTTCGGTCAATCAGTGCTTTCGTTATTGTGGGTGGTCCATCCCCCCCCTAGTGATGCCACTAACGACCGATTACGAAATTGCTTGTGATGACTAATTGGCTGTGCATCTGGGCTGCGTTTCAGTTGTTACATTACATCCTATTTAATAGCAAACCAGTTTTACTTAACCAGGATGGACAACGTTGTGAGGTTAAGGAGAGATGTGAAGGAGAATTAATGAGTTGGGAGAAGACAACCGCGCTGCAGAGAGAATCCGACTGCCCTTACACTCGGCGACGTGATCATGCAGCTCTCGCCTGTCATCTTTAGTTGTTTTCAAGAATGGCCTGATGGATGGTGCGTTGTTTTAAACATTGCTACTGCATGGAATTGTGGGATTTTGTTATCTCCTTTTTAAAAAGGATGGTTCGTTTGGTGTACCCTATACCAAAGGAGATGAGTTGTAAAGCATGGAAGCACCTTTCCTCAGAATTTGAACACTTATCTTGGCTGCCATGTAAATACTTCTGGGTTATGTATCCATATTACGCATAAATAACTTCCCTGTGCTAGAAAAACTACTGGAACACAGGCCTGGTGACATGATGGATCTTTATTGGTCAAAACCCTGGCCATAGACTCTGGTTTGTTGACTCAGTGTGGAATAGATACCAGTGGATGTTCTTTGCTTTGCAAATGTAATGAGTGGCCAAAAGTATGCCGACACTTGTTCACCAAACATCTTGAGTTAAATTTAGGCGGCATGAATGAACATGGAGTTTGTTCCGCCATTCACTGTGATCACGGTGTTTGCTCTTCCGTGAAAGCTCCCCTGTGGACATTTGGCCTCCGTAGTGTAGATAAGCTTCGGTTCCATTAAGCGAAGGGTGAATGCAATCGATTGGGCCTTGCTCAAAGCCTGTCCCGACAGTGTTGGGGGAGATTGAGGTGTGGGCTATGTGCGGGCCAGTGAATTACAGCTGCCTCGCTCTGCACAAGCCATGCAGAAATGAGAAGAGGCCTTCGCTGCAATACTGGAGGCTTGTAATTGTGTTCAAACTCAAATCTATTTATGAAGCATGTTTAAAAACGGCTACAGCTGACCAAAGTGCTGTACAAGGCAATGTTGTGAAAACAACGGCAGAATACTTACCAAAAAAAAAACCAGCAAGCAGATGAACGCAGGCAATCGCTTCAACAGTGTTATGATGAAATTCAGATTGTCCTTCAGTCGAGCCCTGAGGCCCAGCTTTAACCCTTTGAGTGCCAAATAAATTTTCAAGGAATTAAGAATGTAATTATCCTGAGCTGTTGAAAACCTATCATTTGTCAACTTGTTTAAAAGAGCTCCCGCAGGGGAGCTCTTTTAAACAAGTTGCCACATGATAGGTTTTCAACAGCATCTGAGTTTGATATCTTCCATCATTGGGCAACTCTAGTTGCCTACGGCGCTGAAAGGGCTAACAGCCCCAGTCAGAGGGCTGTCCATATACTTCTGACCTTGGAGTGTATCATGGCTTAGAATTTAAGGTAAACTGCCGCAAAGGAATGTTCCATAATCCACCTATAAATGAGTTTCTGATGGTGACCCGAATGTAATGCTCTGTAGTATAGCGACCCCACCCTTCAAAGGAACAAGGTTTTCTGCAGCCTTTGTGACATTTGAGGGGTGCCCTGAAGAGTGAGTTACCTGTCTGAACTTTTTCAGTGACGTGTGACGCATCTGATAGGGGAAGAAGCCCGTCTGTCAGCGAGCAGGTGAGAGTGAGGTCTGAGTGGGACGAGTGCCGCAGCGAGTGGAATTCTAATTACTGTTGTTTTGCATCAGTAAAGCCGGTCCGAGTAAAGGTGGAGTCCCATTAAGGGCGTCTTCTGGCCCGAACCACCGATTTCAAAATAATTTTCAGCATTGATAAACCACCCCATGGGATTCATGAATCCGCCACAGAAACCTGCGATATCAATTTTCTTTATGACAAAAAAATGACATTTTCAGTTTTTGGGAGGGGCCACCCATTCTGGGGCCCCACAAAGTGTCCCCAATGATTATAATCGTGCTTATCAATGCAGATTGTAGCTGATATATTTTCCTAATGAATGAAAAAAGAATTTGTTGAAATTGATGTCATACGGCTGAGATAGGAAGATATTTGTTCAAAAAATATGTTCTGAAATGGAGATTTCAGGAGACTCGTTGTGGTCCTGAGGCTCCTTCAGTTTGAAGGTCTAAAAATGAGCAATAATTTTAAGCCTAAACATCATAAGGGTCATAGTCAATAACTGTATTACTGAAAAAACCTAAACTAGAAGAATTAAGTGAGAGCCATTCTCACACAATCCATTTCATATCAACACACCCCATTTTAGGGTTTACAACGTTCAGTTGATGCAAGTGTTCGGATGAAGATGTTACCAGTGTCGACACATCCTGGTTTTTTCATTGAATGTGGGCCATACCCTTGGGCAAATTTCAGCAAATTCGCTATGTCTGTCATGGCCGGGAACTTTGTCAAATGTACCGTCGTTTGCACATGTGGCCGTTGGAAATCTCAATTTCAGAACATATTTTTTGAACAAATGTCTTCCTATCTCAGCAGTGTGACATCAATTTCAACAAATTCTTATTTTACTCATTAGGAAAATATGTCAGCTACAGTGTGCATTGATAAGCACGTGATAATAATCATTGGTGACACTTTGTGGGGCCCCAGAATGGATGGCCCCTCTCAAAAACTAAAAAATGTAAAGAACATGATTTTGTGTTATAAAGAAAATTGATATCGCAGGCTTCTCTGGTGGATTCATGAACCCCATGGGGTGGTTTTTCAATGCTAAAAATTATTTTGAATTCAGTGGTTTGTGAGAAACGTTGTGAGAAAACGGCCTTAAGGGGGCTCCACCTTTGTGTCGGTAATAATCCTGCGGTGACAAGTTGGGTGGCTGGATGTGGTATTCTGCTGTGGTCCCGGGCCCTGTTCAAAATGCCCGCTTCCTTAGAATATGGCTGATTGCCCATCAGAAACGGGCCGTTTCGCATAACAGTAAGCTGAGTACACAGGATGAAGGGGATAAGTGAATGAAGTTTTCTGTAATTGACAGCGTACTTCAAATCTCTGGGGACTAGGGCATTTGACGAGTGTTTGCAGAGAAAACCATACTGTTCATGCAGTCAAAGAGTGGTCCAATCACATTCAGATCCCAGAAGAAGATGCGGGTCATTATTGGGGCGGATCCCTTCCAACAGTCAGAAAATAGTGTGGGGATAAAACTGGTCCATATAGTGGATGCTGAGGAAAACTTTTGAGCTTGGCCACTTAAGAAGCCAAGGAAATATGTTCGTCAGTCTGGTGTTTTAAGTCTGTATGTAACCATATCCAAAATTCAGATTCGTGTTGTCCTCTGCTGAGGGAACTCTGATTAACAGCTGTGCGTACACATGCAACTCAACGTGAACGCGCACAGAACATTGATGGTGAAAACGAGGAGTGTTTTCAGTGCACTCAAGAAGGTGCACTCCTCGGTACTTCTACTCCCTGTAAGGTCCATTCTGGCCAATACTCCTCGAGCAATGTGGGAACAAGGGTCCCAGTCAAGGGCCAAAAAGTTGCTCTGATCTTAGCGACACTCGGGTTTGAATCATTTACCTTCGGAGATATTGTCAAAGACATGGCCGCTGCACTGCTGAATTAGTCGGAGCAAACATTCTCAATTTTGCCTTTGGTTAAATACATTTTTTATTGTTACTCAATATTTATCTTCCAATGGGACATTCGCATGAGAGCTTTTGAAGTTACCGTTCGGGTTCAGTAATTATCTTCATAAACGTACCGCGCTGCAATTTGGATTATTCCATATCAACTGACGGGTGGGGTCCTCGGAAAGGTGCGTGACTGCAGGGACGGGTTGTCTCGCGATTGAGCGGCACAATGAGAGGTTTTTCATGGAACCTGAAATCCGTTGTGGCTCGTCCTCTAACAGCAGAAATCACGGACAGATTTAACCGCGATTATAGCTTCGTAAACGCTACATCCCGTAATCAGTTAGAATCGGAAGATATGAATCGTGTGCTTTACGCAGGTTGATTACCGGTGATAAGCACTGATTTAAATGTCCCGGCTGCTTTTCAGTTGCATTAAACTTTGGAATCTCCAGTCAGCGGTAAATCGAGTTAAATGTTTGAAAGGGGCTGGCGAAACTTTTTCCCGTGGAGCCGGATCCACAAGTTCCGCAAGATCCGAACCGGGGCACTTAATATTTCACGCTTAGTCGGCCCTCGGTCATTGTTCGCGTGAAATGCAAGATGAGGAAATAAAAACATTCCGTTCAGTTTATACTGCGTTTCATTCATCATGGACTATTTGCACACGCCAAGTTAAGTAAAAAAAAATTGCATTTCATCACGCGCTCAAATAGCTCGTGTCCTGCGGTGGTAATAAAAAGTGCAAAGGTTTTCACCACCAAGTTAAGTTAATGGGACACCCAAACTCAATGCGGGCTTTTTTTTTCAAATTCAAAAGCATGGAGCTTGGAGAACGAGCGAGTAGCCTACTGTCATATGATTAACGTGGATCATTCAGGACTTCTAGAATTCGTTAATGGCATAATGAGAACACAATGCTAAATGGCTCCACCGTTTTACTGGAAACCGCGCCAGATGCATCTCTAGATGGTCCACTTTGTTATATGTCATATTCGAGATACTTAGTTCGATGAGCAGTTTGCTATATCTCGACCAGTCGACTGTCGAAGCTGAGCGATGATGGGCTTGTAGCACTCACATCTCATTCGTCGATATTAACCAGTGCAGCCGATTGTAAATGTTTGAATAGATAAGGTTTATGTACTGACACTTTTGTTATGGAAACGTGTTTTGTTAAACCGATGGATGCGAACTATTATTCGTGGTTGGCTGAATTGAGTCGGACAAGTTGACAGTTCATTTTTTAAAACTGTCGATGTGAAACTCTACCTTGGCCGGTTGCAACATCTTACCTGTTGAACAAGGAGTAAGATCGTTCACTCGGTCACTCCCGAAGTTTCTTGGCAGCTCGTGTCGCACGGGGCGTGATGTCATCCAACTAGACCCGTGTAACTGGACCGGGAACATTCTCTGTACTTAAACCTACCCGCCACCTGCACCCTGCCGTAGTTCATCGGGTATCTGACAGGAGGGTATGTAAATGCAAGATAAGAGTACTTCTTAGTGGATATTTCTACATTTCCTGTCATCTTTTTAGACAAGCTTCCCATTTTCACGAACAGCGTATATATTGTGTTAATTTCAGGCGACTTCAGCAGCGGAGATGCGGGGGTCATGTGTAATTTATGCAGTCTCGCATTGCCATTTCTCGTTTCTATGAACATGTCAATGCATCTTCACGAGCTAATGTAATCCTATATCAATGTAAACGTTTGTCTCGGTTCGATTACACGTTTTCTGCTCATTTATGCTTGGGGCAGGACGTCGGGATCGTTTTTGCAGACATTACTTATTTCCTTCTACCTCCCGAAATGTTTTATTATCGTTACTTTATTAAAATGCGGATTGAAAAGCTTCACGTTTAAGTGTTTATCGTGAGTGGGAGATAAGATAATTGCGGATATATTTCAACTGAAGTTTCCTTGGCCACAGGTGCACCTCGGTCCGCGTCAGTGTTTTGCACAGAAGCGGTTACCATGGCTGGGGTTTTTGCCTACGAGAGTTCAGAGGTGGACTGGTGCGAAGACAACTACAAGCACTCAGAAAACGTGGTGGAATATTTTAACACGGTAATATGTGGGGTCAGAATGAATACACTCAGGAGAATTCATTCATGTGTTTTGGGATTTATTCATAAATGACTCTCACAAAAACATTTATTGTAGGATATGATTGTAAATTTTCAAAATCCACATATAAAAATAAGTCGCACAAATCTATTTCTGACGCACACGCAAATATTTTTGTATGGAATATATGTAATGTAAATCCACAAGTAGGACCGTGTGCATTCAAACCTACAACGTAGGCCTATTTGCAATTTTCATCAAAAACACATTGGGATGTTGTTGCATTAATTTACAAACTGTTTATCATTCGCGAGCTTCGTTGCATTTACGTGGGTTATTTAAGACTACCCTGATGTCACTTGATTCACAAACTCAATTTTTTTCTGCAGAGAATTGTCTGTAGCCAATCAGATGTCTCCCTGGACATAAGCAAACCCATAATCTCTGAACTTCGTACCTCTCATTAACCTAATATTCAAACAGTTTTTGAGTGTGTGGTTGTTGTCAGTGAGGTGATGCTCCGCTGTGCTCCTCTCCTCGCCCCAGATGAGCAGTTTTATCTTCTTCCTGGTGTCCCCCATCATGCTGTACCTCTTCCACCCCTACGCCAAGGAGAGGAACTTGGCCGTGCATCTTGTCTGGTTCCTGATGATCTTCGTCGGTGAGTGTTCGCCCTAGTACACCCGAGTCCTCGATCATTAAACATTCACGCTGGGTGAAGTTTACCAGTGCTGTGCGCTTGAAGATGAAGCGCAGTCTTTTGTCCGAAGGAAACAGAGGGGAAGTGTTGCGTGATGACTCTGAAGAAAGCTAAGCACAAGGCGCCGTGTGACATCTGACCATCGCTCTGTTTGTTTCCCTTCAGTAAGACAGCAGGTGTTAACTACAGGACCAAAGCACTGATGCCGTCATGAATCCCGACACCTTTGGCAGAGTACCAATTGTTTCAGTAATGTGATCGGGGGGTACAGCGGCGCTGTGGTTTGCCCTGACTCCTCAGAGCAAAAAGGTTCCTCCTCCGAGTGCCTTCAGTCAGGAGCTGTACAATGCAGTTAGCGGGTTCTACCTGTACGTGTTTGGGTATTCTACTCCTACATCGAATGTTGAAAGATATGTAGGTTCAAAGGCTAATGGGAGACTGTGTTATCCACATCGTGATTGCAGTGCTTTTGCTTAGATGTTTCTCTGCTTTGGTGCCAGGCCAGTGTTTCACAAGAGCTCTCATTAACGTAACTTAGTGTTAAATGCACAGATAAATGTTAACATCCAGATACAAGCCGAATGTCGCAGAAAAATGTCTGACAAGGCGATAGATGAGCCCAGCCTCATCCTGACGTGTCATTTAGCCACATGACCCTGAGCTACAGGAGGCAGATATAGTTACCCTTCCCCTCTCTCATCCCTCCATCTCTCTGTCTGTGCTGTCGCTCTATAGGACTCCTCTCCATGTACTTCCACATGACCCTGAGCTACAGGAGGCAGATATAGTTACCCTTCCCCTCTCTCATCCCTCCATCTCTCCATCTGTGCTGTCGCTCTATAGGACTCTTCTCCATGTACTTCCACATGACCCTGAGCTACAGGAGGCAGATATAGTTACCTTCCCTCCCTTCCCTCCATCTCTCCATCCCTCCACTCTTCTCCTGTCTGTGCAGATGTTACCCTTCCCCTCTCTATAGGATCTCTCTGTCTGTCTCCATGTACTTCCACATGACCCTGAGCTACAGGAGGCAGATATAGTTACCCTTCCCCTCTCTCATCCCTCCATCTCTCCATCTGTGCTGTCGCTCTATAGGACTCTTCTCCATGTACTTCCACATGACCCTGAGCTACATGGGGCAGATGCTGGATGAAATCTCCATCCTGTGGGTTCTGGCAGCTGGTTACGCCCTCTGGTTTCCACGGAGACATTTCCCCTTCTTCATCAAGGACAGGTGACATAACATGCGTGTATGTGTGTGTTTGTGGAGTTTTCGTGTGTGCATTTGTGTGTGTGTAAGTCAGTAAATGGTGTGTATGAATGGGTATGAGGAAGTGAATGGTGCGCTTGTGTGAGTGAGTAAATGGTGTGTATGAGTGAGTGAATCGTGTGCGAGTGTGTTTGTGGGTATGAGTGTGTGATTGAATGGTGTGTGTGTCCTGTGATGGACTGGGTACTTGTCCAGCATGTGTTTTTGCCTCTCACCCAGTGCATGCTGGGATAGGACACACCCCCTGTGAGTCTGAACTAGTATCAGTGGGTCAGATAATACACGTATGGATGGATAGACACTCCTATTAAAGGTGATTCATTAAAAATATATTCTCTCCCAGGTCTTCCTTCACCTGGATGGTTTCTGTGATTACCGTGGTAACCACCCTGTTGTCCTTCATCAAGCCCACAGCTAACGCCTACGCCCTCAACTGCTTCGCCCTGCACATCCTGTACTCCCTTGCGCTGGAGATGCGCAGGTATGCAGCACTGATCCAGGGTCAGCTCACTGACAAATCATAATGCGCGATCAGATGTAGTGTCATCATCTCCTTCTGTATCGCTGGCATTTTCCGAACTTTTTGGTTCATTAAAATCTGGCTGACTGTGCAAGAACTGAATGGGGTTTTTCAAAATTCTTTCCCATAAATTAGGGCAGTAGGATGGTTTTTTATAGCATTGGAAGTGGTTTTAACAGGGCAATCATTTTATGAAATTTTGAATTTGCGCTGAAGAAAGAAATGCCCGATAATTGAGGAGAAAAGGGAAAATGGCGATGACTTCCCCTCTCGGCCGAGCTGGAGGCGCTGGATTATTGATTGAGAAGAGATGTGACACCGGGGACTGGATACACATGGTATAACTATCTGGGGATATTTAAGTATTTAGTTCAGTAGTTAAGGCTGGAAGTTTGGCCCCTGAAGTAAGGCCCTTGGCCCCACACTGATCCAGGGGAGATGGGCCCCTGCTTAGATCATTCCACTGTAAGTAGTCTTGGATAAGAGCATCAGATGAATAATGAGATACAGGAGACACAGCCAGTGGTGACGCCCCCTCGTCTCTCCGCAGCTGCACAGACCAGCGGGCCCTGCGATTGGCCCAGGCCTCGGTGGGACTCTGGATCCTGGCCATCGCCTGCTGGATCAGCGACCGATTCGGCTGCAGCCTGTGGCAGAGACTCAACTTCTGCTACCTGCACGGGATCTGGTGAGAGAGTGTGTGCGTGTGTGAGAGAGAGAGAGAGGGAGGGAAAGGGAGAGAGAGAGGGAGGGGGGAATGGAGGAATACCACATGTTATGAGTATTCATTGAATAACTGCTACAGGCTGGATGGGTTGTCAGTCATACTTGGAGGATGTGTCTGTCTTGTTTTTTATCTCTGTGCCATCATATGAACTGATTCTTATCACACCACGTTTGTGCATGCGTGTGCATGCTTATATGCATGTGTATGTGTACGTGTGTGTGTGTGTGTGTGTGTGTGTGTGTGTATGTGCATGTTTTCCCCTCCTCCCGACAGGCACATCCTGATAGTAATGGCCACAGCATATGGCAGCACCCTCGTCGCGTTCCTGGACGCCAACAGTGAGATTCCCCACTCCCTCCCCAGCCTGCAGTACTGGCCCCGGGACAGCTGGGCCCTAGGGCTGCCCTACATCGCTCTGTTGGGGACCCCCAAGAGCCGCAAGCGCTGCTGAAGCTCCAGGTCACTCCGGACACTACAGGGAGAATGACTGAAGGTTTATAAGACTCCCTGCTTGATTCATTCAATGGGCTTCCGTTTATACTGATGCTGTGGTCTTTCTCATCAAGCTCTGTGGAAACAATAGCTGTTATAGCCAAGTTATGCCAGTTTACATGCCTCCGGGTGTAATCTGTTGTGTGTGTGTGTGTGTGTGTGTGTGTGTGTGTGTGTGTGTGTGTGTGTGCGTGCATGCACGTGTGAGTGTGCATTGACGGCATAATTTTTTTTTTTTTACTATTGCACCTTTCTCAGAAAAAAGAGCCTGTTTTCAAAATGCGTAAATATTTAAAAAAATGTATTGATAATTCTGTTTTTACTGTTTTTTTGACAAGATTTTTTTGCAGATAGAAATACAAATTGTTTTCTTTTGAACTGAATGTTCCCTGCAGTAATGACAGGGTTTTACGGTGATGACACGGTTTCACAGGATTAATTTTACTTGAATTGCACTGGGATGTGCACTGGATTAATTGATTAATGCCTTGTTTTTGTTACAAAGAGGTTAACAGGGTTGTCCTTATTGAACACAGAGCTGTATTAATTAGCCAGTGTCTCAACTGAGGTCTCTGTAGCCATAATGTGCAAATTTAAAATGAACATTCTGCACTCTCCAATTATTGGATATATCACATTGACTGTAAAGGAGGGGTATTCAACCAAACCAAACCAATACTATTTTCAATATTTAAATGAGACGATACTTACCTCTTTGGGAAGCCAAGCCATGTATATTTCATCCACAGGGTAATAATTCTGTGCATTCCTCAGGTAGACAATCGCACGCACAGTTTAAGCAGTTTTAAACACAGAAAACCACACCGAAGAGAATCCCGTGTATCGAAAAACTGTTTACATTTATTTTACGCATCTAACGTTCTGTGCGTTATTGCTGCAGGAGGGCGTGCGAGTGACGTTCAATTGTCTCAGGTGTTTCAGGAGAACAAAGCAGATTAAATGACGGATTGAGGCCATTGTTATTGTTCAGTTTTCCAGACTTGAATGAATGCATACTTTTCACAAAGTTCAATGCAAAATAATAAAGTTGCTTGTTTGAAAAAGTGCCCATGATTAATGTTCACAATAGCCCATAACCCTATGATGGACAAAAAAAAAAAAAAAAAATCTGAACGGTGGCAGTATACGGCATCGTGGCATGGATAGATCTGACATGGCAGTCACCTTACTCACCTACATTTCATAGCTAACAGTGACATCTCTTGGACAAATACTGGTATTACTTCGATTCAAGTACAGCACCAACACTGCTGCCTATCAGGGGGCAGCAGTGCTGAAACGCGATCTAATTTTTCACATACCTGAACTTCAAAAATATTTTTAAAGACCACTCGGTGCAAGTTTTGCATGTAATATCCGAGGGCTGCATCTCTCCCAGGTTTTCGCTCCGTTAGGATTTTAATTGCGTCATGATCCATGAACCATAAATCTCACACTTCTGCCGCATTTTTTGAAATGCTCACGAATGTCCGCCGAAGTCTGTTCTTGCGTCAGTGAAATGAAATATTTCACTATCATCTAATCGATAGGCAAACTCGTGCTTGTGTGCACAGCCGTTCAACTCTTTTAGTCTCCGTAAATAGAGGAAACAAACGCACCGGCCCTCCAGGACCAGAATTGCCCGCCCCGCCTCCTGATAATGTAGATATGCGTAAATAATGCAGGGGTTGGAGTGTTTCGGCACAAACTTAAATCACACCTTTCTGTTCACCTGTGTGCACGTGCACCCCCAAATAAAACAATTATTGGAAAGGAATTAAACTGTATCTTGCACGATATACAAATAAAAATGAGAAATGCAATGTTTGAATTAAATAACACATAGGTCTGAATTATTCGCGGTTTCGTGTTATAGCGGTCTGGGATTTGTGCAATGGATTTTTTGAGCATATATTTGGTATTTTGAGGTTAACCACAATCCTCCCTTCCCCGACAAAC
This sequence comes from Gymnothorax javanicus, assembly GCA_029692085.1. Taxonomy (NCBI): domain Eukaryota; kingdom Metazoa; phylum Chordata; class Actinopteri; order Anguilliformes; family Muraenidae; genus Gymnothorax; species Gymnothorax javanicus. The sequence goes on from CM056196.1 coordinate 160,370,482, forward strand.
ATGCAAGTAATTTTCAGCGGTAATTTTTTTCACTACGGGTTTAGTTAGTGTTTTGTGTGTGTGTGTGTGTGTGTGTGTGTGGACAAAAGTTGTACATGAGATCAACATTCACCATGTGTGACCCCCCCGCATGTGTTTACCTCTGAGACATTACAAGAGGGGCGACGGTCCAGTGGCTAGCACTGACACCTCACAGCAGGAAGGTTGTGGGTTTGAATCCATCCTGGGGCCTCTCTGTGTGGAGTTTATATGTTCTCCCTGTGATCACACAGGTTTCCTCCTACGGTGCAAAGACATGCATGTCAAGCTAACTGGAGACTCTAAATTGCCCAAAGGTGTGAGTGTGAGTGAATTGTGTGTGCGCCCTGCGAAAGATCAGCGAGCTGCCCAGGGTGGGTACCTACCTTATACCTGTAGTCAGCTGGTAAAGGCTCCAGCTCCCCATGGCCCTTGTGAGGAAGAACTGGTATAGATAATGGATGGATGGATGTGAAAGAGTAATGAAGTAAGGATCAGAGCATTACCGGCCAGAGTGTGAACAATATCATTGTTACATGATTCAGCAAAAACTGTTCGGCCAGTAGTGCGCAACACAATTCAAGGGTGGACTCAGACTTCCAATATTTATATATCGTCGGCCTGCTGATAAAACCTTGTATCTCCAATTTGACAAGAAACAAAAACTTGTATGTCCACGACATTGCAAAATACAAAATTTTATTGATTGGATACATTCTTGGAAGAAAAATAGTCATCCTACCCAAACACAGCTCAACTGCATTCTTACATGCAAAATTAAACATTTTTTATGCTCTCCTGTAAAGTTTATAATTTTGAAGATACGCAGTTTTATCAGCAGGCCGACGATATGAGTCACTTTCAGCTAAGGTGTAATAAAGTGTCACGCTGAGGTAAAATTATAAATTTCTTAATCCTTTATTTTGTCAAAGTTTTATGAAAGTTGAACTTCCTCCAAATGGCAAAATGGCATACACAATATAGTTTCTTGAACATGTTTAGAAAAAAATTTGGTTTTTCTCCAAAGATTTAAGCAATTTGCGTGTAATAATTTGACAGACTTTTGTTGCTATTTTCTACTGGTATTCTCCAGTTAGCCCTATTATCAGACAAGGAACAGCTTCCTTTAAGTGCCTTAGTGCTCATTAATTCATAGAAACAGCAAGTACAGCTAGAAGTGGATGCATTATTACTCAATCCCATTCAGTCTCATAAGTGTGTGAGGGCCGACTCCTGGATCAGTTCACATCGTCAATTATCCACGTGACTTAATTGTCCGAATTCTTGGTAAGTACAGCTATAGGCAATGACATAGATCATATCACATTTATGGAGTACAATATATAGGCAGGGACTAGATACAAACACCCGAAAACCAACTTCACCATAATATGATGGTGGCTTGTGTGCGGTATATTTGACAGACGATTCTAATCTGCGAGTGAAGTGTTTAGTTCCACCAGAACATTGTCAGACTAGGCTTATACACAAAAACAGGACTAGTTCTAACCTGAAGAGCCCAATCATTGATACACTGGAGACCTTTTGAGCAAAAATCCAATTGAATACCCAGCGGCTCCAACCACCAGTCATCTGATCAATCAACAGCGTTACCACCGGAAATGCCCACCCCTGTTCTAAACCGTGTTCGAGCTCGGCTTGCTTATGAATATTCAATAACTGATCCGGGAGTGCCATCTAGTGATATAATATTGTAACTGCGTGCATAAATTTGCAGCTCCATCCCTGCTGAAAATTCCAGCTTTGACCAGCCTAGGCTGGTCAGGCTGGTTTAAGCTGTGTTTTGGACAGTTTTAGTTGGTTGACCAGCCCTTCACCAGCTGACTCCAGCTGACAATACCAGCTTAACTAGCTTTGACCACCTTCATCTAGCTATAGAGACCAGCTTTAAACATCTAGACCAACTATGACCAGGAAATGGCATTGAAAACACAGCCCAGACCATCTTAAACCAGCTTAGAATTCTAGCTGGAATTTTCAGCAGGGATGTCTGCTGGCATCTGCCGAGCACCGTTGTTCTTCTCGAACACGCCAAATCTAGATAATCCTTAAATGATGAATTACATTCATATTTTAATTTGTAACGAGTTACGAAGTGGCCAGTGTCAAAGTCGCGAAGTAAAAGCATAGGCCTACTTTTTATGTATTGTTACAACCTGAGTATTTTTGTAACTGTCCCTTTAAACTGTGTAGGTTTGTCTCCTCCCTGTGTAGTGTTGGTCTTTGTGTATGGATGGGTTGTATCAGGTGGTAGGCAGGTGCTGCAAGGCTACAGCTGATTGGACCATTTGAACACAATTGCTGCTGCCTCACTGGACCGCTCAAATGGAATTGCTGTCACCGGATTGGACCACTGCACCATCACTACTCTTAAAGTTCAGCTACTGCAGCCTGTTGACCTTCCCCTTCACTTGCCAATCCCAACAAAACTGCATTAGATGCCTTACGGACTTTGCTGTTGTATCTGTGTGGGACCTGTGTGTAATATATGTTTTATTTGTGAGTTTGATTTGTTTGTTAAGATTCAGTCTGTGATGAGTTTGTAAATAGACACTGTAAATAGTGCACCTTACAGCTGAGTGGGAATGAGAAGCCTTTTTGTTTTGTCCTTTCTTTTGTTAGCAGGAGTCTAGTAATTCATATTATCATTTGGTTTAAGTTTTGTTTGTTTTCTTTTGTATCAGAAGTTTTGTGAATACTCGATAATTTTGTTTATTGTTTTGGCCACCGCTCACTACCAAAGCTTATTAAATAGCTGTGCTGAACATGGTTTAGCTCGTGCTGCTGGCTTTCTTGGGAGTGGGAAGAGTTGGGGGGGGGCACTTATCATGTTGTGTCTTGGATTCCCTAGACCTGGGGGCATAACATGATTTGGGGGGCTCGTCCATTCTTTCTGTAGTTGATTTCCTTCGTTTGGTAAGTTTTTGGTTTTTTTGCTTCTCTGCTTTTTTCTGGTTGGCAGTTTTCCCTGGTGAGAACAATAAGATGGAGTTTAAGTTGGAGGACTTTACCATGAGTCCCGACTCGTGAGAAACTTGAAAGATGCAAAAAGGCTGAATTATTATTGATTGCAAATTTTTTGATGTGCGAAAGTGCCACTAAATGCCAGGAAACAGGAGCTAAAAAAAAGAGCTGCTGTTTGAGAAGCTGTCTGAAAGGGGGACGCTTGGTGAGCCAGCTCCTGCAGGACTGGAACTGGGTGATGTAGCAGGTATTTCTACCCCACCCGAGACCTCCCAGCTCAAGCCAGTTCTACAGAGGAGCTGAAGCTGAAACGCATAAAGGAGGTAGAGCTCAGACACCAGGAGTTGGAGGTAGAAGCCATGCATTTGAAGGTAAGAGCTCTGGAGTTAGAGCGGGAGCCGCTATAACTGCCAGTCCGTCAACCTCACAGTCCCTGTCTCTGGGCCCCAGGATGGTTTTGATGTGAGTCGGCACATTGTATTAGTCCCACCTTTCAGAGAGTCTGAGGTAGACTCGTATTTCACTGCATTTGAACGAATTGCAGCTGCATTACAGTGGCCAAAAAGTGTGTGGCCTCTTTTATTGCAGTGCAAGTTGGTGGGAAAAGCACAAGAGGTTTGCAATTCACTTTCAATTGAGGAGAGTTTAAATTATGAAATTGTGAAAGCCACTGTCCTACGTGCCTATGAATTGGTGCCTGAGGCATACAGACAGAAATTTAGACAATGTGAAAAAACTGCCACCCAGACTTTTGTAGAGTTTGCTCGAGAGAAAAGAGTCCTTTTTGATAAGTGGTGTCAGGCTAGTAAGGTTATGACTTTTGACAACCTGCGTGAGCTCATATTATTGGAGGAATTCAAAAATCAGCTTCCAGAAAAAATTGTGATCTATCTGAATGAGCAAAAAGTCACATCCCTTACAGCTGCTGCAGTATTAGCCGATGAATTTGATCTCACGCATAAAAAATGTTTTTTTCCCCATTCGCCCGTGATCTTGTTCCAGTTGACAGAAAGGGTAATCCCCTCAACTTGTTTGCAGTAGTCCGGCAATAACTGTTGAAAAGCGGGAATGTTTTTACTGTCATGAGCCAGGACATCTCATTGCTGTTTGCCCCAATTTCTAAAGAGGAAGGAACAATCAAAAAATCCCAAGTCTCCATTTCCTATTGGACTCATTCAAACGCAGCTTGACACTGAAAAAAATATGAGTTTGACAAAAATCCAAAAAAGACAAAGTTGATGAGGATTTCCGGCCATTTGTCTCACAGGGATTTGTTTCTTTAATGGGTTCAGATAAAAAGGTCCCAATCACTATCCTGCGGGATACTGGTGCTAAACAATCTTTAATCTGTGGCGATGTCTTACCCTTTACAGAAGAGTCTTACTGTGGCACAGACATTTTAGTGTGGGGGTGTTAAAATGACCATTCTGCGCGGCGCCACTGCATATTGTTGATTTGTGCTCCAGATTTGTGTCGGGGAATTTCAAAATTGCAATGCGACCCCAGTTGCCAATAGCTGGCATTGATCTGATACTGGGAAACGATTTAGCAGGTGGAAAAGTTTTCCCATCGCCTGAGGTAATTGAAAGCCCTGTAACTGAAGAGTGTGGTTTGATCCCGCTGGCGCATGACGCAGCCCCCTTACCCTATGTGTTGTAACTCGCGTGCCCAAGCACGCAAACTTGGAGATGCAGTAGATCTTTGTGATTCTTTCATGGCCAATGCTGATCCGATCCAAAAACTTGCAAAAATGAAAGAAAACACCCCTGTCTTGATTGAGCTTCAGCCAGATGACAAAATCCTGCCACTTCCTGTAAATAAAGAGCAGCTAATTGCAGCGCAGAAAGCAGATGACACCTTGTCTTCTTGTATGTTGCAAATGACACAACCAATCAGTAAAAAATACTGTTTATTGCTTTCTTGATGGGGTTCTAATGCGCCGTTGGTCTCCTAGTTCTGGTGTTACGCGATGAGTCCGTGTGTCAAATAGTAGTTCCACAACCATTTTCCCATATCCTAAGTTTAGCACATGAGCATTGTATGTCCGGCACTTGGGTATTAGAAAAACATATGATCGTGTCCTCCGTTATTTTTTTTTGGCCAGGGCTGAAATCTGACATTGTGAGATTTTGCCAAGGTCATACCTGCCAAGTCTCTGGTAAACCGAATCAGGTAATCCCTATTGCACCATTAAAGCCAATCCCTGTTGTTGGAGAACCATTTGAACATGTTATTGTGGACTGTGTTGGGCCCCTACCTAAAACAAAGTCTGGTAACCAGTACATCCTCACGATAATGTGTGTTGCTACACGCCTATCCTGAGGCGATACCGCTATGTTCATTAAAAGCTCGCGTGGCATTGTAAAGGGTTTAGTGAATTTTTTTTCCACCTTCGGCCTTCCTAAATGCATTCAGAGTGATCAGGATCTAACTTCATGTCCAAAATCTTTTCTCAGGTCATGACTGAGTTAAATGTCAAGCACCATACCTCAAGTGCATATCATCCTGAGAGTCAGGAGCATTAGAAAGGTTCCACCAGACTCTGAAAAGTATGCTTCGCAAGTTCTGTTTTGAATCGAATCGTGAATGGGATGAGGGTTTACCGTGGTTGTTGTTTGTCGTGAGAGAAACCTCTCAAGAATCACTGCGGTTTAGTCCAGCGGACTTGGTCTTCGGGCACTCTGTTCGCGCGTCTGTTGCGTCTGCTGAGAGAGAAAATGCTCTCAGAGAAGTCCACCTCTGCTCAAAATATTTTGGACTATGTCAGCTCATTTAGAGAGAGAATGCATAAGGCATGTGCAATGGCCCGTGAGTCTCTTTTCAGCCGCCCAATCTAAAATGAAAAGCAATTATGACAAAAAACAGTTTGGACATTTCAGCCAGGTGATCGTGTTCTGGTTCTGTTACCCGTCGTTGGTTCTGGACTTCAGGCAAGATTTTCTGGCCCGTATGTGGTGGACCAAAAACTTGGGGAAACCGACTATGTAATCCAGACTCCTGACCGCAGGAAAAAAAACTCGCGTGTGTCATGTAAACATGCTTAAAAGGTATGTTGACCGCAAAAGTGATGTTGATGCACCTACTGTCGCCCCTATTGCCTCTGTGTCTGCCGCCCAACCCCGTTATTGTCTTGGTACTGATGGGCTGGAGGACAGCCCGATTCCATTTCTTGTGCTCGTTCTAAGAAATTCGGAAATCCTAACAAACCTTAATGCTCATTTGGCGATTTGTCTGATTCCACCAGGTCCGATATATACAAACTTATCACCAACTATCCATCCCTGTTTAGTGATATTCCACCAAAAACTACAGTGTTAAGTCATGATATTGATGTAGGTGGACATAAACCAATAAAGCAACATGCTTATCGTGCATCCCTCCAAGAGAGAAATAATGCAAAAAAAGAAGTTCAGTATCTCATTGAAAATGGTTTGGCTGTACCCAGTAACAGTCCCTGAGTTCACCCTCCCTCCTTGTTCAAACCTGATCAGACCAAACGTTTTTGTAATGATTATAGAAAAATTAATGCCATAACAAAGCCCGACTCATACCCACTTCCACGTATGGATGATTGTGTGGATCATGTAGGATCGCCCACATTTGTTACAAAATTAGACCTTCTTAAAGGATACTGGCAGGTCCTCTCACACAGCAAGCATCCGAGATCAGTGCGTTACCCCAGACCATTTCCTACAATATACCGCCATGCCGCTCGGGTTAAGGAATGCTCCAGCCACTTTCCAACGGCTAATGAACACTGTTCTTAGGGGAGTCAAAAACTGCAAGTATATCTTGATGATATAGTTATACTCACCAACTTGGACTGAACACATGAAAACCCTGAGTGAAATTTTTGAACGCCTGTGTAATGCTTCTCTTACTCTAAATTTGGCAAAATGTGAATTTGGGAAGGCTGTTGTTACCTACTTGGGTAAACATGTAGGACAGGGTCAGGTCTGTCCAGTTGCTGCCAAGGTGCAGGCCATCTTAGATTTTCCAGCTCCCCAAACTCGCCGTGAGCTCCCCGTTTTTCTGGGGATGGCCGGTTATTATCGTGCATTCTGCAAAAACTTTTCTGCCATTGTAGCTCCATTGACAAGTTTAGTCAGCCCCAAAGTGCAATTCAAATGGACAGAGAAATGTCAATCTGCTTTTTGAAGCTGCTAAAGCTCTCCTCTGCAGTGCCCTGTGCTCGCTGCCCCCCAAATTTTATGATCCATTTAAACTTGAGGTAGATGCTTGTGCCTCTGGAGCAGGGGCAGTGCTCATGCAAGAAGACGGCGTGGCATTGATCATCCCATATGCTACTTTTCAAAAAAAAAAGTTCAACAAACACCAGCTTAATTACAGTACTATTGAGAAGGAGGCATTAGCCCTACTGTTCGCTTCTTCAGCACTTTCAGGTTTACATTGGGTCGTCTTCTATCCCAACTATTGTTTATTCTGACCATAACCCACTTGTGTTTTTAGCTCAGATGCAGAACAGCAACCAGCGCCTTATGCGTTGGTCCTTGTTACTTCAAGATTTTAGTCTTGATATTCGTTATAAAAAAGGGTAAGGAAAATGTCATGGCTGATGCTCTGTCTCGATTTAAGTAATCAAACATTTATTTTAGGAGATAAATGTTTGATTTTCAGGTGGGAGGTGTTACAACCTGAGTATTTTTGTAACTGTCCCTTTAAACTGTGTAGGTTTGTCTCCTCCCTGTGTAGTGTTGGTCTTTGTGTATGGATGGGTTGTATCAGGTGGTAGGCAGGTGCTGCAAGGCTACAGCTGATTGGACCATTTGAACACAATTGCTGCTGCCTCACTGGACCGTTCAAATGGAATTGCTGTCACCGGATTGGACCACTGCACCATCACTACTCTTAAAGTTCAGCTACTGCAGCCTGTTGACCTCCCCCTTCACTTGCCAATCCCAACAAAACTGCATTAGATGCCTTACGGACTTTGCTGTTGTATCTGTGTGGGACCTGTGTGTAATATATGTTTTATTTGTGAGTTTGATTTGTTTGTTAAGATTCAGTCTGTGATGAGTTTGTAAATAGACACTGTAAATAGTGCACCTTACAGCTGAGTGGGAATGAGAAGCCTTTTTGTTTTGTCCTTTCTTTTTGTTAGCAGGAGTCTAGTAATTCATATTATCATTTGGTTTAAGTTTTGTTTTGTTTTTTTTGTATCAGAAGTTTTGTGAATACTGATAATTTTGTTTATTGTTTTGGCCACCGCTCACTACCAAAGCTTATTAAATAGCTGTGCTGAACATGGTTTAGCTTGTGCTGCTGGCTTTCTTGGGAGTGGGAAGAGTTGGGGGGCACTTATCATGTTGTGTCTTGGATTCCCTAGACCTGGGGCATAACAGTATTAAATATAGAGTAAAAGTCCCGGTCTAAAAAATAACTCAAGTAAAGTACAAATCCTCAAAAAAAAAAAAAAAACTACTTAAGTACTGCGACTAAGTACATGTACCTGTTACTATACACCTCTGAAGATAACACTACATTATACTCACGCACGTTATATATTTTCGAGGTTATTTTGTTTGACAGAGAACATCATTCCGGGCTTTGTCCTCCATTACGGCCATCTCGGATGAAGATGATGACGAAATCATCAAGTGATACCTACGGGGAATTCCTGGAAATGACCACGTCACATGGCCTTGAAATCGTCGCGGATTTTGCGGCATAAATTATGCACGTTATTTTTTGACAGATAGGACTAGCTTCATTATCCAACTTGAGTATTTAAAACACGGAACACTATTTCGCCGAAAAACGGTTTCTTAGTTTCTGTTTATCTGTATTCCAATGCTCAGTTGTGTATACTTCGATATAACCACTGCTAGTTTTATAGAAATCTCGTGGGTGACAACCCATTAATGTTTGACGGAGGCACTAACGCGCACAAGCATAACTTTTGAGTTGTTTTTTTCCCCCCAATTTACTGGGGATATGGAATACTTTCTTCTATATGTGACAATAGCTCTGATAATATATTTTAGGATGGGCCAATGATTATTGCCACTGGGCCCTAACATAAAATTATTCGGTAAACTATGAAGACTATGTGGGCATGTGACGCTCGACACTGCTTAAAACGTGGTCCATCTGGATATTTTTTTTTCATCTTTACTTCACTGATCGTCGTCAAACTATTCACCTTATCTCTTCAATATCTAAAGCATGATATCCAACTAAAAATTTGGTATTTTCTTAACAAGGGAATAATTTATGACATTATGGTTTAGTTGGCTTTTCTTGTTACACCTTAGCTGAAAGTGACTCATATACACATCCATTATCTACCGTGCTCTTTCCCGGTCCAGTTCGCAGGGATACTGAAGCCAACTGCAGCACAGAATGCCCAGAATAAACCCAGTACTGACGGCAAGTCCATCACAGGACAAACACACCATTCCTTCCCCGACTCAAACCTTCAAGCAATTTTGCATATCCTGTCAGCCTAACCTTCTTGTTATTGGACTATGAAAGAAAACCAAGCATCAAGAGGAAACCCAAGCAAACACAGATATATTCAACAATAAAAGGCCCAAGCTAGATTTCCAACCACGCTTGTCGTGGTTTCATATCGATAACAATTACACATATACCAGCCCTAGTTCTGCTTGAGTCAAGCTCCATACTGCCCCGTGAGCATTGCAGGGGTCGGAAGCAAACATAAGCACCCAGCCAAAACCAGCAAAGAAGCGGCAGGTGCTCCAACCCAAATCACACTTAAACTAGTCTATAGCTGAGAAGTCCAGCAGGTTAGCCCAAACCCCACATACAGAAATGTGCTGCTCTCAGTTTGATATTTGAAAAAATGATGTTTCAGGATGTTAAACATTTGTGAATCTGTGCTTTGAAATCTGTTATCTTTGTTTTGTTTTTTTTGGTTCGCTTAAGGTCTGACACTTCCGTTTCCGGTTTGCATCTTGAAAAGGCGGGCTAGTGTTAAACCGCTGGAGACTAGCTCTTCGATCTGTAACTAGCGTTCACGACCTGGAGAGTATTGTACTGCCTTCTGTGTTGACTCGGACTGCCTTTGGATTTACGATTCTCGCCGTGCCCTTTATTTGGTTTGTTTGAATTGTGGTGGTTGACCCTTAGCCTGTCCCATTTGACTAGAATAGCCCTTATGCGTTTTGGTTTGGTTGCTTGGTGAATTTCGGTGTTTGACCTCGGTTCTGTATCTGACTACCCCTCTCGTCTCGCCCCTTTTAAAGACGCTGTTAGGTTTACTCTGGTTAGTCAGTGTGCTCCCAGCTGGATCTCACAGTCCTTCCATCGGGGCACTTCTTTATTATTTTGCTTTGTTTTTTTTCCTTTATTATTTTTGAAGGTGATTCTGGGTGGAAACTTGTTTCCAAAGGGGGGGTACACTATCCGTTCCCTCAGTCTTTATTTGCGGACTGAGAGTTCGGGAGCTCAGTGCCTTGAGCCCGGCGTAACCTTCAAGAGTAGTCCGAGAATAGTTTAGCTCTGGTTAGGCAGATAGGGACCAGAGTAACTGAGCAGCGTGCTATTCGTGCCTTTTACACTTCTTCCCGCCCGTCCTTCCCTTACTTTCTCTACCTGTTGCTGCCTGCCCTAGACCGGGTCGTAACAAGGATTAAACTACCAGATACCAAACTCAGCTCAATATCAACAGAACGCCTATGGCTCACGTGAAAAGCTGCCGAATAGCTATTATATCGCTGCAATGGGGCTGATGACTTTATCCAACCTGATTATCAGTTGATTATTCTCAGCAGACTGCCTTGTGTCCTGACCCCTTAAACTCAAACTTTTCACTTAAGTTTTCCCTTAAGTAGTCAGAAAAAGCATTTTATTTCATATTGCAGGACAATGTCACCTACATATTCTGTATCTGCAGGGCGCAGGGCTTCACTGAAGCTACATCGCACTTACATTGAGAGAAATATTCAAACCCAGGACACCATGTTTTTCACCTGAAATGGAAAATATCTAGTTCTAGTGTATCATTTTATACACATTTGCCTGCAATTCAGCAGCACATTTTTAGGATAGTTGAAAACCTTGAGATATTCACTAGAATTTAAAATAAGACTGAAGTTCCACAGGTTTGAATTTGATGGGCCAATTTATGGGTCCTTGGGTTTTATGCGGTTAAAGGGCTCGCTGAGGGGCAAAACAATTACTTAGGTCTCATTACGGCTGCACAGGGACTTCAACCAGCGACACTCCGAGTTCAATGGCAACACCTTATATCCCTTAGGATATAATGAGAATCGTGGCATCAGGAGTCGTTGCGCTAAATTAACCAAGACGCAATGTGAAGCGCCACAGTCGTGCAGTATTCCTGAATTTCAGGTACTCGAGTGAGAATAGCTCCCCTTGTGGAGAATCGTTGGCCTGCGAGACGTATGAGAGTAAAACGGAATGTTCATGAGGAGCTTAACAGCTAGAAAAAAAAAAAAAAATCAAGCCCCAGTATGTGAACAAAAAAAAAAAAAAAAGACTGTGTGGCCGAGTATAATTAACGACAACTAGCCAGTTTAAAATGTGCAGTTCTGTAGTGAGACCAGTATTTCTTATTCATGGAGAACAGCGATAAAAAGGAAAAATTAGAAGCTGACGCTAGGACACAAAAATACCTCAGGTTAGAAAGTCAAACGTGTCATGTGGACTATCAGGGTTAATGGGAAATGGCCCATATAGATGGTCAGAAATTACCTACTTAAGGTGCCACACAAGGTATATATATATATATATATATATATATATATATATATATAATTATGGGGAAAAAGATGAAATGTACACACTCAGCTATTTCCACATTCTCTTCTCTTGTTTCACATTGTGTGCCAGGAAATTGTTCCAGTCCCGCCTCTCCACAACAGAGGCCAATAAACGTGGACGGAGCACGCAGATTTCTCCGAAGAGACCAGTAAAATTCGCTTTCTAACGCAGTTCCAATGCTCGCCGCAGCGACCAAGCTGTACTGTCCTACATCCTGTCTATATAATGGGAATAGTTCAGCGGTAAGACGCAAAGACTAGTTCTTATTGCTCTCTGTCAGAGAGGGAAGTCCCGCCTGTAAAGATACAATATCACAACTGGGTTGGTCTTTCACTGGTGGCTAAATCTCAGGCCAAAAACTACCCCATTGGATATGAAAGCTTTCCTCTGCTGGATGGATGCCCGACGTCTGCTAGGGGAGGGGTAATGTCTGGCTTCCGGTTTCTGCTGAAATTGACACACAATGAGGAGTCGGGAACAACCTCACCGAACGCCGCTGTAAATAAAATAAATTAAGAACCGAAGATCGGGAATCATGGATAATCAGGTAACCTGTCCCTTCCCGTCCTACGTATACAAAGTTAGTGGTGGATAGGCGGTTTGCGACCAGCAAGCCGAAAAGAAACTGCTAGCTTAGTGGCTAGCACTGGTGGTGACTGGGAAAAAAAATGAAATCGGAACGCTTACATAGCCATACACATAGGCTATATAGGTTTGGCAGAAAACATGCTAGCCGAAAGGACATGCGCTTAGCAAAACAAAAGGAGTGCATTCGGGGTGTATTTGTGTGAAACTCGGGCCTCTGGAATGCGAAACGGGTAAACTATCTGACAGAGCCCCCGGCCCATTGATTTTAGCTGCGATAATCGGCTTCAGGCACCGGTGGTAGGCTTGCGCACTCGCAGAAGGAGGGCTGGGGGTGGGAATGCTGTTACGGCCACAGAGATACGGGAAGCGGGAATGTCTCATCGCCGTACATGATCATTGTTTATCATCGGGCTCCCACCAGCTTGTTGGTAAACTAGCTAACCCGTTAGTTCGCTCGCTGCTTTGCAAGCTGTGTGGCAGCGTTGATCGCTGTTGTAGGTGTGCTCAGCGAAATATTACACCCATGGTTGTTGCATGTACACTTACAGGTTTGCAACTAGTTGGGCATCTTGTATTTACTCTCGGTATGTAAATAAGGTGAGTTTACAGGAGTGTTTATTGTCCGGGGTGGGAAATTCTTCACAGTCTAATGAATTCCACGCTTATTGAGCTACTTTTGAGTAATGTTATGATTTAAGTGCAGTGTAGCTTCGCTAAGTACGAAATGGAAACGGTTCTTCTAGCTGGTTTTGCTCATGATCTTCTTTTGACAATTACATCGCCCAATGACACAAGCCCATCTTACGCATTCATGTCATGATATTACTAAATTTGGCTCAGTTTCTTCGGGTAGTGTAGCCAACCAGTCTCGGAAAGGAATTCGATTTTGAGTCACCGTGGTTCACACTGCAGTGGACGGGTTGATTGGGGCCGATACTTAAATGCGCTAGTACTTTTTCAGGTTCATTACGTTTCGCCTTTGGAAATGAAAGGTTGTTTCAGTGCCAGTCAGGGGGTTAGAACTTCTTTAGTTGCATAGTGCAGAGTGGAGGAATTTGAGTTGGATACACAGGGCCCGGACTTTTCTTAAGTAATTTATTTACAGTACGTAATTCATTCTGCGATATACGCACGAAAAATTAACATGTCCGAGTGTCTTGCGAGGGTTTTAAATAACTGCAGGACTGTGGCAGTGATGTAGGCAACTAGGCCTAAGGTATTCCGTCGGCCTCCGTGTAGCCTATCAGTTGTAGGCCTATAGGTTTATTCCAGATGTGTTGCAAAAATAATTGGGAAGTGCTCGGCCTGCGGAACAATGATTTTTTTTTTTTGCTATTATGATAACTGACCGAAGTTAATTGGCAAAGTTTACTTGGAGAGTCTAGCCTGCACATTAGGATTTCGCCCGTAGCGCAACTCCGCAGTGAAATCGGGTGACTGAAGAAGATGGGAGACTGTTCCAGTTGTCAGACGTAAACCCTTCTGCCAACTGGGAGACTAACTCTTGTTTTGGTTTTGCTTTGCTGGGCATATTTTCACTCTTCAGCGTATTTATAGTCTACTGGCGTCTAACTCGCTGCCTCTACAAATTGTCTAAGCCGCTTTTAGCACCTTGCAAAACGGGAATACTCACCCTTCTCGCTTTGTAGCTCGGTGTTGAGAACCTACCCTACACTGCCAAAGAAATAAAAAGAGAAAAAAAATGAATGAATATTCTTTTGAAAACCTATACTTGGCATTGCGCAAGCTGTGCTAAGATGAACTTGAACCAGTGTAAGGGAGAACGGTTACCTTTACGGGTCATGTGATTAGCTGTGCGCCTTCAGTCTGCCTGAAGCGTGAACTTCTGCGCATCACGTGACTTTAGAACCGTTTGATCTGCGGGAATTTTTTGGGGTGAGTTCAGCCGCTTTGAACGAAGGCGGCCCCCGAAACAGGCGGCTAATGTGGTTTGAAGACACAAATCGAAGTCACATCTTTGAACACCGAATTTTTAACGATTACTTAGAAACGGAAGGTGTACTGCGCTACTTCACGCTGCCTGAAGTAGAACCTGTGGTTAAATGTGCTCTGATTTGAGGGGGAGCAGTGGTTGACCTGGATATGATATTGGGCTAACGCTTTTCGTCTCCCAACAGATTGACGTGCAAGAGAGTAGCCTACTGGTGGCCTTATCCTAGTCTGTTAATCAAGTGGTGTTCATGCTACGCCTTTAAATTCCGCTTCGAATTTGTTCCAACCCCCTCCCTTCTCCAAGATTAAAGGCGGTTTCCTTGTGTTTTAATCTAGCTTCTGTTATAAATAGCTTAGGTAGGCCACTGACTTACCTCACTTTACGTTGTTTGCATTTCCCGGTGCTGGCTGATGACTCCTCTGCAGCTAATGCGTGCCAGCTGTTATTGGTTGCTGCTAATTGGCGCGCTGTCCCAAAGGTAGTTGCAGGAAAAATAATAACCTGTTTACAAAACCACCTCGACTGAAGAGCAGGGTTGCCCTCACTTGACTGTGATGCTGCAAACGTAGTAAACTGTATGTTTCAGTGGTGAGATGAAATGAAATGGAAACTTGGTGTTTTCCATGGAAGCATAAAGAAAACAACCAATTTTCCTCGCCTACCAAAGATGGGGCTCATGTGTACTCATCTTTGGCTCTATCTTCATACAGGTTTTTATTTTGTCCAGTTACTTCAATAAGTTAAATTGTGCTGGTTGGAACATGGTAGGGGGACAAAATCCTTTACTGAATCATGCAGAAAATGAAACCAAATTTTCACAACTTTGAATATAGGACTTAATATGTAGTTGCCAATATGTACAATACACTCTCAAGGCTCCTGAAATCGAGAGCCGAGAACTGCTGGCGTCCACCCTCCCTTTAGCTGGGAGTCAGGTGTGATGACAGTCTGGCCAATCAGTGGATATAACTGTTCACTCAGTTGCCTGGAGGGAGAGAAATCCTGGGCTGGATTTGGATTCGAGGGCTGGATTTAGGGAACCATGCACACGGCAATTGACTCACCAAAATTCTATTCCTGTGTGATGAAGAGGAAGTGTGTGAAATTTACCTGCCCATTCACTTGCATTGAAAAAAACTTCTGACATTCATAAATATTAACGCCTTCAAATCCAAAATTTACAACATACTATGATATTGACACACTCAATAATAATAGGGTCTGTTTCTGTTAGTTTCCATGGGTGGTTTTTGTAAAATTATCATTTTTAAACTGCTTTAAACACCAGCAGATCCGGTCTTTCGGACAGGAAGTCGTTTGACCCCAGTCATGAATTCAATGTGCCACTAGACGTTCTCCCACTGGTCCGACTACCAACCAGAGGCGGGTCTGTTCCGGACTATACCAACTCAGAAGTTCCAGACTGAAATTATGTTGCTACTGTTTGTTGACACAACTTCGAGCAGCACAGAAATATAAAAATAGGACCAAACTAACAAAACTGTCCATTTCAAGCAAAAAATTGTGTCACAAAAATCTAATGTTAGGTCGGTTATTTAGAGTATAGAAATAGTATATTCTGCAATATTTGTGGGTGCAATGCAAGTGAATGGGGAGGTAAATTTCAAACACTTCCTATTCCTCCAGTGACATGGAATATTGGTGCGTCAGTTGCTAAATATATTGTACACATAGGTAACTACATATTAACCCTTAGAGCGCTAAAATAAATTTTTAAAAAATTAAAAATTAAATTATCTTGTGCTGTTGAAAACCTTTCATGTTGCTACTTGTTTATAACAGCTCCTGCTTCCCTGCGGGAGCTCGTTTAAACAGGTTGGCACATGACAGGTTTTCAACAGCTTTAAATTTGATATGTTACATCATTGAGCAACACTGTTTGTATTTAGCGCTCTGAGGGTTAAACCTTATATTCAAAGTTGCGAAAATATCGCTTCAAAGGCTGAAGGCTGGGTTATGCATTCACCTCTGCACAGGTTAAAGGCTCTCGACTGGAGGGTAAAATTACACTGAAGGTGGTTTTAAAAAGACTGAGCTGGATGTTCCTCAGCCACAAATTGACCATATTGTTCCTCTGTAGCAGAAGAAGAAATGGCAGTGAGACAGATATCCGCAGCTAACTCACCTGAGAGTGAATTAATTAGAGCTTGGACCTGTGTGGTGTAAAAGGTGGTGAGGACCTGTCACATTTGCTTAAGCAAATGAATACAAATGCAACACTGCCTTTTCTGTGCTGCCTTGTGTTTAATCTGCTTGTGTTCTGTTGTTTTTTGGGGGGTTCCACATTGCATCTTACAATAAAGTTACAATTTTAATCTCGCCAAATTACTTTTGGGGATATTAATTACCTATTTGCTTAGTTTGCCACCGCCACTGTAGATCCTCCATATCAGCGCAATAACTTGAACAGTTTCATCTGGAATATTCCAGAATTTGGTATGGAAATTTAGAACCACTCTAGGGAGAACCCTGTCAATTTTGGTCAATTTATAATGAATTAAAGTGGTGTAATTACATAATATATTTTTACATTTTTGACCTGTGATGTGGAAAAAAAAAGCCACTAGATGGCAGTATTGACATTTTTTTTGTTAAGTCCAGTCTGGAGCTAGGTTTGGGGCATGTCCTGGGCATGCCTCAGAGGGGGCTGGAAAAGAGTATATAAGGAGAAAAATTGAGAGAGTGAAAGGGGAGTAGGAGAAATTGCTAGGAGAAATTGTGGAAGGATACATTTGACCAGACTTGTCACTCTTTTCAAGACCTGTGAAACTTTTTGTGGATTTTTGCCTGTGTTGGAGCATTTTCCTGTCCCAGGACATCGCAACATAGCAGCCCATCTCAATTACCAAGGGACTGTAAATATCTCATTTTTTTTATTTCAATCTTGGTCAGTAGGGTAGATTGTAGATTAGTTCTAAGTGTTTGTTTAATTAAATCTGTTGAAGTTTAAGAATTTTGTCTGTCATCCCTTGCTGTCCGTGACGTCATAACAAATTGACGCCATAACAAATTGGGGCCATAACAAAGTGGGGGCTCGTCCGGGATGGACCATTGTGTGAGTCATTTATTGAAAATCTAAAATTTCAAATTGTGAAATTGTTTTTGAATTTTCCTAGATATATATTGACAGATCAACAGCAATGGATGATTTCTTGGCATCACCAACCGTAGAGGTTTTGAAGTCTTTTAAAAGACAGAACTGCTAGAAATATGCAGACAGTTAGAGCTGACAGATGTAAAACCAGCCATGCTAAAAAGCAAGACTGGCTAGAGAGATTGTTGAATATTACATTGATGAAAATGTGTTTGCACCAGGAGATCTGGAACAGTTTCCAGTGGAAAATCCAAATGTAGAAATGGAACTTAAATTAAAAATGCTGGAGATTGAAAGGGAGGAAAAAGAAAAAACAACGAGAGTTTGAGGAGAGAAAGAGAGAAAAGAAAGGGAGGAAAAAGAAAAACAACGAGTTTGAGAGAGCAGAAAGAGAGAGACAGAGACAGAGAGATTTCGATTTAGAAAAAAATTAGACAGAGAAGAAAGGCTCCAAATGGAGCAACTAAAAAATTAAAATGGAAGCTGAAAACAAATTTCATGTTAGCCAGGTGGTAAAGCTGGTGCCTCCATTCTCGGAGAAGGAGGTTGATAAGTATTTCCAGTGCTTCGAGAAGGTAGCTAAGAGTTGTCAGTGGCCAAAGGAACACTGGCCTCTGATGTTGCAAACTGTCCTCAAGGGTAAAAAGCTCAACAAGCCTATTCGGCTTTGTCTGCAGATGATTCCTCTGATTATGAGGTTGTCAAAAAGGTTATTTTGACAGCTTATGAGTTGATTCCAGAGGCTTACCGACAGAAATTCAGAGGTCTGAAGAAATCTGACGATCAGACTTATGTGGAATTTGCTAACGAGAAGAAGGTTTGCTTTGAGCGCTGGTGTACTTCTATGGAGGTCAAGGATGATTTCAACTCACTAAAAGAGATGGTGTTAGTTGAAGAATTCAAGAACTGTGTCAAGGATGATATTAAGACCTACCTTAATGAGAAGCAAGCACTGAATTTGCAATCATCTGCCAAGTTTGCAGACGAATATGTTCTCACACGTAAGTCCAAATTTCAGTCCAGCAGTAACAATAGATGGTCCAAATTTCACAAGAAAGGTAACGGTGATACCCAAGATTCCTCACCCAAAGACAAAGACAAATCTGGTGATGGTGCTCAGAAATCCAGTCAAAGGTCTGATCAAAGTGTGAAAGCTGACAGTGACAAAAGTGGTCTAGTTTGCAATTATTGCAAGAAATCTGGTCATGTTACAACTAACTGTTGGTTCCTTAAAGCTAAGAAAGAAAAAAGAAAAGGATACCAAACCCAATGCCTTTGTGAAGAAAAAGGTTAGAAACCCCTGTAGTAGATGACCGATCTGCTAAATTGCCTGCTCCTTGTGAGGCTAAGAAGCTTGATACTGCTGACTTTGTGAGGGAGGAATTTCTTCCATTTGTGTCAGAGGGATTTGTGGCTCTGAATGAGCATTCTCCTCCTGTACCCATATATATCCTAAGGGATACCGGAGCTTCTCAGTCACTTTTGTTGAAGGACTTCTTGGAGTTATGTGCTGAGACCGCTTCTGGGGATTTCATACTTGTACAAGGTATTGAAGGGAGGACTGTATCTGTACCCTTGCGCTCTGTATTCTTGAAGTCAGATTTAGTTACAGGACAGGTAAAGGTGGGACTTATGTCAAGTCTACCTATCAAGGATGTTTCTCTGTTGCTAGGCAATGACCTGGCTGGGGGCAGTGTAGTTCCCCCTGTTCATCTTACTTCACAGCCGAGCACTGAAGATGGTGATGAAGACCCATCTCTGTATCCTTCCTGTGCAGTGACCCGTGCTATGGCCAATAAGGCTCAAGAAGAAGATGATGTGGTGCCATCCAGCACATTGAATAGTCATGACTCAGGTGGTTCGCCTCATGACTCTATTCAGCCTACTATGGTTTTTCCGTTTGAGGACTTATCAGACACTTTTATCAGTTCGCTGTTCAGCCAGCCAGATGGGTCTGGTGATTCTGATGTGTCTGGAGACTTGTCTCTGTCCAGAAAGCGGTTGATTCAGGAGCAAACCAATGATCCTGAAATTTGTGTACTAAAGAAGAGAGCCCTTCCTGATGAAGAAATAGACGCAGTTCCAGTTGGGTATTATCTCAAGGATGGAGTGTTGATGCAGAAGTGGCGCCCTTCTGATATCCCTGCCAGTGCAGATAGGGCAGTGGTCAAGCAAATTGTTGTTCCGAAGGTCTACAGGAATGAAATCTTAACAATGGCTCATAGTTTACCTTTAGGAGGTCATCTTGGTGTTAACAAGACTGTTGACAAGATCATGAAACACTTCTTCTGGCCTGGACTTGGAAAGATGTTTCCAACTTTTGCAAAACCTGTCACACTTGTCAGGTAGTTGGAAAACACCAGTTAGACCCACCTGTAGCTCCATTGCAGCCTATCCCAGCATTTGGGGAGCCCTTCTCCAAGGTCATCGTTGATTGTGTTGGTCCATTACCCAAGACTAGATCTGGAAATCAGTACTTGTTGACAATCATGTGTGCATCTACCAGATTCCTGAAGCCATACCTCCACGCAACATCAAGGCAACTGCAATTTGAAGGCTTTGATAAAGTTCTTCACGTTGTTTGGCCTTTCCCAGGGAAATTCAGTCAGATCAAGGTAGCAATTTCACTTCCGAATTGTTTCAGCAGGTTGTGTATGAACTAGGTGCGAAGCAGATTCATTCCAGTGCCTATCATCCAGAGAGTCAGGGTGCCTTAGAGCGGTTTCATTCCACTCTCAAGACAATGATGAGGACTTATTGTTATGACCATGAGAAAGACTGGGATGAAGGTGTTCATTTGCTGTTGTTTGCAGCTAGAGAAGCAGTGCAGGAGTCTACTGGATTCAGTCCATTTGAGCTAGTGTTTGGCCATGAAGTGAGAGGACCTTTGCTATTGTTGAGTGAACAATGGCAAGAGAAAGAGCCGCATATCAGTCTGTTAGACTGTGTTAGCAAGTTCAAGGAAAGACTGCGTGCAGCTTGTGACCTAGCCAAAGAGAACTTGAAATCAAGTCAGGGAAAAATGAAAACTTGGTATGATCATAAGGCTAGAAGCCGTGAGTTTAAACCAGGAGACAAGGTCCTTGTGTTGTTTCCCTTGCAGTTCTAATCCATTGCAGGCTAGATTTCGTGGTCCTTATGAAATTCTGACAAAACTCAATGATCTCAATTACATTGTGTGGACTCCAGATCGGAGAAAGCCAAAACAGTTGTGTCACATTAACATGCTGAAGCCTTATCATGATAGGAATGCTAGGGTTGCAGCTGTCACTTCAGATCCTCCTATGGCCGAGACTTGTGAAGATGAGGGGGAGTTTCAAGATGATGAACCTAGAATTAAAGCTGAAGTTCTTTCATGTAAATTGTCAAATTCTGAAGTGTTGCAAAATCTTGATGTAAAACTCCAGCACTTAGAACCCTCACAGAAAGATCAGTTTGAGAGGTTGATCAAGAAATATGAAGATCTATTTCCTGATGTTCCAAAGAGAGTTTCTATAGCCTCTCATGATGTAGATGTTGGTGATGCCAAACCAATAAAACAGCATCCGTGCGGATGAATCCTGAAAAGAGAAAGATTGCTGAGAAAGAGGTTGAGTACATGTTAGAACATGATATTATCAGACCCTCTAACTCAGATTGGAGTTCACCCTGTGTTCTAGTTCCAAAACCTGATGGAAGTACTAGATTCTGTACAGATTATCGCAAAGTCAATGCTGTAACTAGAACTGATGTGCTTCCAATACCTAGGATTGATGATTGTATCGATAGAGTAGGGCAAGCAAAGTTTCTGACCAAGATTGATTTATTGAAAGGTTATTGGTGTGTGCCTTTAACTGAGAGGGCCAAGAGCATCTCTGCTTTTGCCACACCATCTGGGTTATACCAGTATGAAGTCCTACCCTTTGGCATGAAAAATGCCCCAGCCACGCCCAAAGGATGATACAGTCTACAATCGCCGGATTGCCACACACGGGTGCATACATCGACGACCTGATCACATGGAGTGACTCCTGGGAAGAACATCTGAAAGATGTAGAGACGTTGTTCCAGCGCTTGACCCAGGCTAACCTGACTGTTAACCTGAACAAGAGTGACTTTGGTTGTGCTACTGTCACGTATCTTGTCTACGTCTATAGGCCAGGGTAAGGTGGCACCCATAAATGCTAAAGTCCAAGCCGTCATGGACTTTCCAGTTCCTGACAACAAAAAAGCTTTGCGCCGCTTCCTTGGAATGATCGGGTACTACCGCAAGTTCTGCAAGAACTTTACTGAGATTGCTCTCAGTCTCACCAACCAACTGAAGAAAGGGGTAAAGTTCACTTGGGATGAAGCATGCCAAAGAGCCTTCGATCGCCTGAAGTCTCTGCTGTGTCACTTCCCCGTGCTCAAATCTCCTGACTTCAACAAACCGTTCTCCATGGCGGTCGATGCTAGCGACCAAGCTTGTGGATCTGTGCTCCTACAGAGAAGTGACTCTGATGACATTGAGCATCCCGTGGCATACTTCTCCAGGAAGTTCAGTCGCCACCAAAAGAACTATTCCACAATTGAGAGGGAGCTGTTGGCTCTGGTTCTATCCTTACAACACTTTGAGGTTTATGTTTGTACAGGGCAAAAGCCAATGATTGTATATACTGACCACAATCTGTGAATGTTTTTGAGTAAGATGAAAAACAAGAATCGGAGATTGTTGAATTGGAGTTTGATTTTACAGGAGTTTGACTTGGAAATTAAGCATGTAAAGGGTACTGACAATGTAATTGTGGATTGCTTATCCCGTGTTTGAGTATGTGTTTGTATATCACGTGTTTATTAGCATATTGTATTATATGTATGTATTTACAAGTGTCTACTTAACTATTTTTGTATTGAAAAGAAAAATTTTGCCTTTATGAGTCAAAATTTTTCCCTTTTGGAATGGAGGTGTGATGTGGGAAAAAAAAGCCACTAGATGGCAGTATTGACTTTTTTTGTTCAGGCCAGTCTGGAGCTAGGTTTGGGGCATGTCCTGGGCATGCCTCAGAGGGGGCTGGAAAAGAGTATATAAGGAGAAAAATTGAGAGAGTGAAAGGGGAGTAGGAGAAATTGCAAGGAGAAATTGTGGAAGGATACATTTGACCAGACCTGTCACTCTTTTCAAGACCTGTGAAGCTTTTTGTGGATTTTTGCCTGTGTTGGAGCATTTTCCTGTCCCAGGACATTGCAACATAGCAGCCGATCTCAATTACCAAGGGACTGTAAATATCTTTTTTTTTTTTATTTCAATCTTGGTCAGTAGGGTAGATTGTAGATTAGTTCTAAGTGCTTGTTTAATTAAATCTGAAGTTTAAGAATTTTGTCTGTCATCCCTTGCTGTCCGTGACGTCATAACAAATTGACGCCATAACAAATTGGGGCCATAACAGACCCAAAATCTCAGTTGCTGTGCATTCTAATATCACATTTGAATGAATGGGTCGCTGAGGATTGTGGAATTCGGAGATCTGCCCTTGCTGTCAGGGTCAGTAACATACTCATGTTTTGAAGTTCTGTGTTGATATGGTTTAAGGCAGTGGAGGGCTTGTGTGAATTTCACTGCAGCTGCGCAGAGGTTAGCCTCTGAACCTGGCAGGCTGAGACTGTGGGTCTCTGGTCCATTCCTCACTCATACGGCGGTGCTGTTTGTGGTGGGTTGAGGCCCTTCTGTAACGCTGCACAGGCTTTGTGCTTTCTGCTGTTTTGGAGCAGGGTCATTCCATATTAAATCAACAAATTCTGAGAAAAGTTCCCGCATGACCTCTTCCAAATCAGCTGAAATTTTTTTTTTTTTTTTTTTATTTGGTGAACCCATGCCAAATTTTTCTTTGATCATGCAAAAGATTTTCGAGTTACCCACTGACTTTTGAAGTACACGGATGCAAGTCGAAATTTGGGAGCTTCATTTTTTCCGCCATTTTTGAGTCCTCGTAACTTTGTATGTGATGTAGGTAGATGAACAAAAATTTCAGGGTTGAAAGCCACTTATCAGCTCTGTTGAAACATTAATTATAATACTGCCATGTGTATTTGTGGTCTCACAACATGAAGTCAAACTTTGAAAATTTATGATTGCGATTTTCTTGGCAGCAAATTTCAGACATTTATATCTTTGGAAATATGTAAGTTTGATAACTGAGCCATGATCAGATTTATGGCAAGGATACAGAACAATAAAAATAAGCATGATTTGCATGCATTAGGATTTGTTTTAATTACAGGAAGATCTGAAAACTTGAAAAACCTAATTTTGGTCAATCTTTGACCTCACATAATGCCATGTGGGATAGCTCATTGGTCATTGAAAGCTAGGTCATTTGAAAGAACTCATTTTCATCTACATTCTGATAATACAGTGAACTTCTAGCTATGAATCCTTCTGTGTCACAAAAACTTTCCAAAATTGCCATAATTGCAAAGTGTAAATCCATTCATTCAGGATTGAACATGGCAAGTATGATGATGGAGTTTTTCCTCCAAGTTCATGCTGACATCATCAGAATCTTGCCCAAAGTGAATTGAAAGTTGGGTTTTCCCAATTTGTCATCATTAAGACATACCATAATGTACATGTACAAGAAGCACAATAAGTCTTTATAACCATTGTCATGGTAAGCGCTCCACTGGATGCCAAAAGCAATGTGGCGGGCGCTAGGACCATGGGCCTAGAAAACGGAGACTCAGGAGCACAGGCTGACTATAAAGAATAGATTTAAAGTGCCCCTTCTGCGAGAATATAAACTTTTCTGTTAGTATTTGAATATGGTAGGTCCATAATCAGTTTGTGACATGTCGTGGTTCTTGAACTCCAACACCACTTGAAGTATTGGTTTTTGTGAATAAAAGGAAATAGGCGGAGAATTTACGCCAGTAAAAAACGTGTTGCAGTATTACGAAACACCGCAAATTGAATATTCATATTCTCGCCGGTTCTCGCCCACTCAGGAGTGTAACCGCCCACACAGAGATTCGAGCAACGTGCCAACTGTCAGTGTCATCCACAGTCTACGGCAGGGGTCGGCAACCCGCGGCTGTGGAGCCGCGTGCAGCTCTTCAGCCCTTCTATAGTGGCTCCCTGCAGCTTTGAAAAAAATTAATAACGGCTATTTAAATTATTGTTTTCTTTCAAACAAAATATTGCTTATTTTGGAGATCGGGGTGATACTGTGACACTGAAAAAAAAGCATTTAATATACTGGACAAAGAAAGTTAGGGATCACTCTGATTTTTAATATTGAAATATGATATGGAACATAATTTGAACTATCAAATATTTCCATTTCGAAAATTGGGGTGATCCCTAATTTTCTTTGTCCAGTATATTTGTGACCCCGCCCGTGAAAACACGGCTAAACTCGCCTGATCTAATTTTTGAGATAAAGACCGTCAAGTAGTCCCTGTGATGAAAAGTGACAAAAATATGAGATGTGAGTTTATGGCTGTAAATGATAGGTTACATATTGGGGTTTCGAAATGAAGTTCAAAAATCAATTTCTAACATCATACATATTAAAATTAATGAATTTATTTACACTTCGTTTACGCGGAAGTTGCTTTCC
The DNA here is from genome assembly GCA_029692085.1 of Gymnothorax javanicus. NCBI lineage: Eukaryota > Metazoa > Chordata > Actinopteri > Anguilliformes > Muraenidae > Gymnothorax > Gymnothorax javanicus. Next base: position 160,395,485 of record CM056196.1, read on the forward strand.
ACAAGCCTGGTCTATTATGTTTTCAGTCGGCTTTCAGTTTACCTTCGGTGGATGAACGCCTGATAGTTTGGGTGTCATTTGGTTTAGGAACAACTTCTCTACCATTGAAAATGAATGTAGACGAGAATGCGCACCATCGTAAAGCAGCTCAGTCTAAAGTACGGCAAAAGAGTTCCGATTTAAGCCGGGTGCGGATTTCTCCACGGATTGCGTCGTATCACCCGGAAATTTCTGAAATGAAGCGTTTGCATTTGTAGATTAACGTCTTGTGAAGCTAACCAGCCTAGTTTGAGGACATGTCATGCCTGCCAAAACTTACATATTGACTGAGTGGAGGTCATTTCAGAGATATCAGTTAGATTTTTTTCACGGAATATTCATTACATGCTGTAGAATGACCTTGTGTAAAAAAAAAAAAAAAAAAAGAACAAAAAAAAAAAACTGTTCATCGCCAGAAAATGACTTTAGCTGGGTTATCACAGGCAGGGTTATGGGTGACCTATTTGGCAATTGCAAATGACGAGACATCTGTCTCGTTGCGTTTTCATTTTGCCAAGGTGGGATGATGCATTGGGGCTCGATGCATAGGCTGCTAACACGAAAGCCCATCCGGGTAGGCTATTCCGAGAGCTAGGCCACTTTTAGAATGTCTTAAAAAAAATCAATAGCCTAATCGCGGGGCTGCCAAATTTCTTCGCATTCTCACGCAGACGGCGTAGGTCTTACGTATTTTCGAGACATATTCACCGAAGTCAGCAATTGTTCAATCAGCGCGTATATTAATGAGATTCTTACGCGTAATTTAAGTCCTTATGCATGGCAGTTTCAGTTTCACTACTGTAGCGGTAGATTTCGCCACTAGTAACACGGAAAGCGATTATGACTCTGGACCTCTTGCGCTTTTTTTTAACTTGGGGATTGAAAGCAATGAATGCGTTTCATGATCGTTTCGATTGTTTGAATGGAATAAGACAATTTGAAATGTCTTTATGCCATTCCATTGCTTCCAATTCCTGAGTAGCTAAAGAAAAGCGTGAGAATTCCAGAGTCATAATCGATTTCCTTGTCACTAGTGGGGAAATGAACCGTCATGTCCGTGAAACTGATAAACTTTCATGCACAACGGCTGTAATTCTGCAAGAGAATCTCTTAAATGAGCATTAATTGAATAACAGGAACGCGAATGCCACTAAGAAGCGTGAGACTTGAGCCGAATGCGTTGGAGTTGGCAGCTCTGCAATCGAGAGAGCTGCGAGACATTTCGTCTAATTTGTTTGATAGGTTAGTAAAATTACCACTATGAAACGTCCATTGTTATACGTGTTGATGGCATTTCCAGCATTGCATCGGCCTCCTCTTCAGATTCAGGTTCATATATATATATACACATAAGGCAATATTTGTGAACTTTGTGTAGCCATTGCTTCGCAGAAAGTCTTACTATGCTACCTGTAAAATCTGTTGTCTTTCACCGTCTATGGTTATAGCTAGTTAGGATCTGGGCCAGTAAGGCGTTGGGGCTGTTTACATATTGAATATTCACGAATGTAGCTGAACTATCCAATCAGCGCGAAGCTTATTTGAACGCCGGATATTCATGAGGGAACTCGCCCGTCTTCTCAGACTGCCTTTCAGTGATGGTTAGAAGGTCATCAAATAAGTGATCCAAGGCACTTTTCCCACAAATAATGGTATGAATACGATGGCAGGGCATTGGGGATTAACACAAAATGTCGGGATATGTCTGGAAGGGGCACTTTAATAAAACCCAAAGAAATGCACAAAACAGCAGTCACAAATAAAAAGGAGAGACGGCTGGCATTCCCACTGGCCTGCAGTGGGAAGGGAATGCAGAGGACCCTTTGGATGGCACCTACCAGCCCTATATACTCTGCAATCACCTCCACCTTAACGGGCTGCACCTGTGGCCCATCAAGGTGGAGGAGAAAGAATGTGGAAGAGGAGGGGCTGTAAGGCACAAACCCTTACAACCATAGCCAGCATGCTTGCATGACTTCACTATGAAAAATAAAACGGAATTTCAAAAACTGAATGGCAAAACCAGTGGCTGAATACATGTATTGTGAATCAAAAGTCAAAATTTCAGATAAATGGGGACTTGAAGCGAATTTAAAAAAAAAATACTAGAAGGCCAAAGCTAGTGTGTGAATATGAATTGTGAATCAAAATGATATTTTTGAATGTTGATGTGTAAATATACTTGTTAAATTCATGTTGCTTTCTCTTTCTTAGAACATCCTGAACATGGAAACACCATGGGCAGAATGAGAGTCAGCTAATTCTGTAAAGTTTTTGTGTCACAGAAGGATTCATGGCTAGAAGTTTACTTTATTATCAAAATGTAGATGAAAATGAGTTCTTTCAAATGTCTTAGCTTTCAATGACCAATGAGCTATCCCACATGGCATCATGTGTTCTCCAAACTTGCCCAAAATTAGGTTTTCAAGTTTTCAGATCTTCCTGCAATTACAAAATGAGTCCTTAATGCAGGCAAATCATGCTTATTTTATTTTTCTGTATCTTAGGCATTAATTTGAACATGTTATCAAACTTGCATATTTCCAAAAATATAGATGGTTGAAGTTGGCTGCCAAGAAAATTGCAATCATAAATTTTCAAAGTTTGACTTCATGCTGTGGGGCCACAAATGCACATGGTAGTTTTATAATTGATGTTTTCAGCAGAGGTTATATGTGGCTTTCAACCCTGAAATTTTCGTTCATCTGCCTTCATCACATACAAAGTTACGAGGACTCAAAAATGGCTGAAAAAATGAAGCCCCCAAATTTCGACTTGCACCCGGGTACTTCAAAAGTCTGTGACTCAAATTTTTTTCATGATCGAAGAAAAATTTGGCATGGGTTCATTAAATATGTCGTAGTTACTGTGAAACTTTCAGCTGAATCTGAAGGGGTAGTGCGGAAGCCACTTGTTGAAATTATATGGAATGACCCAGCAGCTCACCGCTCGTCCAAGTCCTGTCTAAACATTTCCGCGAAACCGTGTACTCATCATGCGAGGAAAGTTTGTGTGTGAGAGAAAGTACTTTTTAAGTGTCTTGCTGAGTTTCTTTGTGTGTGTGTTTGTTTGTGCGTGTGTTTGTTTGTGCGTGTGTATATGTGTGCGTGTGCATCTGTGTGTATGTGTGCGTATGCGAGTGTGTATGTGTGTGTGTGTGTGCGCGCCCCCATGTTTCATCCTATCAATCAGTGATCTACATCAGCATCGGTTAGCGAGGCATCAGCTCGTCTCTGTGATGGTGCTGAGGCCCCCCGCTGCCCCCATAATGCACTGCTCTGTGTCTCGTACGTCTGTGTTGTGGTTTTCAGTTACAGCTCATCTGTGTCAGGTACCTGCTGGGTTATGCTAGTGTTCATGTCAGTGCTGCTGCTTACATATTCAGAAAGGGACGTGTTCACAACACTGCACTAGTGTAGCTTCAGTTGCAGCCTCTCACTGTGGTGAAAGCTAAACTACCCAGCTGATGGCCACAGCGCTTACAATATTACGGTGATGTTTTCTGTTCAAGCATTCCAATTACAAGGCAGCAACATTTGTGCCGCTTGTGCTGATTTGTGTTGGTTGGATAGTATCTTCTATGGTGCATTGATTTAAAAAAAAAAAAAAAAAAGAAAAAATGTTAAAAAAAAAAAGAGAGACTACACTTCCCGTGATGCATGGTGGTGGACTGCTCAGACCTCCTGGGACTTGATGGACGTGTTCTCACCCAGTTTGGATTGGCTAGCGCTGCTTAATTCTGCATGTGGACTTAAATAGTTAGCTGTGCGGCCTTCTTCTCTGGTCTCTGCCTCTGGTATTACCTACTATTCATAGGCATGAGGCTGTGTTGATGTTAAGACATAAAGGAATCGAGGGCGGAAATGAGAAGATAACGATGGTCATGTGTGTGACTGTGAGTGAAGTGTGAATTCCAACCCCATTGGTGCATTTATGCTCCCGGCTCTACACCCTTCAGCACTTCCTGTAACGATGTAGAGCTCTTCAGTTAGCATTCCAGCATATAAGATATAGTTCTGTGGGAGGCCGAGTTCTGTGGTCTGGAGCACTGATGTTTGGATTCAGAGATTCTCCTGAGAGCAGATCCTCCTGTCAGGTGCCCTGTTGTGATTTGGAGGTAAGGTGATGTCAGTACTTTTCTTTATTCGTGCATCGCCATCTTTGACCATTTTTTACCTTATTCTACAAACCCCATTTCCAATAAAGTTGGGAACTTGGGATGTTGTGTAAAATGTGAATAATAACAGAATACAAGGATTTGCAACTCGTTTTCGACTTATATTCAAGTGAATACACTACAAAGAAAAGATATTTATTGTTCAAAGTGATGAGCTTCATTGTTCTTAATCAGAAATCGGCAGCACATTTACAGTGCTGTGGACCGTCAGAAATCGGCAGTACATTTACAGTCCTGTTGACCATTAGAAATCAGCAGCACATTTACAGTGCTGTGGACCATCAGAAATCGGCAGCACATTTACAGTCCTGTGGACCATCAGCTGTCGGCAGCACATTTACAGTGCTGCGGACCATCAGAAATCGGCAGCACATTTACAGTCCTGTGGACCATCAGAAATCGGCAGCACATTTACAGTCCTGTGGACCATCAGAAATCGGCAGCACATTTACAGTCCTGTTGACCATCAGAAATCGGCAGCACATTTACAGTCCTGTTGACCATCAGAAATCGGCAGCACATTTACAGTCTTGTTGACCATCAGAAATCGGCAGCACATTTACAGTGCTGTGGACCATCAGAAATCGGCAGCACATTTACAGTCCTGTGGACCATCAGAAATCGGCAGCACATTTACAATGCTGCGGACCATCAGAAATCGGCAGCATATTTACAGTCCTGTGGACCATCAGAAATCGGCAGCACATTTACAGTGCTGTGGACCATCAGAAATCAGCAGCACATTTACAGTCCTGTTGACCATCAGAAATCGGCAGCACATTTACAGTCTTGTTGATCATCAGAAATCGGCAGCACATTTACAGTGCTGTGGATCATCAGAAATCAGCAGCACATTTACAGTGCTGTGGATCATCAGAAATCAGCAGCACATTTACAGTCCTGTTGACCATCAGAAATCAGCAGCACATTTACAGTCCTGTTGATCATCAGAAATCAGCAGCACATTTACAGTGCTGTGGACCATCAGAAATCGGCAGCACATTTACAGTCCTGTTGACCATCAGAAATCGGCAGCACATTTACAGTCCTGTTGACCATCAGAAATCAGCAGTTCATTTACAGTCCTGTTGACCATCAGAAATCAGCAGCGCATTTACAGTCCTGTTGACCATCAGAAATCAACAGCACATTTACAGTCCTGTTGACCATCAGAAATCAGCCGCTCATTTACAGTCCTGTTGACCATCAGAAATCAGCCGCTCATTTACAGTCCTGTTGACCATCAGAAATCAGCAGCTCATTTACAGTCCTGTTGACCATCAGAAATCAGCAGCTCATTTGCAGTCCTGTTGACCATCAGAAATCAGCAGCGCATTTGCAGTGCTGTGGGCCATCAGAAATCAGCAGCGCATTTGCAGTGCTGTGGGCCATCAGAAATCAGCAGCGCATTTGCAGTGCTGTGGGCCATCAGAAATCAGCAGCGCATTTGCAGTGCTGTGGGCCATCAGAAATCAGCAGCACATTTACAGTGCTGTGGACCATCAGAAATCAGCAGCACATTTTCAGTGCTGTGGACCATCAGAAATCAGCAGCGCATTTATAGTGGTTCAGAGTGAGAATGCCTAAAAAAACGTTGCCTGCCCAGTGCCCAGAGGTTTTATTTGATTGTCTGCCTTAAGGGCACAATTCTGTTCAGAGCTGAAGGTTCGTCTCTGCTAGGGAGAACCGCGGGAGAAGTCACATCGCTGAAATAATGGGAGAAGGGTCTCTGTGGCAAACACTTGGACGCTAATATTATTGATGGCGTTTGATTTTGCAGTAGGAATGTGGCATGAGCAGGCGTCCCCGTACTTTCAGTCATGTTACATTATATAGCAATAAGTAGCAGAGTTACGTGTGCATTTGTGGAAGAGGATCCAGCCCTCTCATTACTAGATTGGGATCTTTTCTCAAGAGAGTTCATTAAACTCTTGGCTCGGAGTTAAACCTGGGGCAGATCGGTATGGTTCAGTTCCTGTTTTAGAGTTTGAGGGGGATTTGAGTTTTACTCAGTGAAAGCTATCCAGGTTAAGGTGTTATCCTGCATTTTGAAACAGGTCTCCTGTCAGCTAAAAAGACTTTGTTTTGCAGGTGTTGAAGTTGCACCGTCAGGATTGGTCAGGGATGTTTTATCCTCAAAGACGAGTTGTAAAAATGACTGCAGTTCTTGTTCAAGCTCGTTTCTACAGGCGTTGCGTTGACGAAGTTAGCATTGTGGAGTTAGTTTTAGAAGGGTGCATAAATCCTGTTCCAGCTGCTGTCGTTATTGTTGATGCGGCATCGTCATAGATACCGAACCTTGACTCTCCGTGCGACTGAAGGCTCAGTTGCGGTGCAACACGTTGCGGCACGGCGATGGGTTTGGCTGCAGGCCGAGCGGGATCGAGATGGAGAGCTCCAGACTGGCTCGTCCTGACTCCAGCCCCTAATCTCCACCTCCCCCTCAGGAGCGCTGCGGACACCGGCCAAATCCTCATGCCAACCCCCCCCCCCGCCCCCCCACCATCGTCCTGCCTGGAGATGAAGTGATTATTGGGCCCCCCGGACCCCCTGCTCTGGTCCCAGGTTACACGATATCCCCGTCGACAGCCACCTCGTACAATGCAGACGCCCCTGTCGCCATTGTGTTCCCTTAATCCAGTGTGGCTGTGTGACTGTGGCGGCGGGGCTGGTCTGGATGACGGGTTTGGGGGTGCGGGGTGGGAGGGGGGGTGCAACGGGCTCACTCAAACTCTCCGAGAGGAGCTTAACCCTCGGCGGAAGAGATGAGCCTCAAATCCTCCCTTTTTTTTCCCCCCTCTCTTTCTTCTTGCCACGGACACAGCGAGGGAGTCTGTGTTTTGCTGGGCCGGGTGGGTTGGGGCTGTGCGCTGGTGTGTGTTAGAGGTGCTGTTTGGAGCGTGTGTGGTCGTTAAAACAGTCTTGTTCTCCTTCCTGTGTGGTGTGTTTTATTTGGGTTTGGTGCCAGAGCCCAGGTCTGCTGTAGCAGATTCAGCCCTGTCCTGTGGGGGACAACAAGACCAGGTCATCTGCACAGAAGAGAGGTTTAATCTAATTTTCTCTCTCTCTCTCTCTCTCTCTCTCTCTCTCTCTCTCTCTCTCCAGTGTACAGTACAGGTGAAGTTAGAGCTGGGGCATCGCGCTCAGCTCCGTAAGAAGGTGACATCAGAGGGCTTCACACATGATTGGATGGTGTTTGTTCGGGGGCCGGAGACGGGCGACATCCAGCACTTTGTGGAGAAAGTGGTTTTCCGTCTGCACGAGAGCTTCCCCAAACCCAAGCGAGGTGGGTCAGTCTGAGGCCGGCGGGAGTGTCGATCGGAGCAGAGGGGTGATGTCACGGGGTCAGAGGGCAAAGTTCTGCCCCTGTGTTTCCTCCACACGTGTTCCCTGAATCTGGGTGCTACACCTCTGCACAGTGTCCTTTCTTAACCAATAGCAGTGCTCGCAGGGGCCTTTTCGGTGTCATAATGAGCGTGATGATAATTTCCAATGCAGCGGCGTAAACTCACTTCCTGGAGGGCAGCCCTGTCTGCTGGTTTCGATTTTTCCTGCACATAGGTGCTAAATGTGACTCATTGATTAGTGATGGAGTCTTTACATCTCGTTAGCGGAGTTAGTGAAGACGGCTGCTGATCGACTCAACTTCAGATAAACCCGTAGATGCTGCAGCTCGTCGGGACCTGAGATTGAGACGACTGGCTAAATGCGTTATTAAACTATGAGCACATTTGGATCATTATCTCTGATTCAGTGTATTTACTGTGAAAATGTTTATCATTGCTGTGTGTTCTTTGTGTTGTAACTGCATGGTATTTAAAAACACTACGAGCGGATTATTGCTGTTGTGCTTATTGGATAGCAATTTATTCTCATTTGTAGACATTAATTTCAATATTTAACCAAGGGGTTTGTAAAATTTCACTTGTGTTAGGCAAACATTAACTTAAAACAAATCAATATTTTCTACTTTATCAGAAAGAAAGGTAGACTGAAGCATCATCCACACCAAGAATTCTAACTATAAGACATAACGATATAAGGATTCACAAAAACAAACAAAAATGCTCTGTAATTGACACCTTTCCAAATTTACCAGATTAATTTGCAATGGCTGTCCGCTTTTATCATGCAAAAGAACTGCTCTAAAATTATCAAGAAAGAAATCTATCTGGATGCAATTGTAGTTTTGGTGTGGACTGCGCCATCTGTTTGAATTTAAGCAATCGTTTTAGTCATTGTTCTTGGTGTGGACGAGCCTTGAGTGTTGTTACCCTACTGTAACACTAGTTAGGACTAGTCTCTGCAGTGTAGCCTGTACTAATGCTGGTAATCTGTGTGCAGTGTAGCCAGTACTAATGTTGGTAATCTGTGTGCGCAGTGTAGCCTGTACTAATGCTGGTAATCTGTGTGTGCAGTGTAGCCTGTACTAATGCTGGTAATCTGTGTGCGCAGTGTAGCCTGTACTAATGCTGGTAATCTGTGTGCGCAGTGTAGCCTGTACTAATGCTGGTAATCTGTGTGCGCAGTGTAGCCTGTACTAATGCTGGTAATCTGTGTGCGCAGTGTAGCCTGTACTAATGCTGGTAATCTGTGTGCGCAGTGTAGCCTGTACTAATGCTGGAAATCTGTGTGCGCAGTGTAGCCTGTACTAATGTTGGTAATCTGTGTAGCCTGTACTAATGCTGGTGTAGCCTGTACTAATGTTGGTAATCTGTGTGCGCAGTGTAGCCTGTACTAATGTTGGGAGTCTGTGTGCGCAGTGTAGCCTGTACTAATGTTGGGTAGTCTGTGTGCGCAGTGTAGCCTGTACTAATGTTGGTAATCTGTGTTAAAACTTGTAAAAAGAGTGTAGCCTGTACTAAGTGTAGCCTGTACTAATGTTGGTAATCTGTAATGCAGTGTAGCCTGTAATGTTGGTAATCTGTGTAGCCTGTACTAATGTTGGTAATCTGTGCAGTGTAGCCTGTACTAATGTTGGTAATCTGTGTGTACCAGTGTAGCCTGTACTAATGTTGGTAATCTGTGTACTAATGCGCAGTGTAGCCTGTACTAATGTTGGTAATCTGTAGCCTGTACTAATGTTGGTGATGCATAGTGTAGCCTGTACTAATGTTGGTAATCTGTGCTGTAGTGTAGCCTGTACTAATGTTGGAAATCTGTGTGTAGCCTGTACTAAGTGTAGCCTGTACTAATGTTGGAAATCTGTGTGTGCAGTGTAGCCTGTACTAATGTTGGTAATCTGTGTGTGTAGCCTGCAGTGTAGCCTGTAGCCTGTACTAATGTTGGTAATCTGTGTGCGCAGTGTAGCCTGTACTAATGCTGGTAATCTGTGTGCGCAGTGTAGCCTGTACTAATGCTGGTAATCTGTGTGCGCAGTGTAGCCTGTACTAATGTTGGAAATCTGTGTGTAGCAGTGTAGCCTGTACTAATGCTGGTAATCTGTGTGCGCAGTGTAGCCTGTACTAATGTTGGTAATCTGTGTGCGCAGTGTAGCCTGTACTAATGCTGGAAATCTGTGTGCGCAGTGTAGCCTGTACTAATGTTGGTAATCTGTGTGCGCAGTGTAGCCTGTACTAATGTTGGTAATAGCCTGTGTGTTGGTAATCTGTGTGCGCAGTGTAGCCTGTACTAATGTTGGTAATCTGTGTGCGCAGTGTAGCCTGTACTAATGTTGGAAATCTGAAATCTGGTGCGCAGTGTAGCCTGTACTAATGTTGGTAAATCTGTACAGTGTAGCCTGTACTAATGTTGGTAATCTGTGTGCTGCAGTGTAGCCTGTACTAATGTTGGTAATCTGTGTGCGCAGTGTAGCCTGTACTAATGTTGGTAATCTGTGTGCGCAGTGTAGCCTGTACTAATGTTGGTAATCTGTGTGCGCAGTTTAGCCTGTACTAATGTTGGTAATCTGTGTGCGCAGTGTAGCCTGTACTTATGTTGGTAATCTGTCTGCGCAGTGTAGCCTGTACTAATGCTGGAAATCTGTGTGCGCAGTGTAGCCTGTACTAATGTTGGTAATCTGTGTGTGCAGTGTAGCCTGTACTAATGTTGGTAATCTGTGTGCAGTGTAGCAGTTGTAGCCTGTACTAATGTTGGTAATCTGTGTGCAGTGTAGCCTGTACTAATGTTGGAAATCTGTGTGCGCAGTGTAGCCTGTACTAATGTTGGTAATCTGTGTGCGCAGTGTAGCCTGTACTAATGTTGGTAATCTGTGTGCGCAGTGTAGCCTGTACTAATGTTGGTAAATCAGTGTAGCCTGTACTAATGTTGTACAGTGTAGCCTGTAATCTGTGAAATCTGCAGTTTAGCCTGTACTAATGTTGGAAATGTGTAATGCAGTGTAAGCCTGTACTAATGCTGGAAATCTGTGTAAGTGTAGCTAAGTGTAGCCTGTACTAATGTTGGTAATCTGTGTGCGCAGTGTAGCCTGTACTAATGTTGGTAATCTGTGTGCGCAGTGTAGCCTGTACTAATGTTGGTAATCTGTGTGCGCAGTTTAGCCTGTACTAATGTTGGTAATCTGTGTGTGCAGTGTAGCCTGTACTAATGTTGGTAATCTGTGTGCGCAGTGTAGCCTGTACTAATGTTGGTAATCTGTGTGCGCAGTGTAGCCTGTACTAATGTTGGTAATCTGTGTGCGCAGTGTAGCCTGTACTAATGTTGGAAATCTGTGTGCGCAGTGTAGCCTGTACTAATGTTGGTAATCTGTGTGCGCAGTGTAGCCTGTACTAATGTTGGTAATCTGTGTGTGCAGTGTAGCCTGTACTAATGCTGTGTAGCCTGTACTAATGTTGGAAATCTGTGTGTACAGTGTAGCCTGTACAGTGTAGCCTGTACTAATGTTGGTAATCTGTGTGCGCAGTGTAGCCTGTACTAATGTTGGTAATCTGTGTGCGCAGTGTAGCCTGTACTAATGTTGGTAGTCTGTGTGCGCAGTGTAGCCTGTACTAATGTTGGCAATATGTGTGTACAGTGTAGCCTGTACTAATGCTGGTAATCTGTGTGTAGCCTGCAAGTGTAAGCCTGTACTAATGTTGGTAATCTGTGTGTTGGTAAGTGTAGCCTGTACTAATGTTGGTAATCTGTGTGCCCAGTGTAGCCTGTACTAATGTTGGTAATCTGTGTAGTGTAGCCTGTACTAATGTTAGTTTAGCCTGTACTAATGTTGGTAATCTGTGTGTGCAGTGTAGCCTGTACTAATGTTGGTAATCTGTGTGTGCAGTGTAGCCTGTACTAATGTTGGTAATCTGTGTGCGCAGTGTAGCCTGTACTAATGTTGGTAATCTGTGTGCACAGTGTAGCCTGTACTAATGTTGGTAATCTGTGCGCACTGTAGCCTGTACTAATGTTGGTAATCTGTCGCAGTAGAGTGTAGCCTGTACTAATGTTGGTAATCTGTGTGTACAGTTTAGCCTGTACTAATGTTGGTAATCTGTGTGTACAGTGTAGCCTGTACCAATGTTGGTACTAATCTGTGTAGTGTAGCCTGTACTAATGTTGGTAATCTGTGAAAAAGCAGTGTAGCCTGTACTAATGTTGTACTAATCTGTGTGCACAGTGTAGCCTGTACTAATGTTGGTAATCTGTGTGCACAGTGTAGCCTGTACTAATGTTGGTAATCTGTGTGCTGGTAATCTGTAAAGCAGTGTAGCCTGTACTAATGTTGGCAATCTGTGTGCACAGTGTAGCCTGTACTAATGTTGGTAATCTGTGTTTACTAATATTGGCAGTGTAGCCTGTACTAATGTTGGTAATCTGTGTGCACAGTGTAGCCTGTACTAATGTTGGTAATCTGTGTGCGCAGTGTAGCCTGTACTAATGTTGGTAATCTGTGTGCGCAGTGTAGCCTGTACTAATGTTGGTAATGTGCGCAGTGTAGCCTGTACTAATGTTGGTAATCTGCGTGCGCAGTGTAGCCTGTACTAATGCTGGTAATCTGTGTACGCAGTGTAGCCTGTACTAATGTTGGTAATCTGTGTGTGCAGTGTAGCCTGTACTAATGTTGGTAATCTGTGTGCGCAGTGTAGCCTGTACTAATGTTGGTAATCTGTGTGCACAGTGTAGCCTGTACTAATGGTGGTAATCTGTGTGCACAGTGTAGCCTGTACTAATGTTGGTAATCTGTGTGCGCAGTGTAGCCTGTACTAATGTTGGTAATCTGTGTGTGCAGTGTAGCCTGTACTAATGTTGGTAATCTGTGTGCGCAGTGTAGCCTGTACTAATGTTGGTAATCTGTGTGCGCAGTGTAGCCTGTACTAATGTTGGAAATCTGTTAGCCTGTACTAATGCTGGAAATCTGTGTGCGCAGTGTAGCCTGTACTAATGTTGGAAATCTGTGTGCGCAGTGTAGCCTGTACTAATGTTGGTAATCTGTGTGCGCAGTGTAGCCTGTACTAATGTTGGTAATCTGTGTGTGTGCAGTGTAGCCTGTACTAATGTTGGTAATGTTGGTAATCTGGTAATCTGTAGCCAGTGTAGCCTGTAATGTTGGTAATCTGTGTGCTTAGTTAAGATTGTACTTATGTTGGTAATCTGTGTACGCAGTGTAGCCTGTACTAATGCTGGAAATCTGTGTGCGCAGTGTAGCCTGTACTAATGCTGGAAATCTGTGTGCGCAGTGTAGCCTGTACTAATGTTGGTAATCTGTGTGCGCAGTGTAGCCTGTACTAATGTTGGTAATCTGTGTGCAGTTTAGCCTGTACTAATGCTGGTAATCTGTGTGTGCAGTGTAGCCTGTACTAATGCTGTTAATCTGTGTGCGCAGTGTAGCTTGTACTAATGTTGGTAATCTGTCTGCGCAGTGTAGCCTGTAATGTTGGTAATCTGTGTGCACAGTTTAGCCTGTACTAATGTTGGTAATCTGTGTGCGCAGTGTAGCCTGTACTAATGCTGGTAATCTGTGTGCGCAGTGTAGCCTGTACTAATGTTGGTAATCTGTGTGCGCAGTGTAGCCTGTACTAATGTTGGTAATCTGTGTGCGCAGTGTAGCCTGTACTAATGTTGGTAATCTGTGTGCACAGTGTAGCCTGTACTAATGTTGGTAATCTGTGTGCACAGTGTAGCCTGTACCAGTTTACGCAGTGTAGCCTGTACTAATGTTGGTAATCTGTGTGCGCAGTGTAGCCTGTACTAATGTTGGTAATCTGTGTGCGCAGTGTAGCCTGTACTAATGTTGGTAATCTGTGTGCGCAGTTTAGCCTGTACTAATGTTGGTAATCTGTGTGCGCAGTTAAGCTTGTACTTATGTTGGTAATCTGTGTGCGCAGTGTAGCCTGTACTAATGTTGGTAATCTGTGTGCGCAGTGTAGCCTTGTACTAATGCTGGTAATCTGTGTGCGCAGTTTAGCCTGTACTAATGTTGGTAATCTGTGTATGCAGTGTAGCCTGTACTAATGTTGGTAATCTGTGTGCGCAGTGTAGCCTGTACTAATGTTGGTAATCTGTGTGCGCAGTGTAGCCTGTACTAATGTTGGTAATCTGTCTGCGCAGTGTATCCTGTACTAATGTTGGTAATCTGTGTGCGCAGTTTAGCCTGTACTAATGTTGGTAATCTGTGTGCGCAGTGTATCCTGTACTAATGTTGGTAATCTGTGTGTGCAGTGTAGCCTGTACTAATGTTGGTAATCTGTGTATCCTTGTACTAATGTTGCAGTGTAGTCTGTATCCTGTACTAATGTTGGTAATCTGTGTGCGCAGTGTAGCCTGTACTAATGTTGGTAATCTGTGCGCGCAGTGTAGCCTGTACTAATGTTGGTAATCTGTGTGCGCAGTGTAGCCTGTACTAATGCTGGTAATTTGTGTGTGCAGTGTAGCCTGTACTAATGTTGGTAATCTGTCTGCGCAGTGTAGCCTGTACTAATGTTGGTAATCTGTGTGCGCAGTGTAGCTTGTACTAATGCTAGTTATTTGTGTTCGCAGTGAGGAAGGAGCCGCCGTACAAAGTGGAAGAGTCGGGATACGCCGGCTTCCTGATGCCCATCGAGGTCTACTTCAAAAACAAGGTAGGGGTCGGGCCCTGTATTGGTCTACTCTCTCCAGTTACTCTTACTGATATACTTATCTGTTTGCGGGGTCTTTAATGCTCTAACTCATACAACCCCAATTCCGAAATAGTTGGGACGAAGTGTAAATTGTGAATAACATCAAAATGCAATGACTATCAGATCACATAAGCCAATATGTTTTTTACAATAGAACATCGATAACATTTCAAATGTTGAAACTGAGACATTTTACGTTTTTATCCACAAAATGAGCTTATTTCAAATTTTCTGGCTGCAACAGGTCTCAGAAAAGTTGGGACACAGGCCAAAAAAGGGCTGAAAAAGCAATTAATATATACTGGACAAAGAAAATTAGGGATCACCCCAATTTTCGAATTTGAAATATTTGATAGTTCAAATTATGTTCCATATCATATTTCAATTTTAAAAATCAGAGTGATCCCTAACTTTCTTTGTCCAGTATATAAGATAATCAGCTGAAAGAACATTTAGCAAGTACTTAAGTTAACTGGTATCAGGTGTGTAACATGATTGGCTATAAAAGGGATCTCTTAGAGAGGCTGAGTCTCTCAGAAGTAAAGATGGCCAGATGCTCTCCAACCTGTGAAGGCTAAATTGTGGAATTTAAAAAGCAATGTTCCTCAACTTCAAATTGCAAAGGCTTTGAAGGTCTCATCATCGACAGTGCATAACATCATCAAAAGATTCAGAGAAACCGGAAAAATCTCTGTGCATATGGGACAAGGTCGAAGACCTTTACTGGATGCCCGCGATCTTCGGACCCTCAGACGCCACTGCATCACTCACCGGTATGATTCTGTCATTGACGTTTCTAAATGGGCCCAGGAATACTTCAAGAAACCATTGCCTGTAAACACAGTCCGCCGTGCCATCCACAGATGCCACCTAAAATTCTATCATGCAAAAAGGAAGCCATTGTTGAGCACGATACAGAAGCGTCGCTGTGTCCTGTGCGCCAAGGCTCATTTAAAATGGACTGTAGCAAAGTGGCAAAGTGTCCTGTGGTCAGACGAGTCCAAATTTGACATTCTTGTCGGAAGTCATGGGCGTCGTGTCCTCCGGGCTAAAGAGGAGAAAGACCACCCCTCCTGTTGTCAGCGTTCAGTTCAAAAGCCAGCATCTCTGATGGTATGGGGATGCATTAGTGCATATGGTGTGGGACTCTTGCATGTTTTAAAAAGCACCATGAATGCTGAAAGGTATATAAAGGTTTTAGAGCAACATATGCTCCCCTTCACACGACATCTATTCCAGGGATGGCCTTGTGTATTTCAGCAGGACAATGTAAAACCACATACTGCAGCTATTACAGCAGCATGGCTTCGTAGTAGAAGAGTCCGTGTGCTGAACTAGCCTGCCTGCAGTCCTGATCTTTCACCGATTGAGAACATTTGGGGCATAATTAAATGAAAAGTCCGTCAAAGGAGACCCAAAACTCTCCAGCAGCTGGAAGCCTGTATTAAACAAGAGTGGGATCAAATTCCAATGGCTAAACTCAAGAAACTTGTCTCCTCAATGCCCAGACGCCTCCACTCAGTGTTAAAAAGAAGAGGGGATGCCACATGACGGTAAACAGGTCCCTGTCCCAACTTTTTTGAGACGTGTAGCAGCCATCAAATTTGAAATGAGCTCATTTTATGGATAAAATTGTAAAATTTCTCAGTTTCAACATTTGCTATGTTATCTCTGTTCTATTGTGAGTAAAATACTGGCTGATGTGATTTCAAGTCCATTGCGTTTTGATTTTATTCACAATTTACACTTTGTCCCAACTATTTCAGAATTGGGGTTGTATGTGTGCGGGGTGTTTAATGCTCTGAAGTGCAGGTTTGTGGAATGGGTCTCTGTAAGTGCCTTATTGAAATCAGTGATTGTTACATCAGCATTAAGCGGTTTTGTGAAAGGCATTCCGTCCTTTTACTAATCAGGAGCGCACTCAGTACTGGTCACAGTCTAGCGGGGGAGGTGCTGTGTCTTTCCCAGCATACGATGGGGGTGTAGGGGCTGTGTGTTTTAGGAGAGGAGAACAGGCAGAAATTGTATTTATATTATTTCAGACTGTTTAAGGCACTGTATAGGTATATACATAAAGGCAATTCATTGGGATGTCAAAAAACCATAGAGCTCAGTGTATAATTTTTTTAATTATTATTATTTGTCATCATGATTAGAAAATATTTTGTCAAACATGATGATCCTATTGAATTTTTGTAATCAAAACTGCTGAAGTGGGAGCATGTGAGTGGGGGTCTTTCAGAGTTTGACGTTCACCATTATGGGGGTCACACAAAGGTCAGGCCAGCATCAGCAGTAATGGAGATCTCCGATATTTCCAGCCAGTGTCCATGCGCCATACCTAGGGTCAACCAAAGTTCAACATCTACTCGAACGGGGTCATAGATAGTTCAACAACCATAACAGGGTCTTCTAGAGTTCAAGCCTGTGCCTGCCATAACAAACTCCAGGGTTGAGCCAGTGTCTGCCGGAACAAACTCCAGGTTGAGCCAGTGGCTGCCAGAAAAAACTCTGGGCTGAGCCAGTGGCTGCTATAACAAACTCCAGGGTGAGCCAGTGTCTGCCGGAACAAACTCCAGGTTGAGCCAGTGGCTGCCAGAAAAAACTCTGGGCTGAGCCAGTGGCTGCCGGAACAAACTCCAGGTTGAGCCAGTGTCTGTCGGAACAAACACTGGGCTGAGCCAGTGTCTGCCAGAACAAACTCCAGGTTGAGCCAGTGTCTTCCGTAACAAACGCATGGTTGAGCCAGTGTCTGACATTACAAACTCCAGGTTGAGCCAGTGTTCCCAGAACAAACTCTGGGTTGAGCCAGTGTCTCCCAGAACAAACTCTGGGTTGAGCCAGTGTCTGCCAGAACAAACTCCAGGTTGAGCCAGTGGCTGCCAGAACAAAGTCTGGGTTGAGTCAGTGTCTGCCAGAACAAACTCCAGGTTGAGGCAATGTCTGCTGTAACAAACTCAGGGTTGAGCCAGTGTCTGCCAGAACAAACTCTGGGTTGAGCTAGTGTCTGCCATAAGAAAATCAGGGTTGAGCCATTGTCTGCCATAAAGAACTCTGGGTTGAGCCAATATCTGCCGGAACAAACTCCAGGTTGAGCCAGTGGCTACCAGAACAAACTCTGGGGTTTGCCAGTGGCTGCCAGAACAAACTCTGGGTTGAGCTAGTGTCTGCCATAATAAAATCAGGGTTGAGCCATTGTCTGCCGTAAAGAACTCTGGGTTGAGCCCGTGGCTGCAAGAACAAACTCTGGGTTGAGCTAGTGTCTGCCAGAACAAACTCCAGATTGAGCTCGTGGCTGCCAGAACAAACTCTGGGTTGAGCTAGTGTCTGCCATTACAAACTCCAGGTTGAGCCAGTGTTTGCTAGAATCGGTGGCTGACCCCGGCGGGCGGGTGTTGGCGTGTTGTGGCGGTTGGGCCTTTAGACTGGCGGGGCGAGCGATTTTGAGGTCAGAATGGTCTCCGCTGCTGGTAGAGGAGGTCCTGGAGCCCTGGTGCAGAATAGCGATGCAGAGGAGTCCCACGCTAAGGGTCCCTCCCGTCTCCAGTGGTGAGTGCTCAGTGTCCCTGTCCTACGGGGGCCCCCAGATCAGCGGGGGGTACCCCATCCCGCTTTGTCTCTTCATTGATTTGATACGGCTGAGGGGGGGTCTGCCTCTTTGTGTTTTTAATGTTTTAATCTGCATGGGGGGTGGTCTGGTATTTTCGGCACAGGGCGAGAGCAGAGTAGAGTGGAACTGAGAATGTTAGCCGAGGGTCTCTGTAAGAGGGGGAGGGGCGTCTGGTGTAGAACGTGAGACGTGTGAGTTCTGAGATTGTGTGACCTACACGTAACCCAGAAATATGACAAAATGGCCTTTATGACACAATATTTTCATGAAGAGAAACCATGCAAAACCTGCGCTTGTGGAAATTGACTGTCCTCGCTCTCTCTCTTACTCTCTCTTGCGCTGTCTCTCGTAGGAGACGTGTGTCCGTCCTTTGTCTTGCTCTACATGAGAAACGTACTCATTATTATATTTGTGCTCTAAGTAACAAAGACTTCAGTATGTAGCATGGATTGAGAGCTACATTTGACCCAGTTTTAGTGTTGTATTTTACTCCGGTTTACTGCCTCATTAAACCCAGGATTTGTGCTTTTTTTGACTCCGATTTAGTGCTGTGTTTCGTCCAGGCTAAGTAGCGCATTAGATTCAGACTTGGTGGCACATTTGACCCCGGATAAGTGCGGCATTTGACCCAGGTTTACCACCACATTTTATTGAGATTAAGTGATGAAATTGACCCAGAATAAGTGCCGTATTTTATTCAGGTTTAGTGCTGTAGTGCCCAGGTTTAGTGACCCAATTAACCCAGGTTCAGTATAGTATTTTACCTAGCGTTTTGTATGACCCAGGTTTAATACCTTGTGTAACTGGGGTTTAGTGCTGTATTTGACCCAGGTTTCATACTTTGTTTGACTGAGGTTTAGCGCCCTCTTTGACCCAGGTTTAACACCTTGTTTGACGTAGATTTAGTGCTGTATTTGACCCAGGTTTAATACCTTGTTTGACTGAAGTTTAGTGCTATATTTGACCCAGGTTTAATACCTTGTTTGACTGAAGTTTAGTGCTATATTTGACCCAGGTTTAATACCTTGTTTGACTGAGGTTTAATGCTATATTTGACCTAGGTTTAACACCATGTTTGACTGAGGTTTAGTGCTGTATTTGACCCAGGTTTAACACCATGTTTGACTGAGGTTTAGTGCTGTATTTGACCCAGGTTTAACACCATATTTGACTGAGGTTTAGTGCTGTATTTGACCCAGGTTTAACACCTTGTTTGACTGAGGTGTAGTGCTGTATTTGAAAAACCTGCTGGTTTGTATTGATGGAACACCCAAGCAGTAATGTTATTAGTGAGTGTAACTTGAGTAATGTCTGTATTTACGGAACACCCATGCAGTAATGATATTAGTGAGTGCAACTTGAGTAATGTCTGTATTTACGGAACACCCATGCAGTAATGATATTAGTGAGTGCAACTTGAGTAATGTCTGTATTGATGGAACACCCATGCAGTAATGATATTAGTGAGTGTAACTTGAGTAATGTCTGTATTTACAGAACACCCATGCAGTAATGATATTAGTGAGTGCAACTTGAGTAATGTCTGTATTGATGGAACACCCATGCAGTAATGATATTAGTGAGTGTAACTTGAGTAATGTCTGTATTTACGGAACACCCAAGCAGTAATGTTATTAGTGAGTGTAACTTGAGTAATGTCTGTATTGATGGAACACCCATGCAGTAATGATATTAGTGAGTGTAACTTGAGTAATGTCTGTATTGATGGAACACCCATGCAGTAATGTTATTAGTGAGTGTAACTTGAGTAATGTCTGTATTGATGGAACACCCATGCAGTAATGTTATTAGTGAGTGTAACTTGAGTAATGTCTGTATTGATGGAACACCATGCAGTAATGTTATTAGTGAGTGTAACTTGAGTAATGTCTGTATTGATGGAACACCCATGCAGTAATGATATTAGTGAGTGTAACTTGAGTAATGTCTGTATTCATGGAACACCCATGCAGTAATGTTATTAGTGAGTGTAACTTGAGTAATGTCTGTATTGATGGAACACCCATGCAGTAATGATATTAGTGAGTGTAACTTGAGTAATGTCTGTATTGATGGAACACCCATGCAGTAATGTTATTAGTGAGTGTAACTTGAGTAATGTCTGTATTGATGGAACACCCATGCAGTAATGTTATTAGTGAGTGTAACTTGAGTAATGTCTGTATTGATGGAACACCCATGCAGTAATGTTATTAGTGAGTGTAACTTGAGTAATGTCTGTATTGATGGAACACCCATGCAGTAATGTTATTAGTGAGTGTAACTTGAGTAATGTCTGTATTGATGGAACACCCATGCAGTAATGATATTAGTGAGTGTAACTTGAGTAGTGTCTGTATTTACGGAACACCCATGCAGTAATGATATTAGTGAGTGTAACTTGAGTAATGTCTGTATTTACAGAACACCCATGCAGTAATGTTATTAGTGAGTGTAACTTGAGTAATGTCTGTATTGATGGAACACCCATGCAGTAATGATATTAGTGAGTGTAACTTGAGTAATGTCTGTATTGATGGAACACCCATGCAGTAATGTTATTAGTGAGTGTAACTTGAGTAATGTCTGTATTTACGGAACACCCATGCAGTAATGTTATTAGTGAGTGCAACTTGAGTAATGTCTGTATTTACGGAACACCCATGCAGTAATGTTATTAGTGAGTGTAACTTGAGTAATGTCTGTATTGATGGAACACCCATGCAGTAATGTTATTAGTGAGTGTAACTTGAGTAATGTCTGTATTGATGGAACACCCATGCAGTAATGTTATTAGTGAGTGTAACTTGAGTAATGTCTGTATTGATGGAACACCCATGCAGTAATGTTATTAGTGAGTGTAACTTGAGTAATGTCTGTATTGATGGAACACCCATGCAGTAATGATATTAGTGAGTGTAACTTGAGTAGTGTCTGTATTTACGGAACACCCATGCAGTAATGATATTAGTGAGTGTAACTTGAGTAATGTCTGTATTTGATGGAACACCCATGCAGTAATGATATTAGTGAGTGTAACTTGAGTAATGTCTGTATTGATGGAACACCCATGCAGTAATGATATTAGTGAGTGTAACTTGAGTAATGTCTGTATTGATGGAACACCCAAGCAGTAATGTTATTAGTGAGTGTAACTTGAGTAATGTCTGTATTGATGGAACACCCATGCAGTAATGTTATTAGTGAGTGTAACTTGAGTAATGTCTGTATTGATGGAACACCCATGCAGTAATGTTATTAGTGAGTGTAACTTGAGTAATGTCTGTATTGATGGAACACCCATGCAGTAATGTTATTAGTGAGTGTAACTTGAGTAATGTCTGTATTGATGGAACACCCATGCAGTAATGATATTAGTGAGTGTAACTTGAGTAATGTCTGTATTGATGGAACACCCATGCAGTAATGTTATTAGTGAGTGTAACTTGAGTAATGTCTGTATTGATGGAACACCCATGCAGTAATGTTATTAGTGAGTGTAACTTGAGTAATGTCTGTATTGATGGAACACCCATGCAGTAATGTTATTAGTGAGTGTAACTTGAGTAATGTCTGTATTGATGGAACACCCATGCAGTAATGTTATTAGTGAGTGTAACTTGAGTAATGTCTGTATTGATGGAACACCCATGCAGTAATGTTATTAGTGAGTGTAACTTGAGTAATGTCTGTATTTACGGAACACCCATGCAGTAATGTTATTAGTGAGTGTAACTTGAGTAATGTCTGTATTGATGGAACACCCATGCAGTAATGTTATTAGTGAGTGTAACTTGAGTAATGTCTGTATTGATGGAACACCCATGCAGTAATGTTATTAGTGAGTGTAACTTGAGTAATGTCTGTATTGATGGAACACCCATGCAGTAATGATATTAGTGAGTGTAACTTGAGTAATGTCTGTATTTACGGAACACCCATGCAGTAATGTTATTAGTGAGTGTAACTTGAGTAATGTCTGTATTGATGGAACACCCATGCAGTAATGTTATTAGTGAGTGTAACTTGAGTAATGTCTGTATTGATGGAACACCCATGCAGTAATGTTATTAGTGAGTGTAACTTGAGTAATGTCTGTATTTACGGAACACCCATGCAGTAATGTTATTAGTGAGTGTAACTTGAGTAATGTCTGTATTTACAGAACACCCATGCAGTAATGTTATTAGTGAGTGTAACTTGAGTAATGTCTGTATTGATGGAACACCCATGCAGTAATGTTATTAGTGAGTGTAACTTGAGTAATGTCTGTATTGATGGAACACCCATGCAGTAATGTTATTAGTGAGTGTAACTTGAGTAATGTCTGTATTGATGGAACACCCATGCAGTAATGATATTAGTGAGTGTAACTTGAGTAATGTCTGTATTTTGGAACACCCATGCAGTAATGTTATTAGTGAGTGTAACTTGAGTAATGTCTGTATTGATGGAACACCCATGCAGTAATGTTATTAGTGAGTGTAACTTGAGTAATGTCTGTATTTGACATGGAATGCGTAACTTATTATGCAGTAATGAGTAATTATTAGTGAGTGTAACTTGAGTAATGTCTGTATTTACGAACACCCATGCAGTAATGTTATTAGTGAGTGTAACTTGAGTAATGTCTGTATTGATGGAACACCCATGCAGTAATTTATTAGTGAGTGTAGTGTAATGTCTGTATTTGGAACACCCATGCAGTAATGGATTGAGTGTAGTGTCATTGATTCATGTCTGTATTGATACTGAACATGATGCAGTAATGGGTTACGTAAGTGAGGAAAAAACTTGTGATAAAATGTGCTGCAAGAGTGGAACAATGCATGTAATGTTATTCATTTGAGTGTAACATGAGTAATGTCTGTATCCCGCTTAAAGGCATGCAGTAATGCAGATTAGTGAGAGTTATTCTGTGTGAATTTGCTTTATCCTGTGATGACCGCCTTCATTCATTCATCTTGATGGAACATGGCCTCTTCAGATGGATTATAATAAAGGAAAAAACCCCACATAAAAGGCAAGAACATGGGCTCACTGAATGGTTCATTTATGAGAATGTTTTTGGTCAATTCAATGGCAGAAGAGTCACTTCAATCAGAGTTATTCTGTGTGAAACCTTTGATCCTGTGATGAAGCTCCTCCCATGATGAACAATGTCTTCCTGGATTATAATAACCCAAATCACCATCAATCACTGAATGGTTTTTACTAAATGAAAGTGATCAGAAACATCAATGTTCAAACCAACTGAAAAGGTACTGGAACAATGTGTTGGGAAGGTTCCATCACCTGCATCAAAGCACTAAATGAGGAAACATCTGTTAGAGGAAAGGTGTGTTACCTGCAGACTCATCTGCTCATCTGGCTGGCTGTGGGGGCCCAACACCTTACTAATGCTCATATTGATTTTTTCATTGAATTATTGCCCATCTGTTTCTCTGATGACCCATTGCAACAGCATTGATTGGCTGTGTGATTGCGAGTTGTAGGCTGCACGGGTCATTCCATATGAAATCACCCAAGCTCCCAGCTTGATGGTCTCAGAATTGCTTCATTTGGTGATATTTTGTTGCATGTGATGAGCAAATTAAATCGCAGATGGTTTCAAGTTGATATCTCGTTCCATTCTCATTTTATGGGCCCCTGAAAAAGGGGGCGTGGCCCACGTTAACCCTCTGGTCACAGTTTGTGACCATTTTCAAAGGGTTATAACCAATGAACTAATAAGGATACAAATTTCATTCTTTCAGGATATGTTTATTCTGTCTAATAGTCTGCAACAAACCTTTTAATATAGTGGTTAACCGTTTGAGTGCTTTGCAATTAACCCCTAAACATTGAAATTTGGTTTGGGCATGTGCCGAACATGTCGATTTCAAATGAAATATTATGCAAGTATCCTTAGAATGTCCCCTTTGCCATTTACATTGTTGATAGTATACCTGATGGAGTTTCAAATGAAGGTAAAAACATCTTTTTTATCTTCATCCAATTTGGAGAAACATTTACCCCTTTTCAGCTAATTACCGAAACGGTGCACTTTTTGACCCTCATTTTGACCACGTGGGCCTGTTTTGATTTTCAAGAAGTTGGCCTCAAATGAAAGCTTATACAAAGAACTTCAAAATGCAACAAAATCAAACTTGGAACAAATACTCCTACTTGGAAAAATAAGACCCCTTTTAAGTGCTACTTGCACATCGGCAAATGTAAAAAAATGTAAAGGGGCTTTGTCTGAGATTGGATTGGATTGGAGGTCATATCAGTAATTGAATTGAATTGCCTACATTCATAAGCATACTGGAGCTAAAAATTGCAGACATTGATCACGTCATGCCTCAAAGTTATTGTTGTCATGCTCAGTACCTACCTTGCATATGTGTTTTTATGGCATTCCTTTTCAGACTCATTCACAATGCCAAAAGTGCATGGGGGATTAGATTCGGAAGAAGATGATGGTTCAGCCATTGTTTTCAGAAACCATGTAGGCCTACTAAGGGGATCCACCTACCACCTTTATGCTGACATCTGCAGGCAGTATTTATGATCAAAATCTTGAGCACAAGAGGGAAGGGAACCAGGCTCAAGCAGTTAAAGTTACCCAATTCCCTTTTCGCAAATACAGGGCATGAAGGGGCAGGTACGGTTTGAAGGGTTTCATCCACATTAGTAACAATTCTGCCTAGTCTACAGTGTTGTTTTTGGCAGCTATTTTTGATTTAGTTTTAGTCTTAGTATTTTGGACGAAATACTTATTAGTTTTAGTCACATTTTGGTCATTTCTATCATTGATAGTTTTAGTCTAGTTTTAGTCAATGAAAACTAAAAGGGTTTTAGTCCAGTTTAAGTCATTAATTTTACTCAAAAAAATAATGACTTTAAAAGATTAAATTAGGCCAATACAGATATAGGAAATTGTAATCCAGGTTGACAAGTTGTTTTGCAATTCATAAAGCAACAGTTCACTCTCTGAACACTTTTGTATAATAACCAGATTCCTTACCAGTTTGATAGCGCTAACCTGACTTTCCCATCCATGAAGATGCAATTCTGTCATGCTGTACTGGCTGATCTACTTAGAATAGTGCTTTAAACACAGATAAAGTGGTAACAGTGAGTGGAGTCAATGTTCATCACTCCAAGACAGTCAAGAAACAAAACATTCATTCTTTGTGACTTTATTTCTGAGAACCTATTAAAGTGCAATTAGCACGCACAAGCCCAAAATATGAGCAATAGATGAGGAACACATATGCTCAACTTGACCTTGTCTGCCACTGTCAGTGCAATTGAGAACATGCATATGATCTCTCTGACAATTATGAAGTACAACAGACATTAGCTTATACAATCCCACAGCAAAATACAGCAAAAAGCACAGTCTGTGGTTATGGCTGTGCGACGTCACCTTCAGACCCTTGTGGCTTTAGCCCAACAGCAGACTCGACATATAATAACAAAGCACATAACTCGACCCGTTTAATGTGTGGCAACGCGCTGATAGAGCACAAACATGCCATGATGAACGCACAACTAGAAGATGCCCACGCTGTCCGTTAATATAAATATGCTGGCTAAATATGCTACTAACGTTAGAGTAGCCAGTTGTGCTGCTGCTCATTTAGACATAAGGAACAGCAGCAGGTCTGAAAAGCTACATTTCCCCCCCATATGTTTCACAGTAACTCAAATATCAGTGATCAGATTAGGGAAAAAATATTAGTATTTATTGCTAATCATATCAATTGATTTGCAATTGTTTAGCACGTCTGAAAAACGTGCAAAAATTAGAAAACAGTCAATCAGATTTTAAATGATAAAAGGCTTTTTTATTCTGTCCAAATGACAAATTACTATTACAAGAGAAATACAACTCCACTCTGAACGCAAAACAAATTATTTCCAAAAGGTATCAATTTTACCCGGAACAATCTTAATTTAATACAGAACACTTCCGCTTCCCAGTGAAATTTCTGTAAACCACTTCTGGCCTGCAAGTACAGCGGTCTTGTCTATACCGTACTGTAGCATATGATGCTGTTCAACACCTGATCAGAGACGCGAAAGGATCCATTTCTGTTAAAATCTAGTCACAAAAGGCACTCTCCAACCAGAGTTGACGATTAAGAGTTAAAGCTGAAAAAAGTGGAGGTTGAATGCGGAATTATCACAGTTAGGGCAAAAACCAAATCATATCGCCAGAATGTAACAATGATTACAAAGATTTCCCTGAACTGGCGTCAGCAGGGTAAGAAGATGGCTAGCTTTATAATCTGAAGAGTAAAGCAATATGCGATAGCATGCGCAACTAGATAATGCATAATGCACGGAACTGCCGCGAAACCTCAGATAAGTTCATGCCTATTACAGCTGGCAAAGTTAGTAAAGTTGGGGCAAGAAACAAATCATATCGCCGGAAAGTGATGATCACTCACAAAGATTTTCCTTTGTAAACGTTTGTTGGCTTACTGGCATACAGGGTGGCTGTATCCAAAGAGCAACGTAATTTGATACACGGCGGCTCGCATAGACGTCCAGCCATCCATGACTGTACCAGAGACTTTCTGGCAGAGAGCCTCTCTAATGCATGCACGCACTCCCAGAAGCTAATTGGTTGGTATGCAAATAAGGAACATCATTTTTCGGCCAATCAAATTAAAACTATTAAAACTTCTCCTGTTGCTATATGGCTCGGGAATCGGAAGTTCGCAGACCAGCTAGCCAACCCACTAACATTTTCGTCTCGTCTCCTCTCGTCAACGAAAACAACAGATACGTCTCGTCATATTTTTGTCATCAAAGAGCTATGTTTAGCTCGTCACCGTCTCGTTTTAGTCATGAAAAAAAGGTGCGTTAACGAAATCATTTCCTCATCATCATCGTTAACGAAAACAACACTGCTAGTCTATCAAATTATCTTGAAATTACTGGGAAAACAAATACAAGAAAATGACACAGGCTGCAAATGATAAAAGAGCATGCTACTAAAAGAAGAAATAAATGAGTGGAGTTCAGTATTCCCTGTACATTATTGTACATTTACCTGTACACTGAAAAGGGGTCTTATTTTTCCAAGGAGGAGTATTTGTTCCAAGTTTGATTGTGTTGCATTTTGAAGTTCTTTGTATAAGCTTTCATTTGAGGCCAACTTCTTGAAAATCAAAACAGGCCCACATGGTCAAAAATGAGGGTCAAAAAAGTGCACGCTTCAGTAATTAGCTGAAAAGGGGTTAATGTTTCTCCAAATTGGATGAAGATAGAAAGATGTTTTTACCTTCATTTGAAACTCCATCAGGTATACAATAACAATGTAAATGGCAAAGGGGACATTCTAAGGATACTTGCATAATATTTCATTTGAAATTGACATGTTCGGCACATGCCTAAACCAAATTTCTATGTTTAGGGGTTAATTACAAAGCACACAAAGGGTTAAACACTATTGTTAAAGCTTTGTTGCAGACTATTAGACAGAATAAATATATCCTGAAAGAATGAAATTTGTATCCTTATTAGTTCATTGGTTATAACCCTTTGAAAATGGTCACAAACTGTGACCAGAGGGTTAACGTGGGCCACGCCCCCTTTTTCAGGGGCCCATAAAATGAGAATGGAACGAGATATCAACTTGAAACCACCTGCGATTTGATTGGCTCATCACATGCAACAAAATATCACCAAATGAAGCAATTCTGAAACCATCAAGCTGGGAGCACCCCCCATTTTGGGTGATTTCATATGGAATGACCCGCACATCTCAGTGTTAACTGTGCTTATGCAGACAACTGCGCCTCGTGCACGAAAGTGAGCATCCGGGCTGCGCATGTAGCCAGAGGAGCAGAATAATGAGGATAGATGCATCGTGCACATGAACAGCATGAGCTAGCACAACGAGGCTAACGTTTGTTTTAGTGCTTATTCTTCTAGCCAAGTCAAGCGTTTTTTATTCTGA
Organism: Gymnothorax javanicus; assembly: GCA_029692085.1. NCBI lineage: Eukaryota > Metazoa > Chordata > Actinopteri > Anguilliformes > Muraenidae > Gymnothorax > Gymnothorax javanicus. The sequence continues at coordinate 160,423,309 of CM056196.1, forward strand.
ATTTTATATTTAATGAAGATTATTTAACAAAATTCTTGTTGAACTGTGCCAATGGTTGGTATATTAATGGAAGATCATTTGGCTGCTTTTATTATGTTGTTTTAAATGAGTGAACTGGCAAATGGTTTACGTACACAGTCTACCTTGTATGCCTCACTGCCTCACTGCACACTGCCTGCATTGCACACGTTTTACAGACACAGCCTGCCTCCAGTAATTATTGATTTTGAGAGCTGTGTGGACAGCAGGACGGGACTGTTTTGGGCCTTTGTGTAGCACCTCATTTGACGGATTGATTGGTGCCCAGTCACCAGGTCGTCTCCAGGGCTTTCTGCTTTTCATTGGACAAAGCTAGGAGGAGGGGCTATGGGGTTAATCACAGAAAAGCTTCTCCCTCATTGGTCACTCCAATCCCTAAACAGTTGAGGGACCTTGGTAAGGATTGCACAGGTGCACCTGTCCGATTTTAAACTCCCAGGTGGACAATCTGACAGTCGGTCGGCTGAAAGTGTTTTAGTTGGTCGGGGGAACTTTCCTGAAGCCAGCAGTACATTGTCAGCACTTGTCGTTTAGCGTGTGATGAGGAGTCAGGAAACTCTGGTTGGTGGCGGCGGGTCACACTGACTGGCCGAGTCCTGCCCCCTCGACTGGGAAAGACAGGCTGTAGGGACAGCTGGCACAGAGTACAGACATACAGGAGTAAAGACGGGCTGTCGGGACAGCTGGCACAGAGTACGGACATTCAGGAGTAAAGACGGGCTGTAGGGACAGCTGGCACAGAGTACGGACATACAGGAGTAAAGACGGGCTGTAGGGACAGCTGGCACAGAGTACGGACATACAGGAGTAAAGACAGTCTGTAGGGACAGCTGGCACAGAGTACGGACATACAGGAGTAAAGACGGGCTGTAGGACAGCTGGCACAGAGTACAGACATACAGGAGTAAAGACGGGCTGTAGGACAGCTGGCACAGAGTACAGACATACAGGAGTAAAGATGGGCTGTAGGGACAGCTGGCACAGAGTACAGACATACAGGAGTAAAGATGGGCTGTAGGGACAGCTGGCACAGAGTACAGACATACAGGAGTAAAGACGGGCTGTAGGGACAGCTGGCACAGAGTACGGACATACAGGAGTAAAGACGGGCTGTAGGGACAGCTGGCACAGAGTACAGACATACAGGAGTAAAGATGGGCTGTAGGGACAGCTGGCACAGAGTACAGACATACAGGAGTAAAGACGGGCTGTAGGGACAGCTGGCACAGAGTACGGACATACAGGAGTAAAGATGGGCTGTAGGTACAGCTGGCACAGAGTACGGACATACAGGAGTAAAGACGGGCTGTAGGGACAGCTGGCACAGAGTACGGACATACAGGAGTAAAGACGGGCTGTAGGGACAGCTGGCACAGAGTATGGACATACAGGAGTAAAGACGGGCTGTAGAGACAGCTGGCACAGAGTACGGACATACAGGTGTAAAGACGGGCTGTAGAGACAGCTGGCACAGAGTACGGACATACAGGAGTAAAGACAGTCTGTCGGGACAGCTGGACATACAGAGTACAGACATACAGGAGTAAAGAGGCGGGCTGTAGGTACAGCTGGCACAGAGCACGGACATACAGGAGTAAAGAGGGGCTGTAGGGACAGCTGGCACAGAGTACAGACATACAGGAGTAAAGAGGCTGTAGGGACAGGGCACAGAGTACAGACATACAGGAGTAAAGATGGGCTGTAGGTACAGGACAGCTGTAGGGACACTGGCACAGAGTACAGACATACAGGAGTAAAAGTACAAGTACAGACATACAGGAGTAAAGATGGGCTGTAGGTACAGCTGGCACAGAGTACGGACATACAGGAGTAAAGACGGGCTGTAGGGACAGCTGGCACAGAGTACAGACATACAGGAGTAAAGACGGGCTGTAGGGACAGCTGGCACAGAGTACGGACATACAGGAGTAAAGACGGGCTGTAGGGACAGCTGTACAGAGGCAGGAGTAAAGATGGGCTGTAGGGACAGACATACAGACATACAGGAGTAAAGACGGGTTGTAGGGACAGCTGGCACAGAGTACAGACATACAGGGTACAGCTGGCACAGAGCGGACATACAGGAGTAAAGACGGGCTGTAGGGACAGCTGGCACAGAGTACAGACATACAGGAGTAAAGATGGGCTGTAGGGACAGCTGGCACAGAGTACAGACATACAGGAGTAAAGATGGTAAAGACAGCTGGCACAGAGTTGGACATAGGGACAGCTGGACATACAGAGTGTAGGACATACAGGGTATGGACAAGTGAAGACAGTCTGTAGGGACAGCTGGCACAAGATATGGACATACAGGAGTAAACAGGGCTGTAGGGACAGCTGGCACAGGAGTACGGACATACAGGCTGTAAAGACGGGCTGTAGGGACAGCTGGCACAGAGTACGGACATACAGGAGTAAAGACGGTCTGTAGGGACAGCTGGCACAGAGTAGGACATGGCACAGGAGTAAAGACGGGCTGTAGGGACAGCTGGCACAGAGTATGGACATACAGACATACAGGAGTAAAGACGGGCTGTAGGGACAGCTGGCACAGAGTATGGACATACAGGAGTAAAGACGGGCTGTAGGGACAGCTGGCACAGAGTACGGACATACAGGAGTAAAGACGGGCTGTAGGGACAGCTGGCACAGAGTATGGACAGACATAAAGGAGTAAACAGCTGGGGTACAGACATACAGGTAAAGACGGGCTGTAGGACAGCTGGCACAGAGTAATGGACATACAGGAGTAAAGATGGGCTGGGACAGCTGGCACAGAGCTGGACATACAGGAGTAAAGACGGACTGTAGGGACAGCTACAGAGTAATGGACATACAGGAGTAAAGACGGGCTGTAGGGACAGCTGGCACAGAGTACCGGACATACAGGAGTAAAGATGGGCTGTAGGGACAGCTGGCACAGGAGTAAAGTGGGCTGTACAGACATACACAGAGTACAGAACAGAGTAAAGACTGTAGGGACAGCTGGCACAGAGTACGGACAGAGGGACAGCTGGCACAGAGTCACGGACATACAGGAGTAAAGATGGGCTGTAGGGACAGCTGGCACAGAGTACGGACATACAGGAGTAAAAGATGGGCTGTAGGGACAGCTGGCACAGAGTACGGACATACAGGACAAAGACAGGCTGTAGGGGGGAGACAGAAAGACAGCTGGAGTAAAGACGGGCTGCCAGGGACTGCTACGACAGCATACAGGAGTAAAGACGGGCTGTAGGGACAGCTGGCACAGAGTACGGACATACAGGGGACAGCTGGGACAGCTGGTACAGAGACATACAGGAGTAAAGACGGGCTGTAGGGACAGCTGGCACAGAGTACGGACATACAGGAGTAAAGATGGGCTGTAGGACAGCTGGCACAGAGGACATACAGTAAAGTCGGGACAGCTGGCACAGAGTGCACAGACATACAAGTAAAGACGGCAGGGACAGCTGGGCACAGAGTACGGACATACAGGAGTAAAGACGGGCTGTAGGGACAGCTGGCACAGAGTACGGACATACAGGAGTAAAAGATGGGCTGTAGGGACAGCTGGCACAGAGTACAGACATACAGGAGTAGGACAGCTGGGACAGAGTACGGACGGGCTGTAGGGACAGCTGGCACAGAGCTGGACATACAGGAGTAAAGACGGGCTGTAGGTACAGCTGGCACAGAGCACAGACATACAGGAGTAAAGATGGGTTGTAGGGACACAGAGTACAGACATACAGGAGTAAAGATGGGCTGTAGGGACAGCTGGCACAGAGTGGGACATACAGGAGTAAAGACGGGCTGTAGGGACAGCTGGCACAGAGTACAGACATACAGGAGTAAAGACGGGCTGTAGGTACAGCTGGCTGGCATAAAAGATGGGCTGTAGGGACAGCTGGACAGAGTCTGGACATACAGGAGTAAAGATGGGCTGTAGGGACAGCTGGCACAGAGTACAGACATACAGGAGTAAAGACGGGCTGTCGGGACAGCTGGCACAGAGTATGGACATACAGGAGTAAAGATGGGACGGGACAGCTGGCACAGAGTACGGACATACAGGAGTAAAGACGGGCTGTAGAGACAGCTGGCACAGAGTACAGACATACAGGAGTAAAGACGGGCTGTAGGGACAGCTGGCACAGAGTACGGACATACAGGAGTAAAGATGGGCTGTAGGGACAGCTGGCACAGAGTACAGACATACAGGAGTAAAGATGGGCTGTAGGGACAGCTGGCACAGAATACAGACATACAGGAGTAAAGACGGGCTGTAGGTACAGCTGGCACAGAGTACAGACATACAGGAGTAAAGACGGGCTGTAGGTACAGCTGGCACTGTGTACGGACATTCAGGAGTAAAGATGGGCTGTAGGTACAGCTGGCACAGAGTACGGACATACAGGAGTAAAGATGGGCTGAAGGTAGGTACAGTAAAAAGGCGGGCTTGTAGGGACAGCTGGGACATACAGGAGTAAAGACGGGCTGTAGGGACAGCTGGCACAGAGTACGGACATACAGGAGTAAAGATGGGCTGTAGGGACAGCTGGCACAGAGTACGGACATACAGGAGTAAAGACGGGCTGTAGGGACAGCTGGCACAGAGTACAGACATACAGGAGTAAAGATGGGCTGTAGGGACAGCTGGCACAGAGTACGGACATACAGGAGTAAAGACGGGCTGAAGGGTAACAGAGACGGACATACAGGAGTAAAGATGGGCTGTAGGGACAGCTGGCACAGAGTACGGACATACAGGAGTAAAGATGGGCTGTAGGGACAGCTGGCACAGAGTACAGACATACAGGAGTAAAGACGGGCTGTAGGGACAGCTGGCACAGAGTACGGACATACAGGAGTAAAGACGGGCTGTAGGGACAGCTGGCACAGAGTACGGACATACAGGAGTAAAGATGGGCTGTAGGGACAGCTGGCACAGAGTACGGACATACAGGAGTAAAGACGGGCTGAAGGGACAGCTGGCACAGAGTACGGACATACAGGAGTAAAGAGGGGCTGTAGGGACAGTGGCACAGAGGACAGCTGGCACAGATACACAGACATACAGGAGCACAGAGTAAAGATGGGCTGTAGGTACAGCTGGCACAGAGTACGGACATACAGGAGTAAAGATGGGCTGTAGGGACAGCTGGCACAGAGTACAGACATACAGGAGTAAAGACGGGCTGTAGGGACAGCTGGCACAGAGTACAGACATACAGGAGTGGACATACAGGAGTAAAGTAAACGGGCTGTAGGGACAGCTGGCACACAGACATACAGGAGTAAAGATGGGCTGTAGGACATGGCACAGGAGTAAAGATGGGCTGTAGGGACAGCTGGCACAGAGTACAGGACATACAGGCTGTAGGGACAAAGACGGGCTGTAGGACAGCTGGCACAGAGTACAGACATACAGGAGTAAAGATGGGCTGTAGGGACAGCTGGCACAGAGTAATGGACATACAGGAGTAAAACGGGCTGTAGGGACAGCTGGCACTGTGTAGGGACAGGACATACAGACATACAGGAGTAAAGATGGGCTGTAGGGACAGCTGGCACAGAGTACGGACATACAGGAGTAAAGATGGGCTGTAGGTAGGGACAGACATGTAGGGACAGGAGGCACAGACGGGGCATACAGGGGAAAGCGGGCACACAGAGCTGGCACAGACATACAGGAGTAAAGACGGGCTGTAGGGACAGCTGGCACAGAGTACGGACATACAGGAGTAAAGACGGGCTGTAGGGACAGCTGGCACAGAGTACGGACATACAGGAGTAAAGACGGGCTGTTGGGACAGCTGGCACAGAGTACAGACATACAGGAGTAAAGATGGGCTGTAGGGACAGCTGGCACAGAGTACGGACATACAGGAGTAAAAGATGGGCTGTTGGGACAGCTGGCACAGAGTACGGACATACAGGAGTAAAGAGGGGCGGGGAGTAAAAAGGGACAGCTGGCACAGAGTACGGACATACAGGAGTAAAGACGGGTTGTAGGGACAGCTGGCACAGAGTACAGACATACAGGAGTAAAGATGGGCTGTAGGTACAGCTGGCACAGAGTACGGACATACAGGAGTAAAGATGGGCTGTAGGGACAGCTGGCACAGAGTATGGACATACAGGAGTAAAGACAGTCTGTAGGGACAGCTGGCACAGAGAGACATACAGGAGTAAAGATGGACATACAGCTGGGAGTACGGACATACAGGGAAAGATGGGCTGTAGGTACAGCTGGCACAGAGCTACGGACATACAGGTAAAGAAAGATGGGCTGTAGGGTGCAGCTGGCACAGAGCACGGACATACAGGAGTAAAGATGGGCTGTAGAGCACAGCTGGCGGGCAGAGCTGGCACAGAGTGCAGACATACAGTAGTAAAGACGGGCTGTAGGGACAGCTGGCACAGAGTACTGACATACAGGAGTAAAGACGGGCTGTAGGGACAGCTGGCACAGAATACGGACATACAGGAGTAAAGACGGGCTGTAGGGACAGCTGGCACAGAGTACAGACATACAGGAGTAAAGACGGGCTGTAGGGACAGCTGGCACAGAGTACAGACATACAGGAGTAAAGACGGGCTGTAGGTACAGCTGGCACAGAGTACAGACATACAGGAGTAAAGATGGGCTGTAGGTACAGCTGGCACAGAGTACAGACATACAGGAGTAAAGACGGGCTGTAGGGACAGCTGGCACAGAGTACAGACATACAGGAGTAAATATGGGCTGTAGGGACAGCTGGCACAGAGTACGGACATACAGGAGTAAAGACGGGCTGTAGGTACAGCTGGCACAGAGTACTTCCTGTTAATAACCTCATAATGATCTAAAACCTTTGTCCTATGTCATCACAGGTGTTTTAACTGAACATTCTAATGCTGATTTATCAATCTGCTGTGTGAAACAGTGTTCCAGAACTCTGACATTTCTAAATTCCGCTCTTCAGAGGGCTGAGGAACTCTGCGAATGTAATATTGCACGATTGCAAGATCCTGAATCTGGCCCCCTTTGCTTTTCATATACAACGCTGTAGTTTCATTTGTTATAGAACAGTAATGCGGCAGAGAGCACACTTTTCTGTCAGAATTCCTGTCATGTTGTTCCTGCTCCCACCTGCGGGAGTGGGAGGTTGTCTGTTCATGATGACTGGTTTGTCTGTGCTAGGGATGTAACGATATGAAATTTTCTGTGCAATACAATACTATACGATATCATGATTAATATCACGATATTACGATACGATATAATAAAATTAATTTCTCCTACCTTTAACTAAGTGTATTATTGCTGAAATAAAGCACACAAACAAGTATTTGCTCTGTAGAAGATATTGTTTTAACTAAACTTTGTATGCTGTATTAAGTAGAACAATCCAAATAGTATGCAAAAGAAATAAAAAAAGGTTCATAAAAAATTCTCACCAAAACTATGACACTGCCCTTTAATGCTTTTCATGAAGCATTACACCTATATTGATCTGAGGTTAAAACGCTATTCAGCAACAGACTGTGAGAATATGAAGGCTCCCTGCAATACCGTGACACGGTATTACAAAAAAAACTTACGGTTGATATCCGTGGCCTTTTTAATTCGCCGTATATTATTTTGTGGTATTTCGTTACATCCCTAGTCTGTGCATGATGACTGGTCTGTCTGTGGCAGAACTTTGCTCAAGCTTCGGTGTTTGTGTGGACTCCTAATTTCAGTTTTGTAAAGTAAGGTTCTGGCACAATTTGAGACCTGTGTATTTGAGTTGACACTATACCTTGCCCCTGTCCCCCACGCTGAATGCAGGAGGAGCCAAAAAAGGTGTGTTTTAACTACGACCTGTTCCTCAATCTGGAGGGGAACCCACCTGTCAATCACCTGCGCTGCGAGAAACTGACCTTCAATAACCCCACCAGTGAATTCAGGCACAAACTGCTGAAGGCAGGAGGGGTGAGTTGTGTGCGTGCGTGCGTGCGTGCGTGCGTGTTCATGCACAAACTGCTCTCAGCAGGCAGGGTGAGCTTCTGTGCGTGTGTGTGTGTGTGTGTTCATGCACAAACTCCTGAAGGCAGGAGGGGTGAGCTTCTGTGTGTGTGTGTGTGCGTGCGTGCGTGTTCATGCACAAACTGCTGAAGGCAGGCAGGGTGAGCTTCTCTGTGTGTGTGTGTGTGTGTGTGTGTGTGTGTGTGTGTGTGTGTGTGTGTGTGTGTTCATGCACAAACTGCTCAAAGCAGGCAGGGTGAGCTTCTGCGCGCGCGTGTGTGTGTGTTTCTCTGTTTGTGTGTGTGAGAGTGTGCGTGGATGTATGCATGCATTCGTACGTGTGTGTATGTTTGCGTGAGATGATAATATTCCATGTGGGCATCAATAAGATAATTATAGGGTCACCCATCTTATGAACTGATATCTGTGTATCCGCCCCCCCACAGGTAATGGTGGTCCCGGAGGGGGCGGAGTCTGTGTCGCGGCCCAGCCCGGACTACCCCATGCTGCCCACCATCCCCCTGTCCGCTTTCTCCGACCCAAAGAAGACCAAGCACTCCCACGGGTCAAAGGTGAGCAGAACACTGCTGTGCCACAGCTCAGCCAATGGGGAGAGGCGGAATGCGGCTGTGTCCCTGCTCAGCCGATGGGGAGAGGCGGAATGCGGCTGTGTCCCCGCTCAGCCAATGGGGAGAGGCGGAATGTGGCTGTGTCCCTGCTCAGCCAATGGGGAGAGGCGGAATGTGGCTGTGTCCAGGGAGGGAAGGGTGCTGGAGAGGTCCAAAAAGATTTGGCTAGGCTTAGGAAAAGATTGTGGTTTGGGTTGAAATGGACCCTTTCTCAATGTTAACCACGTCTTCAGAACGCTTTTTAACTGAAACCTCCTGATACGACGCCTTCGGGACAAACTTCTCTCATGCGTGAAGAGAGGGAAGCCTGTTTTGCTTTGTGTGGCTGTGTTGGGTGTTCCAGTGTTTGGAAATCCCCTGGCCGCACTTGAAGATCCACTCGATGTGCGGGTCGCGTTTATATGTGTGGGACAGCTTTACCTCTGTACTTCAGCTCCATGAGTTTATAAACTATCACTAAGAGTTGAAAGACTGTGTGCTTTAAGTTTTGGGAAATGGTGTCCAACTAGCGTGGAAATTGTTCAAATTGTTACCTTTTTCTTCAACGCTTTCGCTGTGAAAGCGCTCACCTGCTGCGCTGTGTGGAATATAAGTGTATATTTGTATGTAAATCCTGGTATCTGTGAAACATTCCTCGCACTGATGGCTCTGTATGTGTGTATCGGTCGAGTCCTGGGTTACGCTGACGGAGAGAAGCTGAGATCCTGGGCCTTATCGCTGGATTTATTCATTTTATATGTGCTTCGGTCAGAGTCCAAAGCCCTTTGATAATTTAGAGACGACATTTGACCAGCAGAGCACACTCGGCGTAAGCGGTTATTCGGGATACTGGACTGGTTGGGTGGTGTGGACCTGAACTGGACTGAGAATCGTACGCTCCAGTTTCCCTCCAGCGGTCACGACTACATATCAGGGCTGTCGGACTCGGCTTTTTCCCTCAAACTGCTTCTTGCAGTGAAGTCGACTGGAATTGCAGCTTAATGTGGCTTTTCCCAGAGTGTTGTTGATGTGACATAATTGTGCGTTTCACCTGTGTTTCTTTAAAATTAGTGTTGATGAAGTCTCAGGGTTTGCTCTCGGGCTGAGAATGAGTTCCCTTTGGTACCCTTTGAATCCGGCTTGGTGGCTCAGTTATACCGCATTGGCCTTGTGGATTGTGCTTACGCAGAGGTTATATGATGTGTGTGTCCCCTCACGAGTGGCACCGTGACACACGAGACTGAACCATGAGCAGCCCTGACACATTTTATCTGCACATACGGCTGCATGCTAGTTATGTGGGACATTATTGTGAACGTAATTACTGCCTTCAGTCCTGAATGGGTTTTACTGTCAACGTCCCTCCATGCACGTCCCTCGGGCACCTTTGAACTGCAATAAAATTAAAGCTCTTAAATGCAGTTTCGCTGTTTTACACGTCAGCCATTTTAGACAGCGGTAACGTCCAGAGCGAAGTGATAAACCTATTGACACCACAGCGCTTTACTTTGATCGTTCCTCGTAATTGTTTCTCATGAATTAGTTATGTTGGTGTTCAGATTTAACCCAAATAAAGCACACTTCAGCTTTTGAAATGGGTGTTTAGTAACCTGCCTGTTGTCACCTATGAGGTGTCACCCTGGCTGGAATCATTATTTGCTGCATGGAGTAAAAGGGTTTTTTAAATGCTTCATGCAAGCCCCATTGCAACCAATCAGAAGGCCTACAGGAAGCACAGCGCCCCAGCTGGGGATTAGTGCTATTTTTTGTTTTTGCTTCATTCTGCATACTGCATCAGGACATACTGTATGCAGTTTTACTACCTTCCATTCTAGTGTCCTTTGTAGTGGCCAGCATGTGAGAATAAGCATGTGTTGTACTACACTGTCATCTGACAGCGGGACTATGAGGACCACCTGGGTCTAAGTGGCACGGAATTCACTGTGTTGCATTGTGGGATGCATTACATCACAGAAACAGTTCTGGCAGCGTACTGCTGAATTTGGCCAAAGTCGTCCTGGCGTGTGTTTCCCAACACCGTAGTTGCTAACTTAGTTAGCAAATTACATAGTTCGTCCATTCACAGTCAATGGGTCCAACTATGAAAGTTCGCATCTATGATTTTGTGAAACGCACCCCTGGTGTCTTTTGCTAGCTGGTAGATTTTATCCTGGACACATACTGGATATAAGCTCTCTGCTTCAGGGTCTTGGAGAAAGAAGCTGATTTGACGTTGACCTGAATCCTTCTAATGTCGTGTAAGTGCTCATTTATCTTTACTCCAAAGAGGATTTTGTTTGGTTGCAGTTGGAATGGTTTATCTTTACTCCAAAGAGGATTTTGTTTGGTTGCAGTTGGAATGGTTTATCTTTTCTCCAAAGATAATTTTGTTTGGTTGCAGTTGAAATGGTTTATCTTTACTCCAAAGGTGATTTTGTTTGGTTGCAGTTGGAATGGTTTATCTTTTCTCCAAAGATAATTTTGTTTGGTTGCAGTTGGAATGGTTTATCTTCACTCCAAAGATAATTTTGTTTGGTTGCAGTTGGAATGTTTTATCTTTATTCTAAAGATAATTTTATTTGGTTGCAGTTGGAATGGTTTATCTTTACTCCAAAGATAATTTTGTTTGGTTGCAGTTGGAATGGTTTATTTTTACTCCAAAGATAATTTTGTTTGGTTGCAGTTGGAATGGTTTATCTTTACTCCAAAGATAATTTCGTTTGGTTGCAGTTGGAATGGTTTATCTTTACTCCAAAGAGGATTTTGTTTGGTTGTAGTTGGAATGGTTTATCTTTACTCCAAAGATGATTTTGTTTGGTTGCGGTTGGTGGTTTTGGGTCTGGTGCCTTTTGCTCATCCGGAGTTGATGATGTGTTCGGCCGGGGGGATATGGCGTCTCCTAATGGCTCTTGTTTATGACTGTCGTAAAATAGTCTTTAGAGATAATGTTTTTCTTTATCGTGTATATACGTCTTCAGTGATTACACGAGACACTATTGGGTCTGTAAGTACTTTGTCATTGATCACATTTTACAGAGCTGTGATTTCTGCAGGCTTCGTTCGCATAGAGTATGGAGGTGACTACATCGCAGCTGCTTCATCTCGTGTCCAAAGTAAAATCCCTATAGGAATTCATAATGGGGTTCAGATACTTTCCAGCATTTCTTGTACTCTAATTAATTTTATGAGCCAGTTCGCTTCAAGATTTGCCTGTGTGGTGTTAGGATGGTGGTGATCACATCAAATTCATAGTTCATTGTTGAAAATGTTATCCTTTTACTTTTGCAGTCCAGTTTGTAGTCCATTTTTGCAAACCTCATATCCACTCGACAAGCGCATGAGTAGCTCATGATTTGTTCCCGGCCAATCAGGTACCTCAATTTCAGCAAATGTTTACAACGTAACTTGATTGAAGCCAATCAGAGACATAAATTGCCATTGATGACCTCCGGGAAACCGATAAACCTGCAACCAGAATTGCATATGATGCATAGATATTAATTGAGAACTGTGAGCAGCGATTATTTCGCTATTTTGCGATCTAGCTGGCATTCACGTGCGCCAAATATGACTAAGTAGTTCGCTGGCTTAGCTACTTACATTTGTTGCATTTAAAGCAATAGAAAATGGTGAATATTGATTGCTTTACTCCTGAGGTAGTGTTGAAACGAGAGTGTTGATTATTTGGTTAGCTGGCTAGCATTTTGTATGCACCAAATATAATTAGCTAAGCTAGTGAACTAGCTTACTAGCCAGCTAGTTTGCTGGCTTAGCTAGTTGGCTAGTTCGTTGACTTGGCTGGCTTGCTAGCTAGCTAGCTAATTTGCTGGCTCAGCTAGCTATATTTGGTGCATGTAAATCAATAGAAAAGAGGGAATAGCAATTATTTCCCTACTTGGCTAATGTTGAATGAAGAGTTGTGATTAGTTAGCCTGCTAGCTAGCATTTATATGCACCAAATATAGCTAACTAACTAAACTAGCATACTAGCTTGCTAGCTTGGCAAAGCGCTGGCTAGTTTCTAATGCATATCTTAAGTATTCTTCTGGAATCTGGAGGATCACGGGATGTGTCGTTTTTACTCTATAAAGAGGATTAGCTTGTTGGCAAAAAAAATAAAATGATTGAAATTAATTCATTGTAATTGAAATTATACTTGACTACAATCTTGAAAATAAAATTTGTACTTACTAGGATATATAATGCAAAATCTAAAAATCGATAGAGGGTTGAAAATAACGGGAGGTACTTTAAAAGAGAATGTTTAAAGAAGTGTATGGGGACAATAAATGTAAACTTCTACTTCCAACACCAGTGTGACATCGTCACCTCTGTACTCCATGTGGACGTGAATAGCCTCAAGATTATGGTGACCAGTGCTCACCGTATGATTTATGGTACGCTACGTACGTCCTTATGGGGTGAACCGCAAAGAAATCCTAGGGCTTCAAACATGTCTCGCTGCCCACATGCTTATGGGCCTCGCTGTAGGTGTGTGTGTGTGTGTGTGTGTGTGTGTGTGTGTCAGTGGTGGCTGGTGAACTGGCGATAGGGGAGGCTTAAAACAATTTCCTAAAATTAATGATTGGTCATGACCTGTTTTCAATCATTCATTTGAATTACCATTAGAGAAGCTCGGAAAACTCTCAACATTATCAGGTGAAGCCAGTTTTCATTTATAACGCACACCTGTCAACTCTCACGCATTCGATGCGAGTTTAAGATGCATATTTACGTTCCCCTGCTGTAGTCAGCAATTATTCATTCAATGCGTATGTAAGAGACTCGCGCGGAATTGAAGTCCCTGCGCATGGAGGGGATGAAAGTAATGGAATTGCATAAAGACGTTTCAAACGATCTTATTTTATTTAAACGATTGTGAAAAACATGCATTGCTTCCAACCCCTGAGTAAAGAAAAGCGTGAGAAGTCCGGAGTCGTAATCGGTATGCGTTATAAATGAAAACTGGCCACACCTGATAATGTTGAGAGTTTTTGGAGTTTCTGTAATGGTAATTTAAATTTATGATTGAAAACCAGTCATGACCAATCATTAATTTTAAGGGATTGTTTTGAGCCTCCCCTGTTGCCAGTTCATGAGCCGCCACTGGAGTGTGTGTGTGTGTGTGTGTGTGCGCGCGCGCATGTGTGTGTGTGTGTGTGTGTGTGTGTGTGTTTGTAAGCAGGGTATGGACAGTACACACTCCTCACCCTCTCCTCTCACCCCAGGAGCTGAGTAAAGATGGCAGCGGGGGGAGCAGTAAGGGGCCACGACCTCATAAAGTGACCAAGGACCACCGGGAGCGACCGCGGAAGTACTCGGAGAGCAAGACCGCATCCAAGGGCGAGAGCGACCGGGAGCGGGACCGCGATCGGGATCGAGAGCGTGAGCGCGACAGCAGCAAGCCTGCCCGTGACCCCGCCTCTTCCTCATCTTCCTCCTCCTCTAAGAAGCCGGGCGGAGAGGCGAAGGGGCGGGAGGAGGGCAAAGCTCCGCCCAAAGCCGCATTCAAGGAGCCCAAACTGTCGCTGAAGGAGCCCAAGCTGGAGGGGGCGGGGGCGGGGGGGGGGCGCCGCCCGAGCCCAAAGCCCCCAGCAAGCGCCCCCAGAGCGCCGCCGAGTCCCCCAAACCCAGCGTCAAGAAGCAGAAGAAGGGGGCGGGGTCAGAGGGGTCAAAGGGCACGGGAGGCGGTGCGGGTTCACGGGTGCCTCCCCTCGCATATCCTCCTCCTCGGGCCCTGCCGCCGGCGCGGACAGGAAGGGCTCCAAGGACAAGGGCCGCTGGGTCAAGGTGAAGTCAGAGACGGCCGAGGTGAAAGAGCACAAGAAACCTCCGAACCGATGAGTCCAAATCCGAGGACGAGGCGTCGTCCAAATCGGAGGTGAGCGGAGTGCCGCAGCCGCAGGGCTGCTTGTGTGATCGCGGAGGGGTTGGGCCGCAGCCGCAGGGCTGCTTGTGTGATCGCGGAGGGGTTGGGTCGACCCCCCCCGGGGCTCCGGATTCCACTTGATCTGGAGAGATGAAGTTGGGAAGTAGAGTAGCATTGATTGGTTGATTAGTCGATCAAATTATAAATTAGTTGCCAACTTTTTTTCTAAATGGTTAATTGTCTCAGTGATTTTACAATGAAAAATATCAAACTTCTGCTGGTTTCAGCTTCTTAAATGATCTGGAGAGATGAAGACTCATGACTGTAAATGAAGCATTGATTGGTTGATTAGTCCTCTGATCAAATTATAAATGAAGTTCCCAACTTGACTGTAAATGAAGAGTTAATTGTCTCAGTGATTTTACAATGAAAATATCAAACTTCTGCTGGTTTGACTGTAAATGAAGAGTCCTTGACTCATGACTTTTCTTTCTGACTCATGACTGTAAATGAAGAGTCCTCTGACTCATGACTGTAAATGAAGAGTCCTCTGACTCATGACTGTAAATGAAGAGTCCTCTGACTCATGACTGTAAATGAAGAGTTCTCTGACTCATGACTGTTGGTCAGACCTCACAAGCAATCTGAAGATGTCACTTCAGGCTCTGAGAAACTGTGATGAGCATTTTTCGCAGTATTTTGATATTTACCAATTTTTGATAATACTAGTAGATTAATAGATAACAAAAATAATCGTTAGTTGCAGCCCCATTGACAAGAATTCCCAAATTTGCTCCAGGGCCTTTCTGTACCCTGTCTCTTGCAACTGGCGTTTTGCTCAGGGTGTCCTTCAGAAAGGAGACGCATTCTCATTGCAACTTTCCCAGTTAAACAGAGAATCGCTTTGTTAAAAAAAGAATGGCTTCAGGCCTGGCTATGCTAAACCCAACCTCAGATTTAATCCCAGCCTTCTACACTCCATCCATCTGGCCTGTGCCATTGTGAAGCTCTGTACTCTAACCCACAGATAATGTACTAAATAAAAGAAAATATATACATCGAATTTGTTGTGCAAATTGTTGAGCAAATTGTGGGAGTTCATCAGATGTGCATTTTATCAAAGCTAGAGGAGGGACCAGACAGTGACCGTGCGGCCACTACCTGATACGTAATGGCAGACGGTTTTTTGAGACACAAGAATTATATGTTATGTAATATGTATACAATTGTATAACTTGTATAATAGTAATGATTGAGCTGCGCTGTGACACCATCACTGCGCTGACAGTGACTGTAATGCATTGTCGAGGGGCTTCTGTAGAATTAAACGCCATAGAAAAGACGATGTCTTGGAGCCCTTGTGATCTGTGACGAGCAAATAATGGCTGCCATCTTGGATGAAACTGAATGGTTACGGTGAGAGACTGTGACGTCAGAAAGCTAAGACCATAGAGTTCCACACAGGACTGTTAACTGTAGCAGGCAGCAATATAAGCATTACCCAATATGGCCGACTGTTTGACACATTCATACAGTGGTCAGCAACCATTCTATGGGGGCCCCCACTGTGAGGTCATCACTGCGCTGCTAGTGAGTGCTTAGTGGATTATAGAGGGGCTCTATTGTGAGGTCATCGCTGTGCGCCCTGAGTAGTGCAGCTGATCTCTGTTCTCCCTCCCGCAGCAGTCGGCCCCCTCCAGCCCGTCCAACTCCAGCAGCAGCTCTGACTCCAGCTCCGACTCCGACTTCGAGCCGTCGCAGAAGCAGGGCCAAGGTGTGTCTGTGTGTGTGTGTGTGTGTATATTTGTGAATGTGTGTGTGTGTGTGTGCGCGTGTATATATTTGTGTGTGTGTGTGTGTGGGTGTATATGTTTGTGAATGCGTGCGTGTGTGTGTGGGTGTATATGTTTGTGAATGCGTGCGTGTGTGTGTGGGTGTATATGTTTGTGAATGTGTGTGTGAATGCGTGCGTGTGTGTGTGTGTGTGTGGTGCGTGTGTGTGTGTGTGCGTGGGTGTGTGTGTGTGTGTGTGTATATATTTGTGAATGCGTGCATGTGTGTGTGTGTGTGGGTGTGCATGTGTGTGCGCGCGCGCGCGTGTGTGTGGGTGCGCGGGTGTGTGTGTGTATATATATTTGTGAATGCGTGCATGTGTGTGTGCACGCGTGCGTGTGTGTGTGTGTGGATGCGCGTGTGTGCGCGGGTGTGTGTGTGTGTATATATATATTTGTGAATGCGTGCATGTGTGTGTGTGGGTGTGCATGTGTGTGTGTGCGCGCATGTGTGTGTGTGTGGGTGCGCGTGTGTGTGTGCGCATGCATGTGTCAAGATGCATGCATGCATGTGTGTGTGTGTGTGGGTGCATGTATGCATGAGATAATGGCTGGCAGCAGTTGTGTGGGTGTGCATGTGCACATATGTGTTAGTAGCATGGTGCAGGCTGTGTGTAGTAGTTGTGTAGTAGTAGTTGTGTAGTGCATTATGTGTGAATGAACTGTGTAACTGAAGTGTGTTTGGTTTACTGGTGCCGGTGTCTGACATGTCCTTGTTATTAAATGTACTGATCTGAGATAATGGACTCTGGCTACAGGTCATGTATCATACCTGAGTTAATGGACTCTGACTACAGGTCATGTATCATACCTAATGGAGATAATGGACTAATGGACTCTGACTGATGTATCATACCTGAGATAATGGACTCTGACTACAGGTCATGTATCATGCCTGAGATAATGGACTCTGGCTACAGGTCATGTATCATACCTGAGTTAATGGACTCTGACTACAGGTCATGTATCATACCTGAGTTAATGGACTCTGACTACAGGTCATGTATCATACCTGAGATAATGGACTCTGACTACAGGTCATGTATCATACCCTGAGTTAATGGACTCTGGCTACAGGTCATGTATCATACCTGAGTTAATGGACTCTGACTACAGGTCATGTATCATGCCTGAGATAATGGACTCTGGCTACAGGTCATGTATCATACCTGAGATAATGGACTCTGGCTACAGGTCATGTATCATACCTGAGTTAATGGACTCTGACTACAGGTCATGTATCATACCTGAGTTAATGGACTCTGACTACAGGTTATGTATTATACCTGAGATAATGGACTCTGACTACAGGTCATGTATCATGCCTGAGATAATGGACTCTGGCTACAGGTCATGTATCATACCTGAGTTAATGGACTCTGACTACAGGTCATGTATCATACCTGAGATAATGGACTCTGACTACAGGTCATGTATCATACCTGAGATAATGGACTCTGACTACAGGTCATGTATCATGCCTGAGATAATGGACTCTGGCTACAGGTCATGTATCATACCTGAGTTAATGGACTCTGACTACAGGTCATGTATCATGGACCTACAGGAGTATAACCTGGACTGGACTCTGACTACAGGTTACTCTGTAGGTCATGTATACCTGAGATAATGGACTCTGACTACAGGTCATGTGGATCATGCCCTGAGATAATGGACTCTGGCTACAGGTCATGTATCATACCTGAGTTAATGGACTCTGACTACAGGTCATGTCATCATGGACTCCTACAGGAGATAATGGACTCTGGCTACAGGTCATGTATCATACCTGAGTTAATACCAGGTCATGTATCAGATAATGGACTCTGGCTACAGGTCATGTATCATACCTGAGTTAATGGACTCTGACTACAGGTCATGTATCATGACTACAGGTCATGTATCATATCCTGAGATAATGGACTCTGGCTACAGGTCATGTATCATACCTGAGTTAATGGACTCTGACTACAGGTCATGTATCATGCCTGAGTTAATGGACTCTGGCTACAGGTCATGTATCATACCTGAGTTAATGGACTCTGACTACAGGTCATGTATCATGCCTGAGTTAATGGACTCTGGCTACAGGTCATGTATCATACCTGAGTTAATGGACTCTGGCTACAGGTCATGTATCATACCTGAGTTAATGGACTCTGGCTACAGGTCATGATGTGGATCAGGTACCTGAGTTAATGGACTCTGACTACAGGTCATGTATCATACCTGAGTTAATGGACTCTGGCTACAGGTCTGAGTTAATGGACTCTATCATGCCTGAGTTAATGGACTCTGGCTGGCTACAGGTGATGTATCATACCTGAGTTAATGGACTCTGGCTACAGGTGATGTATCATACCTGAGTTAATGGACTCTGACTACAGGTCATGTATCATACCTGAGTTAATGGACTCTGACTACAGGTCATGTATCATACCTGAGTTAATGGACTCTGACTACAGGTCATGTATCATACCTGAGTTAATGGACTCTGGCTACAGGTCATGTATCATACCTGAGTTAATGGACTCTGGCTACAGGTCATGTATCATGCCTGAGTTAATGGACTCTGACTACAGGTCATGTATCATACCTGAGTTAATGGACTCTGACTACAGGTTATGTATTATACCTGAGATAATGGACTCTGGCTACAGGTCATGTATCATACCTGAGTTAATGGACTCTGACTACAGGTCATGTATCATGCCTGAGTTAATGGACTCTGGCTACAGGTCATGTGTCATACCTGAGTTAATGGACTCTGGCTACAGGTGATGTATCATACCTGAGTTAATGGACTCTGACTACAGGTCATGTATCATACCTGAGTTAATGGACTCTGGCTACAGGTCATGTATCATACCTGAGTTAATGGACTCTGATTACAGGTCATGTATCATACCTGAGTTATTTGACTCTGGCTACAGGTCATGTACAAAACCCAAAACCAGTGAAGTTGGCACGTTGTGTAAATCGTAAATAAAAACAGAATACAATGATTTGCAAATCCTTTTCAACCTATATTCAATTGAATACACTGCAAAGACAAGTTACTTAATGTTGAACAGGTAAACTTTGTAATTTTTTGCAAATATTAGCTCATTTGGAATTTGATGCCTGCAACATGTTTCAAAACAGCTGGCACAAGTGGCAAAAAAGACTGAGAGAGTTGAGGAATGCTCATCAAACACTTATTTGGAACATCCCACAGGTGAGCGGGCTAATTGGGGAACAGGTGGGTGTCATGATTGGGTATAAAAGCAGCTTCCTGAAATGCTCAGTCATTCACAAACAAGGATGGGGCGAGGGTCACCACTTAGTGAACAAATCGTGAGCTGATTGTCGAACAGTTTAAAAACAACATTCCTCAACGAGCTATTGCAAGAAATTTAGGATTTCATCATCTACGGTCCGTAATATCGTCAAAAGGTTCAGAGAATCTGGAGAAATCACTGCACGAAGCGACAATGCGAAAACCAACATTGAATGCCCGTGACCTTCAATCCCTCAGGCGGTACTGCATCAAAAACCGACATCAGTGTGTAAAGGACATCACCACATGGGCTCAGGAACACTTCAGAAAACCACTGTCAGTAACTACAGTTAAATCGCTACATCTGCAAGTGCAAGTTAAAACTCTACAATGCAAAGCGAAAGCCATTTATCAACAGCACCCAGAACGCCGCCCGCTTCGCTGGGCCCAAGCTCATCTAAGATGGACTGATGCAAAGTGGAAAAGTGTTCTGTGGTCTGACGAGTCCACATTTCAAATTGTTTTTGGAAACTGTGGACGTCGTGTCCTCCGGACCAAAGAGGAAAAGAACCATCCGGACTGTTATAGGCGCAAAGTTCAAAAAGCCAGCATCTGTGATGGTATGGGGTGTATTAGTGCCCAAGGCATGGGCAACTTACACATATGTGAAGGCACCATTAATGCTGAAAGGTACATACAGGTTTTGGAGCAACATATGTTGCCATCCAAGCAACGTCTTTTTCATGGACGCCCCTGCTTATTTCAGCAAGACAATGCCAAGCCACATTCTGCACGTGTTACAACAGCATGGCTCCGTAGTAAAAGAGTGCGGGTACTAGACTGGCCTGCCTGTAGTCCAGACCTGTCTCCCATTGAAAATGTGTGGCGATTATGAAGCGTAAAATACGACAACGGAGACCCCGGACTGTTGAACAACTTAAGCTGTACATCAAGCAAGAATGGGAAAGAGTTCCACCTGAAAAGCTTCAAAAATTGGTCTCCTCAGTTCCCAAACGTTTACTGAGTGTCGTTAAAAGGAAAGGTGATGTAACACAGTGGTAAAAAAGGCCCTGTGCCAACTTTTTTGCAATGTGTTGCTGCCTTTAAATTCTAAGTTAATGATTATTTGCAAAAAAAAAAATAAAGTTTCTCAGTTTGAACATTAAACATCTTGTCTTTGCAGTGTATTCAATTGAATATAAGTTGAAAAGGATTTGCAAATCATTGTATTCTGTTTTTATCTACGATTTACATAACGTGCCAACTTCACTGGTTTTGGGTTTTGTATCATACCTGAGCTGTGGGAAACCTGCGGTCTGACTGACTGCTCGATGAGAATGTGCATGTGCTCTCTGCGCAGTACAGAGCTGTAACAGTACACTGGAGCTCTGACTGACACCTGTCAGCGACCTGTCATGTAGATTACATCAGGGCTGCCCAGCCTGTTCCTGCGGACCTGCCCTCCTGTACGGCGGAGAGCGATGCTCCTGAGCTGGTTTTATCGTGTCCCTCTCAGGTCCCCTTCGCTCAATGGTGGAGGACCTCCAGTCCGAAGAGTCCGATGACGATGACAGCAGCTCGGAAGACGAGACGCATGTGAAGACAAACCCGCCAAACCGCGAATCCCGGTCAGTCTCCTCCCATCCTCCCTTAGCCCCGCCTCATTTAAAGATACAGCACACAGGGTCACCATGGGAGACGAGGCGTAGAGTGGCTGTCTCATGCAGGAACCTGCGTCATGTTCTGCTCAGATCTCCGATTCTGTCGGCTGCTTTCCCTGACAGAGACTGAGAACAGTTTATTACACGAGACACAGTGCGCTCTGAGTATTTTGGACTGTCTCCATTTATAAAAATGTCTTGACTACTGGAATTACCCAATACAGATGTAAATATGCTCAGATTAAACTTTACGGTTTACAGTTCTGCATTGTATTCTGCGTTAATTTTCAGTCTGCAGCAGTTCAGAGAACAGGGACTGTAAAATACAGACTAGTGCAAACACTTACTGTGTGCTCTATAGATCATGGTAACCCTAGCTGGTTTTTGCTTGTGAGAAGAACATATAAACGTGTAGACTTTGGTGGAAACACTTTTAAAACAAGGTTTCAGGAGTTCATGAGGATGGTGCTGCAGTTTTCATACTACAGATAGGTGATGGGCTCGCCCTTTGCCCTTTGACCTCTGACCCTGCAGGTTGAGCCTGGATAGTGAGAGTGACAGCAGTGATGGTTCTCATCGACCCATCCGAGACTCTGCTGTCCTTCCGCTACCGAAACACACCTCCTCCAATAACAAGGTGAGTGTGTCTGTGTTTGTGTGGGAGGGTGCATGGGCTTGTGTGTGTGTCTGTATGTGTGTGTGTGTCTGTGTGCATGCGTGTGTCTGTGTGTATCTGTATGTGTGTGTGTCTGTGTGCATCCGTGTGTCTGTGTGTATCTGTATGTGTGTGTGTCTGTGTGCATCCGTGTGTCTGTGTGTATCTGTATGTGTGTGTGTCTGTGTGCATCCGTGTGTCTGTGTGTATCTGTATGTGTTTGTGTGCCTATGTTCATCTGTCTGTGTTGGTGGTTGGTATGGAACTGTGTGCGTCTGTATGTTTTTTGTCAGAGTGTTTCTGAGTGTCTTTCTGTGTGAGAGTGTGTGTCTTTGTGTGTCTGTGCGTCTGTGTGTGAGTGAGTGAGTGACGTTTGTATGTAAGTTAGTTCATATATTTTCTTGATATTTACAGTTAGGTGTTTATGCTCAGTAATTTGCTAATAAAGGTGACATTATTCAGCAGGATTAGGCTGGGCGCTGCCCTTTCATTCGACTCATGAACTTGACTTGACTTACTGGCATTTGAATCTTTCTGTGTTCTTATTCTTATTTTTATTTTTAGGTTGCCGGCCGTAGGCCAGTAACCTATTGTCGTCACTTTGGGTCCGGCATCGGCGTTTGCGTTGGTGTCGGCGTTGGTGTCAACGTCGTCCCTTTAAAGCCGTATCTCAAAAACGGTCTGATGAATTTTTTTTCAATTTGGGGATGTGATCAAATCGGTCATCAAGTTAATGCCCGAGCAAAAATTTTTTTGATTGAATCGTTCGTTTAGACTTGGCGGCCATTTTTATGTCAAAAATGGCCATTTTTGGCACTTAGGTGCAATTTTCTCAAAAACTGTCTGATGAATTTTTTTTTTATCGCAGCAATGGAATCTATATCATGACCTGCTTCAACGGTGTAAACGGTGTTTTGATTGAATCGCTCATTCATAGCGCCACCTAGGCAACGTGTCTGGACTTCATCATTTTTCAGGGTGTTTTGTGCTATAACTCTCTTAATATAGCATTTAGAGTTTAGGTATGTATGAGGCACCTATAGGGAATCAGGTATGCCGAACATTGTGAGTCAGTCACATTTCACCTTGGGCCTCAAGGTCAAGGCCAAATGGCAAAAATGTGCTATAACTTGCTTAATATGACATTTAGAGCTTAGATATGTATGAGGCACCTATAGGGAATCATGTATGCCAAACATTCTCGGTTGCTCGAATTTCACCTTGAGCCTCAAGGTGAAGGTCAAATGGCAAAAATGTGTTATAACAGCTTAATGTGACATTTAGACCTTAGCTATGTGTGAGGCACCTATAGGGAATCATGTAAACCAAACATTCTCTGCAAGCTGAATATGACATTGGGCGTCAAGATCAAATGGCAAAAATGTGCTATAACTTGCTGAATATGGCAATTAGAGCTCAGGTATGTTTGGGGCATCGATAGGAAACCATGTATGCTGAACATTCTTACGCAGTCAGTCAAATTTGATGTTGGGCCTCAAGGTGAAGGTTATATGACAAAAATGGCCCATATTTGTTTAATATTGTTTTTAGAGCTAAGGTATGTATTGGGCACTAATCAAGCAAAACATGTATGCTGGTTGTTTTCGACATATTGGATTTGACCGTGGGCAACAAGGTCCAGGTAATGACAAAACAGCCTAAAAGTCCTTTAATGTTGGCTTTAGATCTTCGGTAAGTATTGGATACTAATGACAAATCATGTATGCTGATCGAACACACCATATTGGATTTGACTTTGGTCTTCAAGGTCAAGGTCATGTGACAAAATCAATCTATTTATTACCTCGTTTAATGTCTTAGAAATTAGTATGTATTTGGCACTAACCTATATATAATTAAAATTTTTACAGGCATTGTAACTGCATGATCGACCTTTTTTCATAATCAGTTGCAGCAATAAAAACTGGTCAAAACCCATTTTTGGATGTTTGTTCCTATTAGCATCATGGAATAGAAAGAATAATACTAATTAGACCCACTCGGTGGCAGTGTTGTGTAAAAAAAATCATTGTCTGAAAGCAGAGCAAGAACCAGAAGTGAATTGAGAAGATGGCGTACTTCACAAATTGACAGCAGACGACAGTGAAAGTTCACGTTAGAAAAAAATCTAATCGGATTTCATGATGTAGACTTCTTAAAGATTATATTTTTGCTAAATGGCAGAAATGTTGCTGTCTGTCACTCATGAAAAAGTGTGACTGCTCAGTCGAGTTGCCCGATAATGGTAACTAAAACCCCTTTCTCACTGAGCTGCGTTGGCCTGCGGAAGTGTGCGGATGAAACAGTTCTTTTCTTTCGCAGAGAAGAATTGATTCGAAGAACCGTGAATCGATTCGCAGTGGTGTGGGACCATTCGCCATCACCGCCGAAATTCGCGAAAACTCGCGGATGTCCGAGCTGGAGCTTTTTAACGCCAATATCGTGTAGACAATATGTTGCTTTCGAAAGAATTCGTGTTGGCTTGTTGTTGAATCCAGCGGACTGATGCTTTTCTCCTGTTGGGGCTGTAACTGCCGGCAAACTTCAGGGCCCTTTGCACTCTAGTTATTGTATTTTATTGTATTTATTCTTTTCTGTGTGTGAATGACAGTGAAGCACTTAGTGACCCTGCCTGTGAAAGGTGCTATAAAATAAACTTTACTTACTTACAGGAGGAACTCTATTAGTGTAAGAAAACTCACGAGAGCAGCTAAATCTGGATTCAGACTTTTGTGTCTCAATTAGATTAGTAACTCGACCTGGGTCTCTCTCTCTCTCTCTCTCTCTCTCTCTCTCTCTCTCTCTCTCTCTCTCTCTCTCTCCCCATCTCTCCCTCTCTCTCTCCCTCTCTCTCTCTCTCTGCCTCTCCCTCTCTCTCTCCCCCTCCCTCTCTCTCGCTCTCTCTCTCTCTCTGTCTGTCCGTGTCCCCCCCCCACACACACACAGGTATCCGGCGGGCGGAAGAGTCCGGACCCCTGTAGCCGCTCGGAGAAGATGTTGAAGAAGGGGTACGACAAGGTAGGAGGGGTAAATAAATCACCTTTATTTTATCATTTTACCTCATCAGAATGTGTGTGTGTGCGCGTGTGTGCGCTTGTGTGTGCGTGTGTGTGTGTGTGTGTGTGCGCGTGTGTGTGTGTGTGTGTGTGTGTGTGCGCGAGCGTGCGTGTGTTCTTGTACTTGCTACAAAGTGAGAACCAAAAAAACGTTTTTTTCCTACAGAGTGGGGACATTTTTGGGAAGTGAGGACATTTTGGCCAGTCCTCACAACTACAAAGGCTAATGGTGACTTATTAGTTAAGGTTAGGGGTAAGGTTAGAATTAGGGATAGGTTAAGGTTAGGGTAAGGGTTTGGGTTAAGGTTAGAATTAGGGATAGGTTTAGGTTAGGGTAAGGGTTTGGGGTAAGGTTAGAATTAGGGATAGGTTAAGGTTAGGGTAAGGGTTTGGGTAAGGTTAGAATTAGGGATAGGTTAAGGTTGGGGGTAAAGGGTTAGGGTAAGGGTAGGGGTTAAGGTTTAGAATTAGGGATAGGTTAAGGTTAGGGTTTGGGGTAAGGTCAGAATTAGGGATAGGTTAAGGTTAGGGTAAGGGTTTGGGTTAAGGTTAGAATTAGGGATAGGTTAAGGTTAGGGTGAGGGTTTGGGGTAAGGTTAGAATTAGGTATAGGTTAAGGTTAGGGTAAGGGTTAGGGGTAAGGTTAGAATTAGGGATAAGTTAAGGTTAGGGTAAGGGTTTGTGTTAGGCATACATTGCTTATTGTTAAGATTAGGGAAAGGGTGTAGAGACACAGGAAGAATGAATGGAAGTCAATGTAATGTCCTCACAAAGATATAAGTACAAGGACGTGTGTGTGTGTGTGTGTGTGTGTGTGTGTGTGTGCGCACCCTAGTCCTGCTTGAGTGACAAGCTGCCTGAAGTTAAGCTAAAAAATACACTGCTCTATCCTGCAAGGTGTCCAGCTGTAACACACATTGTTTACTCCAGTGTATTTTAATCAAACTGCGTTTGAGTAAAGAGTGTGCAGTGAGTCTACAGTTTCTGCACCCCTAACTGCTACTACTGAGTAATTCTTACTCATCATATCTACTCCATACTGCTCCATTCAGTAGCAATTACAATGACCACTCTTATTGCTTATTAGTGTGTACTACAGTTACGACTGCTAATGTAAACCCTAGCCTACTACTTGGTGTCTTACCCAATTTGTAGTGCTAATTTACTACTAAGGTACCTTCTGTCGTAGGTGCAGTCATTACTGTTAATAATATGAAAAATTGTTGATAATCGTGCAACTACTTGATTTTGTCCATTTTGCAGGAGGTGTTTATGAAATTAGATTTGAAAAGCAAATAAGTGCAGGAAAATTCAGAAAATGCTTATAAAACTGAAAATGAGTGTGTACTGCTGAAGTTGACAGAGTGCCTGAATATGGAGTGCGGATTACAAAACAAGCTCCAACACTCAAATGGTCAAAGATGGAAGCACAGTTGTAAATGATCAGTACTATAACTCCCATAATTCCCTGCTCTCTTCACAGGCATACACAGAGGAGCTGGTGGACCTCCATCGCAGACTGATGGCTCTGAGAGAGCGCAATGTTCTACAGCAGGTCAGCGTGCGTGCGTTTATGCGCGCATGCGTGCGTGCGCCACAGGGTTAAGACCTCGCTCATGCGCTAATTAGCTGCACTCATCTTGGGTCATATAAAAAAATTAGTCAGTTAACATCCTCACCTGCCCCAGAAAAGCCCTCCTGTCACTGATTCTAAAAAAAATGTTTCATTTTGAAAAAATCAGTTAAAATTGCATCATAAAGTAAGTCAGAAAAATGCTCAGAATCCCTGTCCATCCAGCAAATGATCTCATTGGCTTTCATTCACTGGGCCTTTTATAGGTTAGGAAGTTCTGATTCTTTTTGTTAATACATGTACTCGTGATTTGGATTTGTAACGCTGTTTGGATCTTAAGCTCTTATTATTATAAAATAAAAAATGTCCAGCCCGCCCCTAAAAATTGAAATGTGAAGGATGCAAACCAGTTAATTCTTTTTATGGCCTAATTGTAGCTAAACTGGGGCCTGATCTGCCATTGTTTTCGTCCCAGTCTGAAAACCCTTACAGGGAGGCGAAGGTGTGTTATTTTAGTGTTGCTGTGCCTGTGTGAGCTGTAACTCTCCATTAAGCAGCAGGCGGTCTCGTCCCCGCAGATCGTAAACCTCATCGAAGAGACTGGCCACTTCAATGTCACCAACACAACCTTCGACTTCGACCTCTTCTCGCTGGACGAGTCCACTGTCCGTAAACTACAGAGCTATCTGGAGGCCACGGCCACGTGACAGGAGGATCCTAGGGGAGCAGGAAGAGTGGGTGGGGCTTTGTCCTCGTTTCCCCGCCTGTGACTGTGTGTGGAGGGAGGGAGGGTGACGGAGAGCAGCGGACTTCCTGGATGCGCTGGAAAACGAGGCCACACCCCTCCAGCCTCCTCTCGCTGACCGGAATAGGAGGCGGGGCCACAAGTGTATTCATGATTGGACTGATTTTTGTTCCCTTCCCTGAGTTCCCAGCAGGAGTGTATTTATCCTGAGGAAAATGCCCTTTTGAGTCTCTGTTAGCGCATCTCTGTGTTTGTGTGGAGTACGGGGTCAGGGGTCAGGGGTCAGGGGTCAGCTGTGGGTCAGGAGTGGAGGGAGGTAGAGGGGAGCTGTGGAGGAGACCTATCCAAAGCTTCGCCCAGCCAAACCAATCCTCCCCCCCAAACTGAAGAGACTTCATGTCCCTCTCTGCTGCCCCATGTGGTTATTACCATATTTGCAGCTATGCTGGAAGACAGCGGTGTGAAGTCTGCGGTCAGAATGAAACAGTCCTGTAGTGCGTTTCCTCCTCCGATGAACCCGGCTAGATTTCCTCCATTATTTCTGGCTCTGGGGTGAAGAATCGTGCCGGTGAGCTAATCTGTGCGGTAAGAGCAAAGTACTAGGGCTGAAATTTAATTCCTGAGTCTGGAGTTTACGCTTTTGCTGTCTCATGATTCTCCACTCACCAAGTCAGAGCTCTCCATTTTGTTTTTGCTGGAAATGCTGAACCTCCACTACACCCCCCACCCCATTCACGGGACTTGGTGTGTGTGGGGTGGGGGTCCTTAATTGACTTTGGGTGGGACAAACACTGAGATGCAGTCACCTACAACCTCGTTTCCTGAGAAGTTTGGATGTTGTGTAAAATGTAAGTAAAAACAGACTGCAATGATTGGCAAATCATCTAAATGAATTGAAAATGGTACAAAGACAACATATCAAATGTTGAAACTGGAAAGTTTCATTGTTTTGGAAAAATACCTGCTCATTTTGAATCTGATCCTAGCAACATTTTTCAAAAAAGTTGGGACAGGGCCATCTTTAACACTGTGTGAAATCATTGCTTCTTTTAACGACACCCTGTTAGTGTTCAGGAACTGAGGGGACCGATTACTGCAATTTTGAAAGCTAAATTTTTTCTAATTCTTGCTTGATTTTAGATTTCAGCTCCTCCACACTTTTTCAGACTCTTTTGTCACATTTATGCACCAAATTTTTCAATGGGTGACCCGTCTGGACTGCAGGCAGGCCAGTTTTGCACCCATACTCTTTTACTACGGATCCATGACGATGTAACGCACGCAGTGTTGTTTGGCATTTTATTGCTGAAATGAGCAAAGCCTTACCAGAAAAAATGTGTCTGGATGGCTGTATATTTTGCTCCAAACCCGGTATGTATTGCTCAGCATTAATGCGGGCTTCACAGATGTGCAACTTAACCATGCAATGTGCACTTATGTACCCCCGTATTATCATAAATGCTGGCTTTTGATCTGGCACTGATAAAAAGCTGGATGTTCCCTCTCCTTCTTAGCCTAGAGGACGTGGCATCCTTGATTTCTAAAAAAAATTCAGATTTTGCATTTGTGGATCTTGTTTATATATGGTTCATTACATAGTAAAGTTTGAACCTGCATTTGTGGATGCAGTAACAAATTGTGCTCACTGAGAATGGTTTTCAGAGGTGTTCCTGAGCCCATGCATTGATTTCCACTAAAGAATCCTGTTTGTTTTTAATGCAGCGCCACCTGAGGGCCTGAAGATCACAGCCATTCAGTATTGGTTTTTGGTCTTGTCCCTTGCATACAGAGATTTCTCCAGATTCTCTGAATAATTTTATTATATTAGAGACGATAGATGATTACTTTCCTGGTTTCTTTGCAAATTCATTCTTAAATTGTTGAACAATTTTCCCATGCAGTCTGTCACAGAGTAGTGAAGCCGTCACCATCTTCTGAAAGACTCGGCCTCTCTGAGCTGCTCTTTTCATATACATTCATGTCACTGACCTGTTGCCTATTAATCTAATTAGCTGTGAGATGTTTCAACAGGTGCATTTTTTTAAAATTATGAAACATTTCCAATCTTTCGTTGCCCCTTTCCCAACTTTTTGTAAACGTGCTGCTGGCATCAAATTCAAAATGAGCAAATATTTTTCCAAAAACAATACATTTTTCAATCTCAACATCTGATATATTGTCTTTGAACCATTTTTGATTAAATGTAGGATTTAAATGATGTGCAAACCATTGCATTCTGCTTTTATTTACATTTTACTCAACGTCCCAACTTTTCTGGGAATGGGTTTGCACATCACAGATTGGGCATTTTTTTTTTTTTTTTTTTTTAGGTATTTTATTTTTATACTGATGTTTCGCAATTATTTTTTGATAGTGGCGAACGATGTCGGTTAGGAAATTCCTTGAAAATGAATGTACCGTTGCGTGTTTTTATATGGTTTTGTTTTACAGGACTAGCATGACTAACCCGCGGTCCACTTAGTGCCTTTTGGAGAACTCAAATTTACCATGGCCTGGGATGCTGGAGGGAGCTAAAATGGCCGATTATCATTGACAGTCACCGGTACAAATCATTTATCTCTCTGCGCCTCTCTCTGATGTTGGTGTAGATAAGTGCTTTATGTTTCGCTGCAAAGGAACAAACACTTGTTTGCTGGGAGTGCGCTTCCTTTGTCTAAAATGTCTGGAAAATGTTTTGCTGAGCCCAGCCCATGCAGTTGTGCGGTCAGGAGACGAAGAGACCCGATATGACTAGGGGTTTGTGGTCGTTACTCGTATCTCCAAGTTTATTGCTGATCCAAGTTCCCTGTTTTTAACTTGAAGTGATCCCCCTCGCCTTTGTTTCATGTGATGTGTTTATTTATTATGTTAGTATCTCATAAATGCACCCATGCAGTACCGTCACCCCCATTTGTCTGTGTAAAATCCCTGAGAAACAGCCCATCTGAAGAAGTGTGTTAGCCTGTACTGAGACCTCACTAGAAAATATTGGCTCATTTTAGACTGCGGTTTGCTTTTGCCATCAGCCGGTCTTCAAATGAGTCTAAACATTTCACCTCATTGGCAATACTATTGCCTTACTTAGCTAAAAAGGGACTGGAATAACATTGTAAGTCTAAATAGAAGACTTGATTTGTGATAGACGGCCTGTTTTATGTTTTTGCAGCTTGTATGGCTTTCTGTGGGTGAAAGTGCTTGAGTGTGTGTGTGTGCGTGTGTGTGTATGTGAGTGGGAGAGAGAGCGAGAGTGTGTGTGTGTGCGCGCGTGCGTGTGACGACGTGGGGGGAGTGTTTGCGTTTTCCTGGTCCCTTCCTCCCTGTGAACTTTTGAACTCACCAAGTCCTAGTTCATGAACTCTGACCTTTGGCCCTCCATGCAATGAAGTGGAGGTTTGTGGGAGGGGTTTGGGTTCAGGGAAAAGGTCACAGCTCCGTTGGCTCGAGTAGAGAGACAGAAAAAACCTCTTCTGTCCTCTAACAGTCAGTTTTATTTATACACCTGCACTTTTGGCTGTGGTGACTTCAGTACTTATGTAATTATCTAAACTGTATTTTTAAGATTTTTATACAATATTTACATGCAGAATATTATTGGTTTTTTGCCAACCTTTTTTTAAAAGAAAAACGAATCTTATTTAAGTGTCTTATTTTCTTGGCATGTTTTTGTCACGGAAGATCATGACTGAATTTTGTTTCGTTAATGTGCAGTTTTTCATTTTAGGGCCACGGGCCCATTGTATCATGCATAATTATAGATGCAGTAGGACACGGTAAAATTGGGATCAGGGGAGGGGCTGGTGCTGACGTACATCTTTGAGGAAGTGATGTTATCATATTGAAACTGTAAGAAGACTGCGGCATTTTTGGATTTTTCTCCGAGAAGCTCTTGTTTCTTGTGTGTCCTAATGATATTTGAGTGTTTTTACTCGAAGTGTGGGACAGTGTTGTAATTGTACGTACTCTGTGACGTATGGCTATTAAGCCCAAGGACAGAATGCAGATTGCCCTCCCGAGTACGATGTTTCTGGGGCGCTGGCTTTAAGGATAATTGTTGTTTACTTTGTTTTGTTTATTTTTATTTTGCGATTGGTCCACAATTGTGTGAGGAAGGATATTAAAATGGTTAAGAGATGTTTCTCGTGACCTGCGGAGTTTTGAGTGGCGGACACGAGGTCAATTGGGCGTTGTTGGTCTAAAACGTGCTTGCAGTAATACCTGCCATTGCGCAGCCAAAAGGTTATCTGAGACTTCTAGAAGAGTCAACAAAATCCCTACGGTATCCCTCAACGCCCATAACGGAAAACATACCCTTGAACTGAAACACTGTCCAGGACCAGGCGAGAAGGAACGGGCTGGCTTTGAAGTTCCGCCCAATCCAAATCATGGAGAAGTCTGAATCCACGTAGAGAAGGGGAATTGTCGGGGTGGTGTTTGTTTTAATAATATATTATATATACGTGTAAAATAATCAAAAAGTAGACTTATCTACTTTCATCTACTAAACATTCAGATGGTCTTTTTTTTTTTTTTTGTCCTTCACCAGATGCTGTTTGGAATGTGGAATCGTGTTGGGAAGGGTCTTCCTCTAATTGTGGGTGTGGTACGTGTCTGTGACGGGGGGCTGTATTTACTGGGTTGGGGCTGGAATGTTCTGATGTTCAAGCGAGAAAATCTACCTGTAGGCCAGAGAGCGGAAGCAAATATTTGTTAGGGTGTGTATTAACTTGGCATACGACGCCACCATGTGGCCATATGATGCAAGTTGTGACAAGGGCGTAATCGTTTTAAAAATGTTTTTATTTTTCATATTTTGTTTTAAAATCGTATTATCAATAAATTCCTTGATTGATGTAATGCTGCTTATGTGAATTAATTCCTTCATATACTCAGATTGTTGTGGTGTGTAGAAAGCTTATCCATTCTTGTTTATGTTATAAGTTGTAATAGCCTACATTACTCTGTTCAATAATCCAAGTTATTTAACTGCTTATTCTGGGTGGCCTCCTCTCCTTTTAATGTTAAAGGTCAGGAAACAAGCATTAGTCCCGTCACATTTGCTTTTCGTCTGTGCTTCATACGCCATTTCCTACCTTGGCCAAAATGCTACTTTAGCATGTGGTGCTCTATGTAGTTCTAGTGTTCCGTTCCGCTGGCTTTGTGGATTCACCAGGTCGCACTCAACCGGCAAGTACATTTTTATTATTTTAATAAAATCATCTGAATTCTGTTTTCAGCGTTCTGTTCGTCCACTTCGATTAGATCAGGGACTGCCCTCGAAATGGAGAATTTTTGAAGGACTGTAAGATTTTCGGTTCAGGAGTCGTGTGAAGCGCTACAGTCAGTCGGTCAGAACTGGATAATGATGTCACTCCACTCAGGTGGACCAGAGCACTGACAGTTCCATAATCTTCTCCTTAATGAAGTTAAGAAATTTACACTTGGCTGTGTGGTTATGAATCGAGCACCCACACATATAACTTCCAGAAACTCGAAATAATGCTGATAATTAGCCTGTCAGAACCGGCATTCTCCACACACATCCCCGCTGCTTCTCCCTGCCTGCTCACTGTGTGCACGGTCACTCGCATTCCCTACGGCGTGACCATTCCTAGCGTTCTGATTGGCTAAACACTTAAGTAAGGCGGACCTTTTGAACGGCCCTTTGGTTTTGAACTGATCCAGCGAGCATAGTTCTTGCTGTCGGTAACTTCCTCGTTTACATTCATAAATTGTTACAATTTTAAATAATACAGATTAATAAGTCCTTGAAAGGCCATTTGGATAATAAATATTATTTCATTTCAGCACACACATCGCAGATACACTACACACCGAGGGTGATGCATGAAATGTTCGCTCTCACCGAAGTGGCTGCGACTCACGCCCGCCCTGGCCTGTAATGTCCAAACTTTCTTAGGGATGGTTTACCTGCAGATATTCGAGCTTTACCACAACTGCAACTGATGCAATAAGGATTGGTTGGGAAACCTTTGATACTGGTCATATTTTTGAATGAATCAAAACAAGTTCAATTGCAGGAAAAGGGATTAGATGAAGACCATAAACGGCACCGCGACCGCGCCGATGTGCCAGTGAGAAACTTTAACCATTCTCAGTTGCAGGAAGGCCGAAGTATAAGATAATTGCCATCTGAGATGCACCGCTTTTAATACTAAAGATGAAATGATCCGGTTTATCGTGAGAAGCAGTCTTCCGCAATGACTGAAATATTCCTGAATTGGGAATATTTGGGGGGGAATAGTCGCAACCCAGCAAACATGAGACGTCTGCCTGACGTGCAGATCATGTCTATATCGCGTTATATACGTCATCTGCACGTCGGGCATACGTCTCATGTTTGCTGGGATAACACGGTTTTACCATCATTTATCAAAAAAAAAAAAAAATCAGCTTTGTTTATTCGTACATGTAAAGGCTTATGATGTTATCAAGAAAGCGGGATATTTGAAAGTCCCAAGCGCAACTTCGGAAGAAATAATATTGATCGACACACATTTTCCGCCAGCCTGCGCTGTAACGGCCCTCGCACAACGCCCTGCTTATGTCAGGGGTGTCCAGTCTTATCCAGAAAGGGCCGGTGTGGGTGCTGGTTTTTGTTAGAGCCCATAATTCATTATGAAGAGAAACTTCTCAATTAAGGAGGCTCGCCCGAGCCTATACAACCAAACCTCGTAAAAGATTCGATTAATTCGATTAGTAATGGAAGTAATCATGGCAATTTAAAACCAAGAGGATTATGTGAACATTTGTTCCACAGCCGCTCATTTTATTTCCAAGGAAAATCAGTGCAAGTTTACCCAACGTTTTCTTTTCCGGGTACACAAAATATCACGTGAAATAGGCCTATAATTCACACAGACCTCACACAATAGAACCAAGTCAATCACACACCTTCATAGAATTGAAAAAATTGCGATAATTTAAACTTGGGCTAATGAAACATATTTTCACTCATAATCAAAATCGTTCACTGATTAGCGCACAGCGGGAATAGAAGATCTTTGAGTACATGCTCGCCATTTCAAACTAACAGACCGCCATTTATGGTAAAAAAAAAAAAAAAATGGGTCCTAGACGTTACATAATGGCCGCATTCGACTGGTAGTCGCCGAGAGGT
Source organism: Gymnothorax javanicus (assembly GCA_029692085.1). Taxonomy (NCBI): domain Eukaryota; kingdom Metazoa; phylum Chordata; class Actinopteri; order Anguilliformes; family Muraenidae; genus Gymnothorax; species Gymnothorax javanicus. The sequence goes on from CM056196.1 coordinate 160,457,725, forward strand.
GAAGAATGTTTTCCGCGCACCTGTGCAGAGACCGACTGTTTATGATCAGAAGTCTGCTGGTATCCTGTAATATCTGGTCCCCCCATGAAATCGGGTATCTCCCACGTGACTTTCGAAACAAAATGCGCGGCAGTTTGCGTCAAATCGCGTCATTTGAGTCATCTACGTTATTTTCGCAGAAGTGAAGTATTCTCAGAAATAAATCAGCCGACTCCTAGCATAGAAACTCGACGATCAGTAAAGAAGTCACGTTAGCAGACGTAATGCAATCGTTTGCTTGTACTTTAGCAAGATAGCTGGCTAGTTACTTAAGTGATAACCTATTTAATGAATATCTGGCATACTAATGTAGCGAGCTAAGTTTACAGTTTGCTTCTACTGTAAGCAAGCTAAAGTGATAATCTATATAGGACCTAATGCTATAGTTAGCAAACCAGTGTAGATAGCTAGCTAGACAGCTAGCTCACTCGCTAGATAGCTTGCTAATTAGGCTACAGAAAACCACAAGCCGCAGTTCAATTGAGTCCACGCCGTTTCAACTGTAAGCGATGCGAAAATCTCGCAAGACAGGTCATTTGACACGCAGTATGCGAAGGAAGTCAAGTGGGGGGACCAGATTTTACAAAACACCGATTGAACAGGTTTTTGAGATCTAGCCAGAGGTGCCCCGATCATGGAGAAATCTTCCAAAAAAGAAGAGGTGGATAAAACACGGCGTTCTGCCGTAAGAAAAGAACGAGAAGCAAGGAAAGGGGATGGTTTGTGTTTTTTTTTTCCCCTGATTTGCGCAGTTTGCGGTAATTCCTAATGCAAATCACTCACATTATAGCCCCATCATAAAATTTTAACTCATTTGGAAGATCTTTAAAGCAGCACCATCACCTAACCAGGATACAGGTACGTGGGTATATGGGTCAATAACGTGATATACAGATTTTTGTGTCCGAGCGCACTACTTTGGTTTAAAATAATTTTAAATGATTCCTAATAAGCATCGTTTTATTCTACAAAACCTGTTTAATTTGAACATATTTCCAGTTTATCATAAAAAATTATATTTTATGTTTTGCCATCTCAAACCCTCAAAATGTCAGGTGGCGCAACCGTCCGAGCAAGTTAACCTTATGTGAAATGTATTAAATATGTAATTTAAAATATGAATTAATATAATATTAATATGGGGGCATAATTTTATATTGAAAACCTTTCAAATAAACAAAGTTAAAATTAAATTGTTTGGAAAACCAAAATACCCACCCCCTACCATAAAGAATCCATAAGTTACTTTTAATACCCAGCTCAACTACAAAATAGTAATGTTTTAGGCAGAGTAGACACTCTCAGGTATACTTACTTAAAAAATCACTTGGAAAAAAAAAACACTTCCCTCTTTTTTTTCTAAGAAACTTTTGGTTGCACCACCTGACGTTTTTTGGCTGGTGAAATTGCAAATACAGTCTAAAACTGTACTAAAACCCTGTAAATGTTGTGTAACCATTAAGACTTGTTTAAACACACTCTTCCAACTTCAAATAAATATATCCTGTACATTTTTAAAGATTTATTAAACAAAAATTTAAAAGGCTTATTTGTCATTGACCCATATAATAATGGTTTCTGCCTCTTCACGCGGGTTTCTCATTGGTGAGGTAAGTAATCACATTTCTGCGCTTCTGGTACCAGTCAAACCATGAAGAAACATTTACGGAGAAAAATTGCTTCGTGAAACCACCAGTTGAACGCGGCCAGTGTTACTCTCATTAAACTTTTACTACACGAGCACCTGATCACAGTAAGGTCAAAGCAAGACCACAGACAGGAGCTGTACAGAAAATGTATTTACAATAGTGCACACAGAGAGATGTCCTCAGGAATTTTTTAACAGAATAAACAAATTCGTATGAAAAGGGAAATCAGCAAATCGTGAGGACAGAAAAGAAATGTACAAAAAAAATCATTGCTCACAAATGCACGGATTTACAAATTATGGCTTGAATATTTTGGTGTGATTTCAGCAATAACCAAGGATAACTTTCTCATATCATTTCCTTTGTATCAACTAGGAAGATATCCATTTGCTCCTGTAATAGTTGACGGATAAACGTGTTCAGAGCTCAAGGGCTTCATAGCGCGAAAGAGTTCTCATACAAACACAAAATGTTCTCTCCATGTTTCAAGAATGTGTTTTACCCCAATGGTATCACAGTGCCAACGCACTGCAGTAATATTTAGAGAGAACGTTTAGCGTTAGCAGGGGTACACTGCACACAGAAACATTTGGATTAGCCAAAAAGGCCCATTTCAGATTTGCCCCAGATTATTTACCACACTGTAACCACGGCAACACAAAACAAAGCAAAATGTTCAACAACATTAAATAGCACAATGATATGTCTCACATTTTTCCCTGTAGAATGATTTGAGCTGTTCTTCCTCTGCATTCAACACAGAAACATCATGCTGTTACAGCTTTTGCATACTTATCACACAAGTCTTTAACATCAAATAGCTTTTCGAGGAAAAAAAAACTTATTACACAAGTGCACAATGGCCTTTGGGGAGCACTTAAACTTTGGCAAATAAAAAAATAAATAAATGTCACAAATCATTAAACAGCAAACAATTGAACAAGTCCTATTTATGCTTTTCAACTCTGCCAAGCCCAAATGTGGGTTTGTAAAATGCAGATGCTGTATTCAGACCTGTGGAACTTTAGGCCTGTTTTAAATTCTAATAGAGAGCCCATTGTTTCCAAAGATCCCTAATATTTCCCATTGAATTTCCGGGAAATGTGCATAACATGATGAACAAAACACAATATTTTCCATTTGGTGTTATGCAGGGGCCATACAAACATGGCATCCTGGGTTTGAATATTTCAATAAGTGTGATGTAGCTTCAGTGAAGCGCTGCAACCAGCAGATACAGAATATGTCTGTGACATTGTCCTTTAACCGTTTGCATAAAATAACACAGGCCAATTAGGAAGCCCCATAGACGCTGCTGTACTTCATCACAGTAGCTATAATAATTATCTTGTAGCAGTATCTTTAAAAAGACGAGCACTTATTCCATGGATGCACTCACCAACAGTTTTTATGTCATCCACAAATGCAAACAGAAATAATAAAATAAACAATTTACATTTTAGCAGTAGGATTGATTCCAGGGAAGTGGCTAAAATTGAAACCGGAAGTGCTCACAGAATGTGGGGAGTTGAAGAACAAAGCAATTTGCTTGTGCGTGTGTGTGTGTGTGTTTGCATATGAGTGTGTATGCATGTTCTTGTGAGCATTTGTGCGTGTGTGTGTGTGTGTGAATTTATGGGCGCGTGCGCGCGTGTGTGTGTGCGTGTCTGTGAGTATAAGTACAGGAGTTTGTAGGCGTCTTCGCTGCCATGCTTGCCCTTCGACCCCAGGGCTGTGCTGCTGTGAGGCTCATTTGGGGGGTAGGGGGTTATCGGGGGTGGAAGGGGTTGCCACTTCCTTGTAGAAATTCTCGATCTGCTCTTTGTACATCTTCATCACCACCGGCCTCTTCAGCTTCATCGTGGGGCCTGAGAGAGTGAGAGGGGGTTAGGGGGGCCGCTGGGGTTCTGCATTTTACCTCAACACTGATCCCAGGTCAGTGACACAGACATAATATCATTCATTTAAAGCAGGAGTCATTTTACCTCAACACTGATCCCAAGTTAGTAATACTGAAATAATATCACTCATTTAAAGCAGGAGTCATTTTACCTCAACACTGATCTCAGGTCAGTAATATAGATATAATATCACTAATTTTAAGCATGAGTCATTTCACCTCTCCACACAGATCCCGAGTCAGTAATACAGAAGTAATATCATTCATTTTAAACAGGTGTCATTTTACACCAAAACTGATCCTGAGTCAGTCATGCAGAAATAATTTTGCTCATTTTACGCAGGACTTTTTCTACCTGGTCCGGGTCATTAATACTGTAATAATATCACCAATATTAAGCAGGTGTTATTTTACCTCAACACTGATCCTAGGCAAGTAATACAGAAATAACATCACTCCTGTTAAGAGGCATCATTTCACCTTCACACTGATCCCTGGTCAGTAAAGCACAAATTTTGAGGCCCAGCCCAGCTCAGAGACCCCCGCCCATTGGCACAGCCCCTCCCACCCCAGAGACCCCAGAGACCCTCCCTCCCTCCTCCCTCCCCTCCCCCTCCCTCTCACCTCCCCTCCCCTCCCCCTCACCAAGCTCGCCCCCCAGGATGGAGAAGTCCTTCTCCAGCACCGTCCACTTCTGAATGCGCTGGGCGTTGGACGTGGCCTTCTCGTTGACGCGGTTGATGCCCTCCTGGATGGCGGTGTGCACGGCTCGGTCGCGGCCGCCGGCGATCTGGGAGACGCGTGTGGACGAGCTGCCCAGCCGCTGACACAGAGCCACAGCCTCCTCAGTCAGCTCGTCCTCCGGAGCGCCCGAGTCCGGGTTCACCTGGCTCTGTGGAGGAGGGGAGGTGACACGGCTGTCAGGGTCTAATTACAATGGCATTGTAATATTGGCATGAAAATGTTCACATTAGGACAGTGTGTATGCACTCATCTGTGATCTTACACCTGAGGAATAACTGAAATCAAGTTACTATCATAGTACTAAATTACTGGTTTTAATGTATTATCCAGTCATTATTTGGGGTGAAAAATTTGATAATGTTTATAATCAAGTCAACGCTGAGCGCCGAGAACCCAACAGCCCTAAACCAATTATTAATTAATAGCAGCATACATTTATGGTAACACGCAGGTTTCTGCGCCAAGGGTGAAAAGTCAAATCCACTAATGACCCTTATGTTGCACACCTATCCTTCACAAAGGACCTCCATACCCAGTGGCCCACACTTTCTGAGAGATGGCCCGGACAAATTACGGAGCAGCCGCCCGCCCGTCCAGACGCCACAGGGTATAACAATACCCCATCAGCCCATATAAACGTTTATTTTTTCCCCACGGACAAATACTCCATCCCAAGAAATATTGACCGACATACTGAAACAGACCACTTGATGGCAGCAAATACTCGACGTATATGGTCTGTCAAGCGTTCCTCCAAATGTAAATGCGCTGTACAATCTGTACCAGCAGATGGCGCTGTGCTCAAGTTCTGTTTTTCAACTATGCTATGCACCTTGGAGCGCATTTTAGCTGAACTGTGAATGACCCCATTTGCAAGCAAGTATTTAGGAACAGATACAGTATCAGTTCACGCTGTGTCTGAGGAAAGGAACAGTGCAGTCTTAAGAACTGCAGTGAATAAATCAAGCACACAGGAGCCATTAGGACAGTTTCTTCAGCTGTCTAGGCAACAAAAATAAAAAAGGGTTAATATTTCCTGTCTACATGTCCACTTGCAATTTGTGCAGTATCCATTACAATGAAATGCCAATTGTTAAAAGATGATTTGATGGAGAGGTAAACATCCACATACTGACATGAAACAATTAAACCATCCTGTAAAGTGCAGAAACCCAAAGATAATAAATTATGTATCCTGAATGAACAAGTAACTGAGTAAACCATTTATTAACGGTCCAAGCTGTCGTCAACTGACATAAAGAAAAAGCCATAAATTGCTAGCAGGTGAGGCTTGTGGCAGTACACATACTTAGAGTAATAACACTTCACCTTAAATGTTTTTTTTATGAACTTGGGGAGTGTCTCTAACATAGGGCTGGGCGATATGGACAAAATCTAACATCTCAATTTTTTTGACCGAATACCTCAATATCGATATTTTGACGATATTATCGGGGCAAATGTTGGTGCTTTCACAAAATATTTACACAGTGATTTTTTTGATAACCATTTATCAGTAATGTTGCTATAACGACCAAGCAGGTGCAGGAAACAGCTACTACAGTTCAGTAAGAGCAGAAAAATGCAACCCTACTGTAATGCAGCTTTTAAAACCAGAAAAGCCAACACTTATATCACGATATTACAATATCCAAAATCCGTGATGATATTTTACTTTGCATCACGATATCGATATAATATTGATGTATTGCCAAGCCCTACTCTAACATATAGTGATTTGGTAAGGGGGGGTTATAAACTGTATCTCTGAGGTTATAGTGCCCTTAGCCAGTCACTGCCTGAAATGATAAGTACATTATTCCACAGACAGGCGAAAGGCACACTGGGATATGGAAAAATGGCTTTGACCTTGAGTCCTCGGGTGAAGTTTATCTCGCTCAGACAGCCGTTACAGGTTTACATAGTCAAACCCGTTGGAAAAGTATTGTCACATGACAGGTTATCTGATCACAGATTGACGACACAGATTAACCAGTCAGTCCTGCTCTCGAGGACAGATAAAAGCTCAGGTTGAATTAATTATACGTTGACTGTTCTGTTTTAACGCCGGGCTGATTCTCCTTTAAGTCATTAAAAGGAAAAACTACATTTTTGACACTCTGACAGTTCATCAGACAATAAGAGATAGAACTTGCAAATCCATTCACCCAGTGAAAGGGTGGAACAGAAACACAGACCTGCACAGACACTAACAGGGATACAGACCTGCACAGACACTGACAGGGACACAGACCTGCACAGACACTGACAGGGACACAGACCTGCACAGACACTAACAGGGATACAGACCTGCACAGACACTAACAGGGACACAGACCTGCACAGACACTGACAGGGACACAGACCTGCACAGACACTAACAGGGATACAGACCTGCACAGACACTAACAGGGACACAGACCTGCACAGACACTAACAGGGACACAGACCAGTACAGACACTGACAGGGACACAGACCTGCACAGACACTAACAGGGATACAGACCTGCACAGACACTAACAGGGACACAGACCTGCACAGACACTATCAGGGATACAGACCAGTACAGACACTAACAGGGACACAGACCTGCACAGACACTATCAGGGATACAGACCAGTACAGACACTAACAGGGACACAGACCTGTACAGACACTAACAGGGACACAGACCTGCACAGACACTATCAGGGATACAGACCTGCACAGACACTAACAGGGACACAGACCTGCACAGACACTGACAGGGACACAGACCTGCACAGACACTAACAGGGATACAGACCTGCACAGACACAGACAACAGGGGACCACAGACCTGCAGGGACACAGACACAGACACTAGGGATACAGACCAGACACTAACAGGGACACAGACCTGCACAGGACACAGACCTGCACAGACACTAACAGGGACACAGACCTGCACAGACACTAACAGGGACACAGACCTGCACAGACACTAACAGGGACACAGACCTGCACAGACACTGACAGGGACACAGACCTGCACAGACACTAACAGGGACACAGACCTGCACAGACACTAACAGGGACACAGACCTGCACAGACACTATCAGGGATACAGACCAGTACAGACACTAACAGGGACACAGACCTGCACAGACACTATCAGGGGACACAGACCAGTACAGACACTAACAGGGACACAGACCTGCACAGACACTAACAGGGACACAGGGATCACAGACCAGTACAGACACTAACAGGGACACAGACCTGCACAGACACTAACAGGGACACAGACCTGCACAGACACTAACAGGGATACAGACCTGCACAGACACTATCAGGGATACAGACCAGTACAGACACTAACAGGGACACAGACCTGTACAGACACTATCAGGGACACAGACCAGTACAGACACTAACAGGGACACAGACCTGTACAGACACTAACAGGGACACAGACCTGCACAGACACTAACAGGGACACAGACCTGCACAGACACTATCAGGGATACAGACCAGTACAGACACTAACAGGGACACAGACCTGCACAGACACTATCAGGGATACAGACCAGTACAGACACTAACAGGGACACAGACCTGCACAGACACTATCAGGGATACAGACCAGTACAGACACTAACAGGGACACAGACCTGCACAGACACTAACAGGGACACAGACCTGCACAGACACTAACAGGGACACAGACCTGCACAGACACTAACAGGGGACACAGACCTATCAGGGCACAGACACTATCAGGGGACACAGACCAGTACAGACACTAACAGGGACACAGACCTGTACAGACACTATCAGGGACACAGACCAGTACAGACACTAACAGGGACACAGACCTGTACAGACACTAACAGGGACACAGACCTGCACAGACACTAACAGGGACACAGACTTGCACAGACACTATCAGGGATACAGACCAGTACAGACACTAACAGGGACACAGACCTGCACAGACACTATCAGGGATACAGACCAGTACAGACACTAACAGGGACACAGACCTGTACAGACACTAACAGGGACACAGACCTGCACAGACACTAACAGGGACACAGACCTGTACAGACACTAACAGGGACACAGACCTGTACAGACACTAACAGGGACACAGACCTGCACAGACACTGACAGGGACACAGACCTGCACAGACACTGACAGGGACACAGACCTGCACAGAAACTGACAGGGAGACAGACCTGCACAGACACTGACAGGGACACAGACCTGCACAGACACTAACAGGGACACAGACCTGCACAGACCCTGACAGGGACACAGACCTACACTAACAAGGACATAGACTGACGCACCTTGATGGTTAGCAGCATAGAGAGGAACTTCCTCTTGTCTCCGATCAGCATGGCGTTACTGATCAGTGGCACCACCTCCTTCACCGCGTCTTCAATTGGCACCGGCGGAATGTTCTCTCCACCGGCAGTGATGATCAGCTCTGTGGCACGCACACACACACACACACACACACGCACGCGCACACACACACACACACACAGTCATCTTAGGCTGTGGGAGCCAGCCATGGGTAGTTTGCTCTTCTCGCTAAAAGTGATTTTCCTTTGCCTTTAGCAAACATTGCATTTTTTAAAGCGACATTATGTGACACTACACTGCACTACTTCACATTACAACCATCGGCCTTATCCAGAACTAATTAGAAACACCATCAATGCTTTTCAGATATTAAGAAGCTGAAATCTTCAAAGGAGTGTATGGGTATGGAAGAGACCTTATGTGTGTGTGTGTGTGTGTGTTTATGTGTGCATGTGCATGTGTGTGTGTGTTCACCTTTGATGCGGCCGGTGATGAACAGGAAGTCGTCCTGGTCGTGCTTGCCCAGGTCGCCAGAGTGCAGCCAGCCGTCCGAGTCGAGCGCCTCCTCGGTTTTGTCAGCCATGTTGAGGTAGCCCATGAAGACGTGCCTTCCCCAGAAGCAGATCTCTCCGTTTCCATCCTCATCCGGACGGAAAATCTTCGTCTCACAGCCTGGAATCACCCTACCGCAGCTGCCAGGGGTGCGACAAAGGGCCGTATCAACAGTGAGTGTGTGTGTGTGTGTGTGTGTGTGTGAACTGTATTTCTATCCCAGTGGGGACTAAAAAAAGCCTTGTGGGGACTTAAGACCCCACAAAGATGGTAAAGTCTGAAAAAACAGCACCTTGAGGACATTTTCTGGTTCCCCACATGGAAAAAGCTCAATTCTGAGACCAGGGCTGGGTTTAGGTCCAGGGTTACTATTGTAGGCCCAAGCCTAGGGCTGGGTTTAGGTCCAGGGTTACTATTGTAGGCCCCAGCCTAGGGCTGGGTTTAGGTCCAGGGTTACTATTGTAGGCCCAAGCCTAGGGCTGGGTTTAGGTCCAGGGTTACTATTGTAGGCCCCAGCCTAGGGCTGGGTTTAGGTCCAGGGTTACTATTGTAGGCCCAAGCCTAGGGCTGGGTTTAGGTCCAGGCTTACTATAGTAGGCCCAAGCCTAGTTTTAAGGCTGGGTATCAGAATTAGGTTTGATCTTTTGGTGAAGTGTTAAAGTTAGACGATGGCTAATTCCGGGCGGTTTGTAGGTTAGGGTTAAAGTTCGGGAAAGGGTTAGGATCAGGGTTTGGGAGCCTGGAAATGAGATTTTGGCGCCAGATTAATTCTCAGGTTACCTGGTGAGGCGGAAGGCGTCGGGCAGCGATATGGTATGGGGTCCCGTACTCTCGCTCATGCCATACAGCTCGTACACGGGGATGTCCAGGCTCAGGAAGAACTCCAGCGTATCCTTGGTGATGGGGGCAGCGCCGGTGTAGCACTTGCTGCAGCGGTCCAATCCCAGCGCCCGGCGAACCTTCTGGAACACCAGCTTCTTCGCCAGCCGGTAGTTCAGCGGAGCTCGGGCAGCAGCGGCTCCGTTCCTGCGGACGGGAGGGAGGAGACGGATGTGACTTTAAAAGGTGGCCCCCGCCTCTCCGCGCTCGTTAACAGACACGTCGCCAAGATAACGAGTCTCTGTCAATCAACCGGCTCTGTCAATCATCTGCCGTTTGACAGGCTAAAAGACAGTCCCCGCCCCCACACCCTACACCTCAGCCGCTGAAAGGAGGGTGGTCTGGTGCAAAATGGCTGCCGTGTCAAGAGCAGCGCTAGTTTGCTATAATGGCCCTTCATCAACTCCTCAGTGATGTTGGCTCCTCATCGGGCCCCTAAATAGTATCTGGCTCTTCGTCAGTACAGTGATGATAATGGCCTCATCATCGTGCTAGCTAGCGTACCGTCTCGAATATCTGGTCCTTCATCAGCCAGTTACTGATCAGCCCCTCATTAGCCTACGAGTAGCACATGATCTATTTTCATCGACAATCATCCATAACACATCTTGTTAACGACGAACAAACAAACAAGCGCTGGAGACAAACGAAGGAACGAACAGAAAATGATGGTGAAAACGTCCATCAGTATCCCGCATGTTTTTCCGTGCCCCTTCCCATCATGCTCGGCGGCGTACGCACCGCTGCATCCTGCTCAGGTTGGTGCTGAGGCCCACATCCTTCGCCCAGGCTGCCACTTTCCTCCGCACCGCCGACGACTTGGACCCAACCGACTTCATCTTCTCCTGCATCTTCTCCCAAACACGGGGAACGCCCATAAATGCCGTGGGGCGAACCTCTCTCAGCGTGTTCGCCAGCGAGCCCTGAGGAACACACACACACATTATACACAAACACAAACACAATATTTATACACACGCACACTATCACACACATTACATGTACACAAACACAAACAAACACATACACACACACACACACACTATATATACACACACACACACAATACAAACACGCACATTATATGTACTCACACACACACACACACACATATATATATATATATATATATATATATATATACACAAACACGCACATTATATACACACACACACACTATATATATATATATATATATATATATATATACACAAACACGCACATAATATACAAACATACACACACAATATATATATATATATATATATATATATATATACACACAAACACGCACATAATATACAAACATACACACACACACACACACACACAGTGCACATCACATGCAGAGGCCCACATCTGCTGGGGCTTTTGTCCTGGCACACACCCAGATGCTCACTCATATGCACGTAAGTGTGTGTATGTTTGGGGCATTTCCTGTTCATTTGCTGTGTTCACACCAATACGACGCGTGAGCGGGTGCGTCTCTGTGATCTGTATCCTGAACAGGCTGCAGTCGCCTCTCTGTATCAAACTAACCAGCTCAATGCAAGACTCGCTCTCTCATCTCTCTGGTAACTGGATTACGGGCTCACTTTAATCCAATCAGGAGAGAGAGGCAGGAGGAGGAGGCCATGTGTTGTAAGGGATGGGGGTACGGCTGCTACTGCAGGGTCAGAATAAGGCTACGCGTTTCAGAAAATGAACAAATCTATAACAAAACATTGTGCCTTTTCGTCCACCGGCACACCAAATGGCTATTTTGGTGAGGCTTGGTTTGGCCAAGAATCAGAAAATCCAGGCAAAAAATTGAGGATGATTCCTAAATGTGGGACACATGGGAAACGGAGTCCCTTTCCCCTCACCTTCAGAGCGTCCGGTTGGGCGAAGTAGGACACGCCTCCCACCTTCATGGTGAGCCAGATGTCAATCATCTGCGCGGCGATGTGGCTGAGCGGCAGGTAGCTGACCACCACCTCCTGAGACACTTCTGCGTCCGTCAGCTGCACATGACGCGCGCCCGCAAACGCCGTCCAGGTCACCTGTCGGGAGGGAGATGGGGCTGAATTTCAGCGCAAAAACACCCAGAGTCCAGCGTCCAAAACTCCTGCCACACCTCTCTTTTATGTTGTTACTGAAATCTGAATGTAATGTCATGGATATCCAGGCCGTCCAACATAGGCCACCTGACCCAAACATTTCAATACGACAAAACTCCCACCTGGGAAATGCAGTTCCCTCACTGACCACAAAACTGCACGCGATTCACATGCAGAGCCTGATTCAGCCAAAACGGACACTGTAAGGTCCCTGCCAATCACAAGCCCTGATCCCAGGCGGGACAGGTTACCATTGGAGGATCTCACATGACAGGGCGGAAGTCCCGCCCAGTATTGAGACAAACAGGCAGTGGACCAGTTGGGGTTGAGAGAAAGCCTCTTATAATTTCTCCCTCTTCAAAGTTCCACATTATTTATAATATCATTCATACCATTTAAGAGGTTAAATTTATTTACAGGACATTTAGAATTTCAGTCTAATGAAATGCAATATGGCTCCTTAAAAAGCTTTTCCCCTGAGCAGAACTTTAAACTTGACCTGAGAGTCCATGGAATTACAACCAACCGGATGGAGATTTTCTTAAATGCGATTGGCCGGCAGGCAGCACTCACGTTATCGTGGCTCAGCATTACGCCCTTGGGTTGGCCGGTGGTGCCGGACGTGTAGATCAGCGTGCAGCATTGGTTGGGCTTCTGGCTGGAGATGATGTCATCTAACTGGGAATCCGGAATGTCTCCACCCATTTCCATAAACTCCGCCCACTACAGGAACACAATAAATCAGCCAATGGCAAGGAAGAACACAGAAGGTGGTTCCTGAAGAATAGACGACTTTTGTCTACATAGTCCAACAACACACACACACACACACACACACACACATACACACTCTCTCTCTCTCACACACCACACACACTCACACACACACACACACTCTCTTGCGCACAAACACGCGCGCGCGTGCACACACACACGCACTCTCACACACACACGCACACACACACGCACTCTCTCACACACACACACACACACACACACACACTCACTCACACACACACACACATACACACACACACACACACACACACACACACACACACACACACACACACTCACACACACACTCTCTCTCTCTCTCACACACACACACACACACACACACACCGTGTACAGATTGGTCTCTTCTCCTTCAGAGTGTCCTTGTACTGAATGATGGCCTTCAGGTGAGGGAGCTGGTCTTGCACCTATAAACACACACACACACACACAGACACACACACATCAGCCACAGAGGGACCTTTAAAATCCATCTGTGCACAGTTACATAACCCCAGCTCACAGTACGTTACCAACACACTAATTAACTCTCTGAAGAGTTTGAGCTTTCAGTGTTCTCAGATAATTGTACAAATTGTACCTTCACTGTAACCGGCACTGACTGCTCAATAAAGATTTCTGATCTTACAACTTAAACGTTATGATCTATTCACAAGCACAGCCCCTTTCAAATGCTGTCTTTCCATGCAAATTGTAGTGAAAAAAAGGCCTTCAACCAAAAAAAAGCACTTGGATATTTTGCTTATTTCAATAAAAGCTGCATCACATAAACTGTGTACAAATCAAACCAAATTCACTAAAACAGAGGGGGACCTGGTGACCAGGTCAGTATGCAGTCCCTGAGCCTGTTACAGCCCTGTTTCACTCGTTCAATCGCAGCACTCTCTCTCCATCCCTCCCTCCATCCCTCTCTCACCTGCAGGATTTTCTCCAGCTGTTTGTGGTTTTCCACCACCAGGATGTTGGCCTGACAGTTATCGGCCACATACTGACAGGCCTCTGCTGAGTTAGTGGTGTAGATGCCCACCGCAAACCCCCTGGAAACATTACGTCACATTACATTACATTAGCATGCATTACATTACATTACATTACTTTACATTAGCATGCATTACATACATTACATTAGCTTGCATTACATTACATCACATTACATTAGCATGCATTACATTACATTAGCATGCATTACAATGCATTATAGAACATCACGCTGGATTACATTATACACCTTTACGCTTCATCACAATACTTTACTTTTCTTTAGTCTCTGTAACATTGCATTAGTTTGGCAGACTTTTATCCAAAGTGCCAAGTATAGGTCATTAGAACAGCAATGGAACCTGGGTTAGAAAAGGTCCGATTCACATGAGGTTGAAATTAATGTTTCACTTTAAAGATTGAGGAACAGGTTAAGGGGGCAGTATCCACGACTACAGTCTTCTTTTGTTTTCCCTTAGAGACGGCAGTAAGGGCAGTATTGTTTCAATCACCTCCGCTCATCACGTTGCCTGCTCTCACACACGATGTGTCAACAACGGCCTGCATTCCTAAGAGTTACTGCACCTACACAAGGAATCAGGTTACTAGATCTGGGTGGAACACCGCCCTGAGGGAGTCGCACATGCGGATAGCAGCACCGCGTGCGAAGAGCCAAAACAATTATTAACGGAATGTGACCTGCTGGACCACAACTTTGTGCCAAATGACTGGAATTCAGGATATCGTCTGACTTTGACACGTGGCACGCGGGTGAATGAAGTAGATTTTACAATTCCGAAATCGTTGGGACGAAGTGTAAATTGTGAATAAAATCAAAATGCAATGACTTTCAGATCACATGAGCCAATGTGTTATTTACAATAGAACATAGATAACATTTCAAATGTTGAAACTGAGACATTTTACATTTTTATCCACAAACTGAGCTTATTCCAAATTTTCCGGCTGCAACAGGTCTTAAAAAAGTTGGGACACAGGCAAAAAAGGGCTGAAAAAGCAATTAATATATAAGAGAATCAGCTGAAAGAACATTTAGCAAGTAATTAAGTTAACTGGCATCAGGTGTGTAACATGATTGGCTATAAAAGGGATGTCTGAGTCTCTCAGAAGTAAAGATGGCCGGAGGCTCTCTAACCCGTGAAGGCTTGCGTAAAACAAATTGTAGAATACTTTAAAGGGGACCTCGGATGCTATATTTCCAAGGTTATATTTTGATCTTGGACTCCCCTAGAGTACTCCTGATCGTTCAAAGCCCACACAGGGTCCTTATTTAGCTCATACTGCCATCGTCAAAAAACCCCATTTGTAGTCCATTGTAGTCTCTGCCTGAAATGCCTCATTGGGGTGGCTCTTCCGCTATGGCCCCCACTCCCCGTCTGCCCACTTTCTTCTGACTAGCCAGCTCTGTGGAGGGCGGATCTAGGCGGGACAAGGCAGCTGAACGCAGTTTCCGGGTCTCAGAGTGAAACGTGAGACGCTTCTGCCATCTGAGCTAAGGAATCAGCGGGGAAATTCTGCAATCAAACGCAGTACATGTGTATAGATCTAATGAAATTAACTTGTTCTAATAAACGCAACGGCGAAAGTGGAGGACGAGTCGTAAAGTCTGGCAGCTCAAGCCGAATTTGCTATCGGCTACAGATTGCTATGGCAACAGTTGGTGAGTACCGCGGTTTTTCTACTCCTAGCTAGGATGCAGGGAAAGCTAGAATCCACCTTATTTTGACACATTTGTAGAACGGGTCGACATGCCCAAGTGTAGACCGGAGACCGTAGAAATCCGGTGGGTCTGAGTTTAGAGGGAAACATGGACAGTGAAGAGCAGATAAAGTGGACCAACAGCTTATGGACTGCTTCAGTGTGTATTAGGACCTGCTGGTTCGTGTGCGTAGCTGTGGTGTGTTGTTAGCGTGGAGAAACAAACAACTTCCGCGCTGGTATATGACTGAGGGGCGAAAGCTCCAAGCTAAACGGCCTTTTCGGAAATTGCCTGCGGTAATGGTTTACTTATTGCTTCGGAATGACCAGCTTTTCCTCGCGGAAAATGGGCGCGTTATGTATAGCGTGCGAGAGCTAGACAGAGCTCCGGTTATGTCATGAACATAATACAGGTTTTACAGACCCTAAGTTCCATCTGCATGAACCGTTGCTTATGTGGAGCTAGCGAATCGATCACTTTTACAGGAAAGAATTTAACATTCAATCGATGGGAATGCAGAAAAATCGTTTGTGATACCATACACGTTATAGCCTGTGCGCTTCCCTATTGCTTTCACCGCTAGCATCAGAGAGCTTGCCCAGACATTGGAGATGTATCAGGCTGACCCCGGTCGTGGATAAGTAAAGCGATCGTTTCATAAGCACCCAAAAACGCACCCCAAGCTCTGCAAAATCTACGTCTGGTCTAACTGCAGCCCAACTCGGCAGACACATACAGCACCTCTCCGGTTAGCTTCAACTGTAGTGGCTACAATCAGGCAACGTTATGATGAAACTGTCACATTGATGCTTACCGAAGTAACACAAGCATACCGATCAGAATCGCTGTATATAAGTTAACCAGGAGCGTTTTTAATTAGCAGAGCACGCAAACTAAACATGCAGTAGCTGGTAGCGGTAGCGGTCATGACTTTGAATGTAATCTGTCGCGTCCATAAAGATTCGTCTTTGCATTGACTTTGAATGGCTAATCCGTGAAAAAAAGCTGCTTAACGCGACCTGCCCATAACGCCTGTATTCGCGTCTTTGCATTGACTTTGAATGTAGCTAATCTGTCGCGCGAAAAAATACGTTTTGGCGCCCGTGTGAAAGCAGCTTTATGGATAGTCTGCGACTGCTAGAGAGAGCTCGGTTATGTTATGAACATAATACAGGTTTTGCAAACCTTACGTTTCGTTAAGCGGACAAGTTGCTTATGTGGAGCTAGCGAATTGATCACTTCTACAGGAAAGAATTACCTATTTAATCTCCGCCTTTTTCGGCTTTTTATTAGCCACAACAATTTCAAAAGGGGGATGAAATTATGTCAAGGTAGTGCAGAGAAATCATTTGTAAACCAGTAGAGCTTCTAAGTTTCGCATTGCTTTCACGGTAGCACCAGAGAGCTTGCTCAGACATTTGTGAAGTATCCGGCTGATCCCGGTCATGGATAAGTGAAGAGATCACTAACTGTAGTGGCTACAATCGGGCAATGTTATGATGAAACTGCCACATTGATGCTTACTGAAGTAACACAAGCATACCGATCAGAATTACTGCATATAAGTTAACCGGGAGCTTCAAATGAGGTTCACACACCTTCTGTAGAATTTCCCCTGATATCACTCTTGCATATTTTGGACGCAAACATTAGCAACAGTAACTTGGCTACGTTAGCCGCTGTGCTACAGCCACAATCAACTGGCTATCACGTCAGGTTGGCTTATGCAGTAAACGCAACTTACAGCTTCTGTGTCTGTGAGTCAAGGACAGTCGTGACCGATACAGGCTTTATCTTCAGATATTTTAGAAAGCCTGCACTTGAGGCCAGTTGTTAGTGCTAACTATCGCTAGCGGTCCTGCTAGCCACCCGTAACACGTTAGCTTCACTTACATTATTTGCTGTTATATGGTTACTTACAGCTTGTGGCTCCGGCGCTTGATCGATGCAGCTGCTTCAGGTTTAGAAGAAGCAGCTGAAACGCTTTATCCTGTGTCGAATTATGCTTTATTGATAAAGCTGTCTTTGGTGAAATGCTGAGCACAAACAGCTAACGTTCCTTTTGGCCGTGGCTGTTTGCTGCCAGCAAACAAAAAAAGCTACCCACTGATTTCTGGTGGCATCGTCTTTTCAAAGAGAAATATTTGTTTTTCTTTGCGTCCAAAAGTAAACGGACAAGTAGCTTTGGGAGAGATACTAACAAAATTGCACCTCAAATGATCTGCGGTTCTTCTTTTGTATTTCCAAGAGTGTAGACACTACTAAGGCATAGTATGATCTGCCGTTGTTAGTGCCTGCTAGAATAGTTTCGGTGTGGGCAGGTCCAGCGCTGTGATTGGCTCTGGCTAGGTCTGTACTAATTGGACGGCACAACCTGACGTTAGGTTTTGCCCAGATCTCGTGAAGATCTCGGGAGGAGCTGTTCAGAGAGGAAATCACGTTCACGAAATCACGTTCTTGGATTACGGCAAAACCCCTGTATCTTATGTTTAGAAACTTTTCAGAGGTTGAGCATGGACAACCAACATTATAACATTACTAATATGTATTAAAAGAAGGATCAGCATAATAGGTCCCCTTTAAAAACAATGTTCCTCAACGTCAAATTGCAATGGCTTTGAAGGTCTCATTAACAGTGCGTAACATCATCAAAAGATTCAGAGAAACTGGAAAAATCTCTGTGCGCACGTGACAAGGCTGAAGACCTTTACTGGATGCCCGTGATCTTCGGGCCCTCAGACGCCACTGCATCACTCACCGGCATGATTCTGTCATTGACATTACTAAATGGGCCCAGGAATACTTCAAGAAACCACTGTCTGTAAACACGGTCCACCGTGCCATCCACAGATGCCACCTAAAACTCTATCATGTAAAAAGGAAACCATTGTTGAGCATGATCCAGAAGCGCCGCCGTGTTCTGTGGGCCAAGGCTCATTTAAAATGGACTGTAGCAAAGTGGCAAAGTGTCCTGTGGTCAGACGAGTCCAAATTTGGCATTCTTGGTGAAAATAATGGGCGTCGTGTCCTCCGGGCTAAAGAGGAGAAAGACCACCCCTCCTGTTATCAGCATTCAGTTCAAAAGCCAGCATCTCTGATGGTATGGGGATGCATTAGTGCATATGGTGTGGGACCCTTGCATGTTTTAAAAAGCACCATGAATGCTGAAAGGTATATAGAGGTTTTAGAGCAATATATGCTCCCCTCCAGACGACATCTATTCCAGGGAAGGCCTTGTGTATTTCAGCAGGACAATGCAAAACCACATACTGCAGCTATTACAGCAGCATGGCTTCATAGTAGAAGAGTCCGTGTGCTGAACTGGCCTGCTTGCAGTCCTGATCTTTCCCCGATTGAAAACATTTGGCGCATAATTAAACGAAAAGTCCATCAAAGGACACCCAAAACTCTCCAGCAGCTGGAAGCCTGTATTAAACAAGAGTGGGATCAAATTCCAATGGCTAAACTCAAGAAACTTGTCTCCTCAATGCCCAGACGCCTCCACTCTGTGTTAAAAAAGAAGAGGGATGCTACACCATGGTAAACAGGCCCCTGTCCCAACTTTTTTGAGACCTGTAGCAGCCATCAAATTTGAAATGAGCTCATTTTGTGGATAAAATTGTAAAATTTCTCAGTTTCAACATTTGCTATGTTATCTCTGTTCTATTGTGAATAAAATACTGGCTGGTGTGATTTGAAAGTCTTTGCGTTTTGATTTTATTCACAATTTACGCTTTGTCCCAACTATTTCGGAATTGGGGTTGTATATGAGTGTTCAAGATAAAAATCACTGATGGGGATTTTTCATTTTCAAAATTGTCAGTCATTGTTCTTGAGCTCCGCTGCCCTCAGTTACCGTGGTGACTGTTCGATCGTCAGCATGAGAATGTCGAGGAAAGAACTTGAAACCTCACACCCTAAAGGGCTACTGCCAGCGAGAAGACATTTTATTAACATGCAGTGTAAATAAGCATGAATGTCATGGTGTGTAAGGAAGGTTCTGGACTCGGGTGCACTGTGTGAGGGAGGAGTCAGATCTGGGCGTGAGCAGCTCGGGTGAACTGACCCGGCGAGGATGGAGGCGATGTCGGCGATGAACCACTCGGAGGAGTTGAAGCCCAGGATTCCCACGCCGTGATAGCGCTCCAGGCCCAGCTGTGGGGACAAAGCTGAGGTCAGGAGGCCATCGCTAACGACGGTGCACAGAAACACGAACGGGGCTGACATCACCACACAAACGCTACTGTAAAGAAACCATCGCTACTGGGAAAGCCAAGTGTCAGGGCCGGAGTTCTGAGATGGAGAGTTGTCACATGAGGCTTCCAGAAAATCTGGACAAGGAGCCATTTTGTTTCCGTTGCATTTTCGAACACCATCTCAAAGAGAATTAGTTTTTTCTGTTTTTCTCTTCTCTCGTGTCTGAGTATTATTATACTCTTATGTTTCTCCAGCTGGTTTATTGTTTTTCCCCTGAAACTGATACATCTCCTTCCCTAGAAAATTTCCACCAAGCAAAATGCCTGGGTTTCGCGCAATGGAAACATAATGGCTCCTATTCTTGAGAGACTCTGTCAGGGGACTCTAGTCAGGAGGCTAATGCTAACTTACAGAGTCATATCTGTCACAATCGCCACCACTTCTGCTAGCATTTATGAGGGCTAGTGCAAACGCCATAGTCAAAATACCCCACTAAAAAATCAAACTAAGGAACAAAAATAAGGAGGCCAACAACAACATCAGAGACACCTACCAAAAAAATGCAATGTCACCCGCCAAAAGTCAGAATAACGCACACGTCTCCTCCAGTCGTGAGGCATTACTGTCACCATTACAGCACAAAGCCCCCTCTGTGGAGAGCAGTGCGTGTGACCGAACAGCTCCTACACCCTGAGACACACTGCTGCTGGCCGACCCCACACTCCCATCGCTGAGGGGGCTTTGTGAGAGTCACAGGGCCGTCTCTCGCTCAGATGGACGGACGCGCGTGCCCACACGAGGCCCCCAGGTCAGCACCACAGAGGGACTGCGACCCGCTCTACCCTCGGGCCGTCCAGCCACACAATAACCCCCTCTGTTCCTCCATCGCCTGCGACAGACTAGAGCAGGCCCGGCTAGCGCAAAACATCCGAACAGCGTTAGCGGAACGTTCACAGTCAGGATGTGTTGAGTTAGACTCGTGCTCAGCACAGGAGGAAGTGGAGATAGCCCTCTCTGCCGGGAAGGGAAGTTGCACTTTCTGAAAATAACACCAGTGTTGTTTGTCCTGCTGCCATGGCGACACGTGTTTTGAGCTCATTTCACAGCAACAGAGGGAAGCACAGCGGTGTGGAAGGACACACTATTAACAGTGATGCTAACACCAGCATTATCCTATCTATGCTATGCACACAAACGCTGTAAACAGAAAAACCGTGCACACGGCCATTTTCAGACCCCAGCATTCGTGTTCTACCGCACTGGGGTTCTAAAGAACAGGGGTTCCGGCGTGTGGGGGTCACCTTCAGGAAGCCCTTAGCGGCCGTCCTGCACCGTTGGTAGTAGTCCCGGTAGCTGAGGGTCTGCCACTGGTCGCCCTCCTTCCAGCCCAGGGCGGTGCGCTCGCCGAAACGCTCCACCGCCGAGACGAACATCTGGTGCACCGTGATGGGCGGCTCGGAGGCGGGGCCCGATTCCGACATCCTTAGCTTCACTTCGCCATCACCGCGAGTCGTCCACAACTTCAGCTCGTCCGCCGGGCCCAGGGAGAGAGAGGCGGGGCGGGGGACAGCGCCTGGGCGGCCGGGGGCGGAGCCAAGGGGAGGGAGGAGTCAGTGACATCACAAGGACACATTCTACACTCCAACAAACTTGAAACGTTTAATGAACGTCCTCATCTAAAGCAACTCAGAGTTTCACAGCTGGGGGACTAAGGGAGGCAGGTAAATACACGGCCAAAAGTATGCAGACGCCTGTTGCGGAATAAAGGGTATTTACATGAACACTGAATCCCCTGCTAGAGGATCTTTAGAGCTTTACAGG